>JAAIXI010000242.1:3145487-3667501 GCA_013403645.1 Heliconius nattereri | reverse complement strand
GTTGCGCCGCGGAGAGAGGGGGCTCCCTCGACGTGGTCCCCTGGTCCATTGCCTGCACGGGTACGCCGTACAGCGCAGTGGAGCGCGGGGGCCGGGTGCCGCTGGTTGCGGCGGTGGCTGCGGCCGCAGCAGGGGACGCTTGTGTCCCCGCACGCGGCGGCTGGGGGGTGCTCATTCCTATGAGCACGGGAGGCGGCAGCAGTTGACTGTCCTCACAACCCTTCTGCCCATCTCGGTCCGGGCAGGGAGTCCAAGGGGAAGGGGTTCCCCTCCGCACAGGCCAGTGCGGGCGAAGTTCCTCCTTATTTGGTCACAAATAAGGTGAGAGCTTCTTGGTGTGGTCCTCGGGTTCGGGTGAGCTTGCTTCGGTCCGGTCTTCTTCTGGTAGTGATGAGTACTTGATCCTAAGCAGGTGACAGTAAGGCTGATCCTCTAGCCAACGTGATTCAGAAAAAGTCCAAATATGTTCAACTCCATCTATTAGCTGCGCCATGTAACTGATTTAGATTTAGGTTCTTCATATCAAAATATTTTAATACGCACTTAAGTGCATAATTATAAAATAAACAATAGTTCAGTAGAATTTACAGTAACTACTGGGCTTGTTTTTTGTGTTTATATTCCTAAGTGTAATAACAAAAGTTTGAGATGTAATACCAAGAAAGTGATTTCTCTACAAAAATGATATTAGATCCTACGAAAATACGATAATGGATTGGTCCAAAAAAATCATGTCAAAGTATATTTTGAACCAGAATATCGATATAAAGTATTTGAATCGAACATCCCTGGTACTTCGTATTAGCAATTAACATCACTATCTACCGTTGAATATATAAATAATAATTTGTGATAAACGATTATATAGTTATAAACTAACATTAGTAATCTGTATTCTTACTATTCTATTATCTGTTTTTTTATTTTTGGACGGTCAACGACGAACTTTAGAGGTTAGTTCATACATAGTTGATAATTCGATTTAGAAAAAGAATACGAGAAAGACGAGAATATTCTAGGTAAATCTAAATTATTTTACATTATTTAATACAAATTTCAGTGTTGTTGTAACAAGTTGTTTCAACAATTGGTTACTGGAGTAATTTAAATTATTTGCCTAATATATTTCGAAGTATATTTATCATTGTATCACTTAAATCTATCAGTTCATGTAAGTTCAATAAATATAACTTATAGATATTTATTTCACGCTGTAATGTATTTCTATTAAATGTAATTTCTACGAATATACGATGTAATTTTTACTGAAATATAGGGAATATAGACAAAAAATACCGGTAACGTTTACGTTAAAATTATGTAATCAATTGCTTAAGTACCATTGATAGAGATAAAATATGTGGGGTTTTTAATTAATTAATATATAATAAAATCTTTTCTTTAAGTGGCAAAACTGAACACCCCATTTTGTTTTACCAGAGCGGTAAAATTAAAATGATTTAATTATAAATACTCTTTGGAGTCCAGGGACTGATTCTACTACCATTTATTCCTCACATCGGTCTCAATAACTCACAATGGAAAATATTAAATACATTTTTAAAAAATCACACCTCAAATAATGTGTTTTATTGTTGGGTGTTTTAGTATCACCATGGAAGGCTTAGAATTAATATCATCTAATAAAATATTTGGTGGGCACCAAAAAGTGTACTCACATCAGTCTTCAGAATTGCAATGTAAAATGAACTTTTCAATATATTTACCTCCTCAAGCTGAAGGTGGTGATGTGAAGCTACCTGTTATATTTTATCTCTCAGGCCTAACATGCAATGAACAAAATTTCATTTCAAAATCTGGATTTCAAAGGTAAATAAATGACTTTACTAATATTATAAATGTAAAAGTTTGTGCACATGGATGTTTGTTCCACTCTCACACAAGAACTAAAAAATTATTTTTATGAAAATTGACAGTATTATAGCTTTACAACTCAATAACATGTAGGCTACAGTTTTTGTAGAGTTTATATTATTTGGTTACAGTATAAGAATAAGTTTAAGAGGGCGAAGCCACATTTGGGTCCCTGGTAATATATAATTCAAAAAATAGCCATCAAATATGTATCTTTTCTAACATATTCTTTGCTTGTCTAGAAATATTTTTCACATTCTATAAATAAAACTTTCTTTTCATTAAAATTTCCCTTTGAAATAGAAATTGACTATAAATGTGATGAGTGGGTGCTTTTGAAGTTCACTTGTGGAAATGAATTAAAATTGTTGTCAATTTTGTCAATAACTTTAAAAGACAATAAGCAACATTGAGTTGCAATGCTCAATACTAATATAATGTCTTATATTTTTTATAATTCTTTATCAATATCTCCGAATTGAAATTTTCAATATCAAGCTATTAGTTTAACTTAATCTATAAATAATATTACTAAAAACTTAAAATAATTTAATATAACATAGCAATTAATCCAATGAAAGTATGACGCCTTACTGATAATAGACTGTTATCAATCACCTTTTTAGCCTAATTGATGTTTTTTTAATAAGTAAATACATATTAATTTTTGTATGTTTCATACATTTTACAGGAACTTTATATTGCTAAATAATCAATAATGTAATATATTATTTGCTACGCTTTAGACATTAATTGAATAATATAAATTTATAGCTTACCAGCAAAATCTATTACTCTATTATATAAATGTAATAGCTTAGAAAGAAATATATTTATGTAGCTGAACTCAAATCCATCTGCTTGGAAACTAGCTTTAATACTTATAATATCCTATGAAATCTTTAAGGCTTTGCCAAAATTGACATATTTAGTCTGCTAAGTTTATTTTTATGTATGTAGAAGTTGGCTTTACTAGAATCAAAATAAATTTCATATTGGTAGAGAGAGTAATCAGACACTGGAAGTGAGCTGTAATCACCATTTCAAGGTCCACTACCTGCCTAACCTACACTTGGCTCACAAGTCACACACTACTCTGCTCTGTTCATCCTGCGATACTATTGTGAATTTATAGAATATTATGTTAGTGTTTTTCTCTACTCATTTTAGATATGCTGCTGAGCATGGTATTATAGTTATAGGACCTGATACTTCCCCTAGAGGAGTGAAGATCCCTGGGGATGATGAATCCTGGGATTTTGGAGTGTCTGCTGGTTTTTACCTTGATGCTGCCAATGATCCATGGTCAAAGAACTATAGAATGGGTAGTTACTTAAATAAAGAATTGTATGACCTAATAATTCAATCTTTCAATAATGTTGTTGACCAGAACAGGATAGGAATAATGGGCCATAGGTAAAAGTGTACATTGATATAAATAGATAATAATTTCTATAATTGATTCTTACTCAAGTAATTATTTGAATGTTTAATAGCAAAAAAGACAATATCAAAATGTTTTGTTATTTATCTGATTATTTGTATTTTAGTATGGGTGGACATGGGGCTTTAGTGTCTACTTTGAGAAATCCAGGTTTATATAAATCTGTGAGTGCTTTTGCTCCCATATGTAACCCAAGCAAATGTCCATGGGGTGAGAAGGCATTTACAGGATATTTGGGTGAAGATAAGAATCAATGGGTGAAGTGGGATGCGACAGAGCTTGTTAAGAAATATGACGGTCCTCCACTAACTTTCCTTATTGATCAGGTAAAGTATTTACTTCATTTTCTTTTATTCATATCTCATACGTGAGGTAGGTCTTTATGACATTTGCCTGTAAAAGTCATTTACAGTAGCCTCTTTTTTAAAAATATCACTATCTAGGATATTATAAAAGCAGTTCAAAGCAATATTTTTGAATTTCCATTCAAGTTATAGTCTGGCAAATATGTTATTGATAATGGGAAGCACGCGCGGTAAATTGCGCAGAAAGCGTATTTTTATGTCTGCACATAGACACCCGCTCACGCCGGACCGATTCCCCGTAAGGGCTCGCGGGGAATCGGTGCGGGGTGTGACCGGGCTACGGTACAGTCGAGCGCAACGCTATAAGTTCATTACTATGAAATATGAATATGATAGCATCATATATACGGAATGGTGTAGTAGAGCATATTTGTCTAGTAATATTATAATGATTAGTGTGTTTGTTAGCTTAAGCAACATGCAAAATCAAGTTATGGATAACCAAATTGAAAAATTAAATAAAAAACTGAATTGAAATTGTTATAATGGGGCCACATACAAATCTTCTCAATCCAAATTCAATAAAAAAAAGTAAAATATAAAAAGTAATTTTAATAAGGTACATAAAAGAATAAAAATAATAATACATACAAAAAAATTGTAAAAAATAAAGTTTTAATAAATAAAATGTCAAATATAAAAGTAAAAAATTTAAAGCAATGGCCGTTAGTGTTCATTTACAAAAATAATTAGTAATAAAATGCAAATTAAATAAAAATACGTAAAAAATAAGACTTAACTTTGCTTAATATTTGATTGAATTATTTAAAAAAATACAAATAGGTATCTAATCTTAATCTTTTTGTACCATAATTAATTAAAATAATTACCCAACATTTTTATTTAGAATTAAATAAACTATTTTAATAAATTATTAAATTTATTACCGTTTTATTTAAAACGTTAATTAATGCATGCAAGAAAGTAAAAAATAAAAATTGACAAATAATAAAGCAAACAATCAAAACGGTAAAAGGCATTTTTGTTTACAATTAATTATATTCTTGTTTGAGCAATATAGTGTGAGCTCGATTGTACCTATAAAGATGTGTGGGTGCGAATTTCCTGTAAGGACGTAGCGCTCACACTGACGCACAGTAACTTGTATGGCAAAGGGATACCTCACTCTCATTTTTTTTGTACCTCAATATTATTTTTTTTATATAATCTTAAATATTGCCACATATTCCTTTATCCATATTGCATAGTATATAAGCTTGTATTATGCATACTGAATGTTTATGTTGTACATAAGTATGTATATAGTATATATATATATATATATATATATATATATAGATAGAAAAATATCATGTGCCATTAGATATATCAGCAGAAGCTTAGAATTGATTAATTATTTATTGACAAAAAAAAATGATTATACTTTTCGGGCTAGTCTTGATTTTATTCTCGACAACATTGTGTGGAACAGCTGATTATTTTTCGATATTTACGTATCCTCATAAAATTTTCGTAAAATTTTTGTATAATTTACTACAACATAAACATGATAGACAGATATTTTAATTATCGTATAGGTAATAGGTGATTTGCTAAGCGTGAGGTAAAACAACATAACAGGGTAACACTGATCCAACGTTCTCTGCGCATACGTATACTGCGCAATTTGCCGCGCGTGCTTCCCATTATCAATAACATGTTTGCCAGACTATACCAAGTTTTGGCTCAAGACATTTGTATATTGCTGAATCATTTATTTAAATATTATACTTTAAATATATTTAAAAGTATAATTTTATATATTTGTAAATAAAGACAAAGTACTTCTATTTAAATTGTCATGGAATGGACATTAATCTCTTTTTATTTAGGCAATTATAAGGCAATTATATAATTTATTATGTGCATTTACCTCCACAGAGGGCTATAATGCAAAATGCGTATTCATAGCGAATTGTAACAAAATATTTATAATTTATTTTTTTGTTGGTTCACCTTGTGTCCCACATATTGTAGGGTAAACAAAGGCAACCTAGTGCTAAGACACTCTGTTCCCCCTTCCCTTCAATTTTCAAGACATTGCGTGTTGAGTAACGAAACTCAACGCTGCGCTTCTGGAAAATTGAAAGTACTTATTTCTTTTCAGGGTGCTGCAGATAAATTCTATATTGAAAAACAATTGCAACCTGAAAACTTAGTAGAAGCCTGCCGGTCTGTTGGTGTCCCTATCATTTTGAACTTGCGCGAGGGCTATGATCATTCCTACTTCTACATCTCTACATATATTGGAGAACATTTTGATTTCCATGCAAAAATATTGAAAGCTTAAGAATAAATTCATCTCAAAATGTCACAGGTGTGTAATGTACAATGAAAAGTCATATGAAAATATGAAAAGGAAATAGATTTTTTCAATTTGTATGTTCTTATTTATATATTGTTTACTGTTATTGTAAAAAATGCATTTATTAGCTATTTTTGTACATATAAAATATTATGTTTTATAATCTATGGGTTTCATTTAAATGAACGTCAAAGTTTGCATTTAATACAATATAATCTTTCTAAAAATGTTTTTATACAGAATCTCTAAAATAATTATAACATTTTTGTATGCCATTCCATAAAATAAGCATTTTAAATTATTTTCACATAATAAGTTATCTGGAATCTTTTCTGATGCTGTGGTAATATTGTAGGAACTTATCTCTGTTGCCCCATATGTGCATATGTCCCCAATGACACCACACCCTAAAAGTTAAATTTAACAATTTAAAATTGTTTTCATTTAGATATACTATATACTAAAGATGATTGCATAAATACTTAATCTTGGCTTAATTTTCAGTCTTTGATATAATGTATACTTACATTCCAAATATGGCCCCTCCAAGATGAGCCGCATGGTCAAAGAATTTCCATCCAAGAATAACTCCAGCAAGGTCCATGCTCATTATTACTTTTATAGCCTAGAAGTAAGAATACATTTTTAATGTATAATTTCCAGTATCATATATTTCCCGTATAAATTAGTGGCAATATATACCATACTTAATTTTTCTTGCAAATTCGACACTGTGTAACTTAATACCGCATATTGGTAACTAGGATGGGGAGATTAATATAATTTTTAAAAAATATCAATATTCCATTTAGGGACTTATCCACATTTAGTCCACAATCAACGTGTTAAACATTATACCACCACAAGTATCTCAATATTAATATTAAATAAATAAGTCATTATTTATGGTCTAAATAAAAAAAACACATGTTAAATAAGATTACTTACATTACCAGCTGCAAAAGTATACATTGGAAGGAATATTATGCTTAATCTGGTGTCAGGGTACTGCATACATACGTAAGATAATACTGACATAATTGCTCCTGACTGCAAAATAGAAAGATGTATTTTATATATACCTGAGCAAATTAAAAATATTAGTCTAACAAAATAATAAATCATAGTTTCAGAATTACTAATATTGAATAAAATAGTGTGTCATTTATAATTTACTAAAGTAATAAGAGTTTGTCCTTACTGCACCAAGACTGAGGCCAGGTTGATTCAGCATCACTTTGTAAAAGAAACTAGCAAAACTACTTATAACTCCTGCACTCAGATACATAGCAACAAACTGTTCCTTTCCTAATGAAGTCACTGCAGCTATTAAAATAAATAAAAAACCATTGAAACATATATATTTACAAATAAATATTTTATAGGTGAGTAAACACAATTAAAATTTAAAGCAAATTATTAACTACCATGTCCATTTTCAGTGTAAACTCCAGAAGCAGAGAAAATATGGTGGATTTTACTTGTTTTAGAGAGTAACTTTATATGTACCAATTAAATTGTGAACTGGTGGTACATTATTTGACATTCAAAAAATGAAGTATGTAACTTTTTATTTTGAATAAAACTATTTGACTTCACATTGGTCTAACTGGTTATCCCACTAACAAAAGGTTGTGAGGTAATTAAGTATAAATTGTCCAATATGTATTGAAATAAAGTATATTATGTAGATTTTTAATCTTTTTCAAAGTTTCAGATACAAATTGGAAACAAAAAGATAGATTCTTAGTATTTTGTCGCTGTTTTTTGTTATATTCTTTAAGTGGAAATGTAATATGTTATATTGTTTTAATTTTATGTGTCCTCTATAAACATATGTTTCCCTAATAAATGTAAAATAAAAAAAGTATATTAAGAAGCTGATTTGATATTATTAGATTTTTGTTTTATAGAGTGGAGGTGTTAAGTGATATAGAGATTACAGCATTATGCTAATGAAAAATACTAGTTGGATTTGTAGATTAAAAATTAAAAGTAATTATTAAAAAAGTGACATTACCTGGCATGAAGCTATATAAAACATACATGTTGGCAGCTAAATGCAATGTTGAATAGTGGCTAAAGGTAGATAGAACCATTGGCAGACATTTTGCTCCTGTAAATATTTATACATTATATTTAAATTATTTAACATGAAAAAAATAAAACTATACTTTTATAGCACAGTTAAAAATATAAATATATCAACATACTGCCTGAAGGATTTGAGCAGAAATATTTAACCATAAACGGCTGAAAAGGCCTGATTTTCCAAGCACCAAATACTAATACATTCAGTGCTAAGATAGGATAAAAAACCTTTTCACTTTCTCTAAGAGAGTTCCACCATCTTCTTATTGAGCCTGCTTCTGATTGCTGAAAATATAATTTTTGGTCAACATTTTCTTTTAATTCATTTTTTATAGATATTAAAAAAGGTGCTCCAAGGTTTATCATGCATAGCAGAGTAGGCAGAGAGAACCTCATGTTAGATATTATTTCCCACTCTCTGTCCAATTTTCAATACAGCCATATCAACACAATACTTTCAACCATAGCAGACAAATGATAATAATTTAAATATAATGAAACTCTAACTATTATGTTAACAGTTAGATTCTGCTGCTGCCTGTTGGTTTATAAATAATAATTAAAAATATACAATGTACTAACAAAAGGTGAAGTTATCCTCTTATGATGTGAATTTAACCAAGTGCCAGGTCTTTTTAGAAATGAAGTGGCATGAGAACGTAAATTTTCGTATTCCCAGATAACACAGCCAGCCAGACTTAAAGATGACACCTACAATAAAATTAGTATTTTACTTTTAATAAGTCAAGCAATATAAACTGAAACAATAATAACATTATATTGCTTATTATTACTTTTATGTTACATCATATATTTTTCATTGTGTGTATATATTATAGTAAAATATGAATATATTATTTACCCCTACTGTGAATAATAAGGGTTTTACTAAATTTCGTGCATGTAAAGGCCCTGAGTCCACATGAATTTCTAAGGGATTAGGAGGTTCTGGATTGGGTCTTCGTCCGCCGCGACGTGTGCTATGAATTGCATTACGTACTTGAACTCGAACACACTTTAAATTAGTCACTTTTGGCTGGAACAGTGATGAATTGCTGAAAATAAAAGTGCTTAAATTACAAAAATATTACAGAATTATAATTTAAATATACGTAATATTATGGCTGATATAAATAGATAAGCTGTAACTAATTCTTCTACTCTCTAACTCGACAAAATATATAAATATTTTTTTTACGTCTTATAGTTTACGTATAATATAATTACCAAATGGTCGATTCCGCTGCCGACCTGACATTTCTACAAAACATATTATTATTGTGTTGGGCAATATTTTTCTATATTACATATACATTATTTGGTATTATTGCAACAATTTTGATAACCTATTTGGATTTATTTTTTGTTTAATCTGACATTTGTAATTTGACAGCCGTCACTGTGTAAACTCGTGTAGCAATAGGTTTTGGCATGTGCATAAAAGTTGCTATCTTTTGTTACGTTTCGAAACGTGGAGTGCGTTTAACAATGACCAATATTTAAAAATATAAAGTAGTTCACACTTCATATAAAACTTTAAATATTCTTTATTTAAAAAAGACGCCACTTTTGTGTTAAAAAAAGTTAGTTAAATGATTAAAAGTAAAACTAACTTTTATGCTGTAGGATGACTATCCTAAAGGCATAAAAATCTTATATAACACTAGTTGACGCGCGCACCTTCGCGTGCTTATTTGCACCCTTAGTGGTGAGTTCTAAAAAACCACGAAACATGTGTTCAATGAAATATTTTTAAGAATCTGAATTAAATTTTTTATAAAAATCGGTGGCGATTTAAATATTTTTCAGTTCTATAGTTGTTAGGTTGACCATTATATGTGTACTTGTATATAAAAAAAATCCCACACACAACCAGGGTAGGCAGAAGCAGCTTTGTGTTAAGACACATCATGCGTGTTGAGAGACGTAACTCAACGCCGAGTTTTTTGTCTTGGTGCCAGAGCGAAGAAATTAATAAATAACAATTCATCCTACAGTGGAGATCGAGTTCACAACCGTCGCGTTACAGTCAGACGACTTCAGCGTGTCCCCGTATGTCATAGTACGATCTCATTGATCGTTCAAATATACCATGACAGACACCATGTACTTACTATATGAATCCATAAAATATATTTTGCCAAATGAATTACTAGGCACGACTGTAATTTAGAAGTGTCAGTGCTGAAGTCACAGTATTTGACTTAAAAAGTTCACCAGAGGCCGACCTCGTTACAAAGACTTGTGATTGTCGACTCGTAATTTCCGAGCAGAATCATGATTCAAGATATTTCCATATGTAAAATTTTCTTTGACGATTTTGAATGAATTTTGAACTGGACTTTTTATAGCATTTTTTATTATTTTTTAAATAGACACGCACCAAATTATAGCACCTACCTATTCTGATTATTAATTAAGTATATTGCTATTATTTTTTTTATTTTAACAGGATTGCTTTTCCATTGATTTGGGCAGTGAGTTTAGAGAAAAACGAAACACATGAATTTTATAGGCACTCTCTTTTTTAATTAGCTTTACGTTGTCCCGCATATGGCTGGATAGGCAGAGGGAACCTCGTGTTGAGACACTCTATTCTCATTAGTGCACTTCTGCTCCTCACTTTTCGAATTCTGAAGGCATTGAGTGTTGATTTGGAATGCAACGCCGCATTTTACCTCCACACGCTAGTGTTAATTTGCCGTTCGTGGCACTCACTCACTGCCCAGATTCGCACGGTTGTAGATTCCATTCTTATTCCAGGGACAGATATATAAAAAAAAATATTTCCTCGCTCTGATAAAGAAGCAAAGCGCTGCGTTGAGTTCTGCCACTCTACACGTAATGCCTTGAGAATTCGGTGGAAAGTGGAGAAGAAATGTCTTAGGAACGGAGCCTGCCCTGCTATGTGCGAGATAGAGCGTAAAAAAAAAGAAAAGATTAACTTAAATACTTAAGGTATACTAGGGTGAGTTATGTGTTATTACGTATACAAATAGAATCGAAAAAAATAGTGTAAAAGATGACCGCAACCGTATAGAATAACTGTGGTAAGAGTATTACCTGCTTGTATTTAATAAACATATTTTTAACAAATGATACCTCTAGTACTTGCAGTTATTGATTAGAAAATTCGATTAAAAGTACAATGTGTCGTTTCGCAAGTAATCCAAGGTCAAAATTTGCAGATAACATTCACGATGGGCCATAAACTTGTTATAACGTCTAGCGTTCAAAAAGCTTGTTTCCAGGGGGTCCCTTGTAAATACCCATGCCTATGGTTTTACAATAATGTAGAGGGCGAAGGGGGGTCGCAGAAGTGGGGTGGCGGTCCGCGCATGCTCCATTCAGACGAAGAGATGGGGCGACCCTCGGTAACTTCAGTGTATAGCTGAGAGATTCAAGGCGACTGGCCTTGCTTATTTCATAATTTCTAAGTCTTAGGACCATAAAATCCTACAATTTCAAAAAGTAAGTCTCTTGTGTATTTCTTAAGTAAAAAAATGTGATTCTTTGTTAGTCATTTCAATATAAAATTACTTTGGGACTAGAATGAAATCGTTGTTAATAATTTATAAATACCTAGAAGCGGACATAAGGGCAAATATTTCGGTAGTCTGACATGTGTGAGGAGGTCTTGTGAGGTACCGTTGTTCTATTGAATTTACTACTGTAATTGGTACAATTTTGAGCGCGAAATGTATTTGAATGGCGTCGATAAATCAATATTATACAGGCATGTAGTATTAATAAGATAATACTGCATGTCCAACAAGGTTTTCAAAATTTAGAAGAACTAAAGAGAAACAGCTTCCTATCTGACTCTATTATAAATTTTAGGTAAATAATAATCCTTACTTAATTGCGTTTTATGTTTTAATAGTATGTAATGAATAGATTTAATTAAGTCTTATAAGAATGAAGAAAGAATATAACGTTTATTTTCAGAAATGAAGCCAAACTTATTAAAGCCACATCATCTCCAAGAACAACTTTATAAAATCTTTACATTGTGACGTACAATTTCGTAATTTCAATCAATATTGTTACTAATGTTTTAAATAACCTTTATTATAAATAATTTAAATAAATTTCGTTTAAGTATATATGTATATATATAGCTTGCTGTAAAATTTTTGTATGTTACGTATTTTTATATGGAAAGATGATTTCGACGGTTTGAATTGATAAGGATTTGATACCGTGAAATTAGTTTTACTTTTGAAAGCAAAGCTTATTTGTTGACTATATTTAGTTGCAAACATTAGGTGCTAGTAAATGTTAAATAATATATAAAAACCAATGTCAAAAATTTAGTACAATAGTTATTAAAAGTAAAGATGGAGCCGTATGCGAGCGAGTTGTTTTGGTTAGTGGTATGTGGTTTTGTGGTGGCTTTTATTTTGGCTTTTGGTATCGGCGCTAACGACGTTGCTAACTCCTTCGGCACCAGCGTCGGCTCTAAAGTGCTGACGCTGACACAGGCATGCATATTAGCTACCATTTTCGAAATTGCTGGAGCTGTCCTTATAGGTAAGATGAGTTTTGTTTACTTTGGTACGTACAGTATGGTCAAGGAGTTATGTATTCTAAAATTATTCGAAATGTTCACTCGGGAAGAAAATATTCAAAAGTATTCCAAAGTAGTCAGAATTGTAGATATTTTTTGCATTTAAAACTGATTTGGAAGGAACATTAAATAACTAAAATAAATTATTAACACAACAACCTTCTTCAATAAGAATTACAATTTCATATATTTATTTAAAAAACTCAAGGTTACAAGGTGTCAGATACCATGAGGAAAGGTATTCTGGACGTATCATTATACGCTGATGGAGGAGAAAAGCTACTTGCGGCGGGCTGCCTCGCTGCTCTGATAGCTGGTGCCACCTGGTTGATCCTGGCTACGGCACTACGACTGCCAGTATCAGGAACTCATTCAGTGGTTGGAGCGACTGTTGGTTTTACACTGACAGCTAAAGGCCCAATTGGTGTTCGTTGGTCAACTTTGGGTGCGATTGGTAAGTTCGTTTTTTAAGACTTTTAAAGTATTAAATGCGTTTAATGGCGGAACTCAACGCCGAGCTTTGCTACCAGAGCGAGGAAAATGAACGTTTGAAGTAATTCATTCCTTTGAGTGGAAATCAAAACCAGAACCGTAGCGCTTATACTCACACTATTGTGCCTCTGTGCCATGATAGCCCTGGTCGATGATAGTTTGATGACAATGTTATACTTAAATTATATATTTAGTTTCGGTATAGCATGTCATTTTTCTATGAACTATTTCGATCCTATGTAAGCGAATTTTCACATTATATTACCTACATTATACTACCTACCTACTTAAAAGTGCACAAAACTATTAAATATTTATATTACATGCTCCTTCTTCCTCCTGGCATTAATCCCGGCGAATGTTGCCAGGGTCTGCTTTCCTGCTTAACCTACTCCATTTTGCACTATAACGTCCTGTGTGGTAAGACCATTGGCTCTCATGTCCAGCATCACGACATCCAACCAGCGCTTCCTTGGGTGTCCGGGAGGTCTCCAGGGACAGACATAGCAAGGTCCTTGCGTCCGATATACCTAGTCCGACATTTATATTACATACAATATATTTTTTTACAGTTTTGTCGTGGTTTATCTCCCCTGCGTTGAGCGGTGCGGTGTCAGCGACACTGTACTGGTTGGTCCGAAGGTTCATACTCCGTGCATCGCAACCTCTGACTGCGGGTCTGCAAGCGTTGCCTTTCTTCTATGGAGCCACGATCGCCATTAATGTTATCAGTGTGGTTCTTGACGGTCCTAAACGTAAGTTACACATGATTTAATTGCCTCCTAAAAATTCTCACCCAATTATTGTGTTTTGGTTTAAAAATTTAGTTTCAACTTCACGCTAAATCCCGCATGTAGCAGGGTAAGCAGGGCACTGGGAACCTAGTGATAAGATACTTGTTCCCCACTTTCAACAGACAGAAGTCAACGTAGCGCTTTGCCTTGTTACTTGAGCGAATTAATTTATTAATAAATAATAATTAATTTCCCCGAGTGGGAATCGAACCCACAATCATTGCGTTAAAAGTCACACGCTTTTGTCACTGCGCTAAAACGGTCCCAACTGGATTTATAATGGAACAATATTATTTTTTAAAATAAAATGCAACGTTAATATATTAATTAATGTGAATTTAATATTTTTTAGTATTAGCAATGGATAAAATTCCGTTGTGGATAGCACTGGCCGGTTCTATGGCTCTAGGTGCATTTGGAGCCATATGTGTTCGCGCCTTCCTCGTACCGTATTACCGCCGCCATCTTGCATCACCACCGGTAAATTTTACCCTTGGACTGTCAAATGGTAAGGTTCTTGAATACTTATTTGTAAAATAAATAATAATCAAAATTTAACGTATTAATTATACGATATAAGTATCTATATACCCTTCAACAAAACCCTTTTGGTAATACTAAGTCATAATATAAATATATACTTAAATTCTAAATGTATACTTAAATATATGTAATATACATTATATTTAATAAAAAATATATTATGGACAATTTCAGAAACAACTCCTGCCAATACACCAACGCATATTAAAAATAGTATTCCGCAACGTCCGACTTCTCTACTGTCTGAGGACGGTAAACTCTTAGAAGCAATCGCTGAGAGCGCAGAAATGGTGACTTTAAGCGACGCAGACAAGTGTTCCGTCGGTGTCAAGGAGCTCAACGCCAGGAACAGAGCCCTCCTGGCTACAATGGACGATTGCAGTATACTTTCTAGAAGCCTAAGTCCGCCAAACAAGTCTAGATTGCAACTAATCGATGCAGATCCACAAATAAATACTCTTAAATATATAGATGAGACGTTAAGTTGCTGCAAAAGCCTGGATTCAGCTCAGTTAGTGGGAATGGGGGAGAGTTATGATTCGAAGAATGGATTTTTAGGGGATTCCTGCGATACCATCGCTCGTGGTGAATTTGGAAGACTATCAGCTCTAAGAGGTCAACCAGCTGTTGTTGAATTTGATACACCTCCTCCTAGATTGGACAAGGTACAAATTTGAAATAGTTGGGTATTTATTACATTATCTCATCTACATTTTAAATAAACTTTATAATTTTTCTTATGAATAAATGTGAAACTGTAAATTGTATCACAAAGTACATGGAAATAATAACAGCTTTTTATATACAATTTTAAATAATAATTAGAAACTATAACATGCTCAACAAAAATTATTAGTATTAAATTTTTAGCATCTAAATTAATATAACAATACAAAAATGGATTTTATGTCAAGGCGCAAAGGCGCAAGAGTGCATTTACAACGGTTTTCGGTTCAATTCCTACTCGGGGACATAAAGTATATTTTTATATCCTCGCTCTGGTAACGAGGTAGAGTTGAGGCGGCGTTGAGTTCCACTAGGTGACTGGTACACTCGCTTAAGATTGTGACGCCCAGTATTTTCCATTAAAACCCATCTAAACATATGGTGATTATTGCAGGGTCCAGAAGTCGGCAGTGCATGGAGTATAGAATGTGATATGCGCAACACCCGGCTGGCCGCCATCACGCCCAACTCGAGCGCGGCGCCCCTACTACGCGGCGCCAGCCCCGCACCACCCGCGCCTCCGCCGCCGCCTCCCGATACTTTGCGCCTGTTCTCTTTCCTTCAAGTCCTCACTGCCACGTTTGGAGCTTTTGCGCATGGAGGAAATGATGTCAGGTTGGAATACGAATTAAGCTTTTTTTTAAGAATTTTAGTAGAAATTATTTGTTAACTTGTACGGGCTAGCCATCTACGTCCGGGCGCACGTCCGTCGCACGCACAATCACACTAGTGCTCTTGCGCTACAACGTCTCAAAATAAATTAAATAAAATTTTATTAAAGCGTTTTCAATGATTTTTTAATGACATTCCCAATAAAAAAACCAGAAAACATGTAAAATTGTCAATATAAATTCCAGTAACGCAATTGGACCTCTGGTGGCCCTCTGGCTGCTGTACTCAGAGGGCGGTGCGCACGCCCGCGCGGAGACCCCCCTCGCCATCCTCGTGTTTGGGGGCGTCGGCATCGCGCTGGGGCTCTGGTTGTGGGGTAGACGAGTCATTCGTACTGTTGGCGAAGACCTTACCAGCATTACACCTGATACGTGAGTTTTGTATACCTTGTTTTAACATTACGCTCTATCCTGCATGTAGCAGGGTAGGCAGAGGGAATCTAGTGCAGTGACACTTCGTCCCTCACGCACCGTAGCGAGGATATGAAAGTAACCCACAAATGTCGGCGTTTATGGTCAGACTTTGTGATTCGTAAAATGGACTATTTTCATTTCCTCGGTCTTATTGTCACACTGCATTGCCCAAAAAAAATTTTTTTTAATATAATTAATTTAATGTACTGCGTTTATAAGTTCCTTAGACATATATATGAAAATTCTTTTGCTTGGAATTGTAGGGGATTTACTATCGAGCTTGGCGCAGCAGTCACTGTGTTAGTAGCGAGTAAAGCTGGCCTTCCCATTTCCACCACACACTGCAAAGTTGGTTCCGTTGTTTGTGTCGGATACTTCTCCGATAAAAAGGTTGATTGGAGTCTGTTCAGGTTCGTACAATTTATAAACATTTCTTTACATATTTTTAACAACAAAATCGTAACATTTTTTTAATATATTTTGCCATATTCATTCATTCAATTGTAATTTTTAAAAATATTGAATATAAAATAAGGAAGGAATAAATAACATAATATAATATAAAACAAATTAGAATTTTTCTTACTTGATTTTTTTTCCCGAATAAACAATGCACTAAAATTCAAAAAGCATTACTTCAGGGAAGTCCCGTTTATTCGACGATACTGTACTTACTATGTATTCATATTTGTATTTCTAAATATTATTCTAATATAATACATTAAACATACTCCGTTCATTTTATTAAGTTTCATATCTGCTTTTATATTATTACAGGAATATAATTTTCGCATGGGTAGTGACTGTTCCCGCCGTGGCAGCAATGGCGGCGCTTGCCATGTTGGCTTTAGAAGCGTTTGTTGTTTAAATCGGTTAAACGGGCAGCGAGTATTATTTTATCATATTAAACAGTTAAGTAAGTGCAGAAAACAGAGGAAAGCAGTTAATAAGGTCGAAACACAAAAAAAATTACATTCTGTCTTTTTAGAGCTAAAAAGATATTGTAGTGATTTTACTATTGAATAACTATTTGCTTGTTATTGTAAAATTGAAACAGGAATTGTTAAATGTCAATATAGATTATAGAACGAGCCATTGGTACATTTTGTAGATCTAAGTTTTGAAGTAATTTATCATCAAATATTAAGGTGTACGTAGGTAATATAAATATATGGTAATTTTTTCCAAGATCCATGTAATAGAGGTCCATCATTTGATGTGAATGTATTATTTAATTTTTAGCCATAAACACAATTGTGTGGGAAATATATTTTTTGAAATGTTATTAGTAGTCTGCATAGACTTAAAAATCACTATATTTAAAAAAATCGTAATTCGTTTCTTTTCCCCTGCTTACATAGATCTATGGATTATTCGAATAGGCGACTTTTTTGACTTTAAAAAACGTCGTTTCTTTGTAAATATTGAAACTCAATGTGCGAGAGTTATAATTTATATTAATATAATTTATAATCGGCGTTCAGTTAAAAATAATATTCTATTTATTTTCTCCATTTTAGTTTTACTTACAATATTAAAAACAAGCAATTCGAAATTGGTCATTATCCAATGTTGATTTGCTTTAATTTTTATGATTATCTGTACGTAATCTCAATAATAACTATAATTTAGCGGGAAATCTGACATTTGTACTTCATTATATATTTTTTTATTCACACTGTACGCTGCACATCGCATGCAGAGAAACCTTTTCGTTGCCCAGTTTCCATCGAACTTTTGAGCAATTGGGTTGAATTGTAGAACTCAACGCCGTACGTTACCAGAAAGAAGAAATGAATAAATTAAATATTCCATTCCCTCCAGTGAGAATTGAACCCACAACCATCGTACTTATAGTCGCACGCTTGTGCGTAACGAAATCCTCCAAATTTACAGTAGTCTTTCTAAACACTGTTAAATATATCTATTATTTATTATATATATCTAAGTATTAAGTATGATAATAAAAATATGATGTGTTCTCTTTAAGAATGAAGTTAATTCTTACTCTTAAAAAAGCTTTTAATAATTATACAACCAAGTATGACCTGGGTCCACTTTGTATATTTTTTATTATTGCATAATTTTATGAATATCCCTAAATATATAAGTATATTCTTCATATCTGTTTACAAAATGCATAAGTTTTACACCCTCACCGCTCAATTTATTAATTCCTACTTTATTAAATTTACAATTTAGAAAACATAATCAATTAATAATCTCACAATACCCATTAGTTTTTTTATTTTGTGCTAATATAACTTTCAATAAATAATTAATATATTTTGTAAAATGTCAGTATAGACTAGGCGACTAGACTCAATGGAGTATGACATAAATGTGTATTTGTTACAGTACATAAACGTAATTTTTGATGTTGTCAACTAGATTTAAACATTCCGTAAGCATAGTATTAATTAAAGTATTTCTTTACCGACTTCCTTATCTATAGCTGCAATATTTTTTTCATGTTGTATCCCGCATTTACCGGGGTAGGCTGAGAGAGTTTAGTGTTAAGACACTACACTACCATCTTGAACCCAACGCTGCGATTTGTATCGACACCAGAACAGAAATGAAAATATTAAATATTCATGCCTCGATCGGGAATGGAACCCACAACTGTCGCGTTTACAGTCACAAAGTGCCCCTGTCACCTCTGGCCTTATAAAGAAACAATATTGCAGAGATTGTAAATGGTCTTAGCTAGCTATAGGTACAATTAACATGTAAACTATTCCTCATTTCTTCTTGCTTAATTTTGCTTAGCAGAAAATTTGTTTTTATATATTTTTTTATAATATAATAGCTATATCTTTTAAATTGTATGATAATATAACTATAAACAGTAATACGTCACAATCCAATATATGAAGTGTGTCTTAAAGAAGAGAAGAAGTCTCTGACGACTGATGGTAGGCTGATATTTATGCGTACTATAATCTCAAAAACTTCGGAATCGGAAGAAGTAGTATTCTTATTAAATGCAGGGCAGGCTTCGGTATTAGGTGCTATAATTAAATGAACAAAGTATTAAAGCGATATAAAAATCACTTCATTATCAATTGTAGCTACTTAAAAGGGAAATCTATCTATATTCTCTATTATAGTAATCCTAAACACTAAGTCACAATAGACTGACGTTTCCCTTTCTTTGATGGTAGCGCTGGTGTTGGTGGGTTTCTGTGCGAACTTAAAAATGTATGTACAGTATTAAATCTCACGTCAATTTAAGTATATAGGAACATATACTACATGCCATCGATTGTATAATTCAACTTATTGTTAAATAAAACAAATAGACGAAACATTTCTTTTATTTGACCCTATAACTATACAACTCATCTCTTTAGGCAAACTATTATAGAATAAATTAATGGTGAACTTGGGATATGTGTATTTGTAATTTTGTACTACCGATTATTTTTTAAGTTTCGCAATATAGATTCTAATCAAGTAATCGTTTCTTTTTATTACTATATGACAAATTTCGGTAAAATTTAAAAATTCGGTAAAATAAAAATTAAACCAAAACCAATATCATATATAAAAATATTTATTCTCTTTCTAAACAAGCAAGCAATTGTTTTAATTTTTTTTCTCTGAGAATAATATAAAGAGCGACGTCCCACAACACCTCAATAATTGATCGATAAGTGGGGCATTTAATATCTCCTTATTATCTTGTGATCGTATTCGTAACAGTAAATACTCAACTAAACTCAACATAAACATTTATTCAAGCAACATATTGATTAGTCAACGCGCGCAAGAGCCTCGCACGTCGCACGGCGCCCGCCTCGCGCTGTATGTCCTCGCTGTTGTTGGCGTTGAGCTCAAGCGCGCCGGCCGCCCGCACTGCGCGCGCGCGCCTCCCGCCCTCCCCGCGCCGCGCGTGCATCGCCACCGCCACCTCGAGTAGCGTGCCGTCCCACAGGCACGCGTAGTATCCGTCCATCGCGTCCGCCGCGTTACATGTCTGTGTATAAACGTGCGTAGATATTATATTAGTGCGTGCTCTGGCGCACCCTAAGAGAGAGTAATGTCAAACAGAACAGTTTTTAGATTTTTGCAAAACTGTTTTTTGATACAACCTTAAAAAATAAAAATAAACCAGCTTGACTCTGTATCCCACACACAACAGTGTTCCGTTCCGTTAGACACTCCATTCCC
Organism: Heliconius nattereri; assembly: GCA_013403645.1. Classification (NCBI taxonomy): domain Eukaryota; kingdom Metazoa; phylum Arthropoda; class Insecta; order Lepidoptera; family Nymphalidae; genus Heliconius; species Heliconius nattereri. Next base: position 3,647,035 of record JAAIXI010000242.1, on the reverse strand, counting down.
CACTTTCCACATAGATCTAGAGGCATTGTGTGCTGAGTGGCGGAACCCAATGCCGCGGTTTGCCTCGACACAAGGGCGAAGAAATGGAAATATAAATTTAGATAAATATTACATTTCCTCAAGTGGGAAACAAAGCCACAATCAGTCGATCTTACAGTCACATTTTGTGTTCCTGCGCCACGACTGGCCTCAATATAACGTTATACAACCGTGTATACAACTTTAATATACTTAAACCCTACCTTCTCAGCCAAACATTTGAAAGCCGTCACATAATCAGGTTCCTCAGGCAACTGACAGAGAGCCACTGCCTGGGTAGGCGCGGCGAGGGCCTGACAGCATCTGGCAGCTCTCCGTGCCAGGCTGCCTTCATCAGGTGATCGCTTGGCAAAGTGCCAAGTAGCAGCCGTTAAAGCGCATAAGTAGCGACGTAGGGCCGCTGCCCAACGACCGCTTGCCATTTCTACGTCGCCGTATAAGCGAAGCCTAAAAGTGTAGATTTACTTATTAATGATTTTATATTAGGTATATATTTTTAAAATCTTTAAAGCGGTAACCCACACACTCGAGAAAGAAATTATTATTATATATATTTGAATCTCATCGGGACTCGAACCTGCGTCTCTTAGAAACTTATTAGGCAAGAAGCTATGCCGAAATTTTTATACGCTTGCCACATTCATAATTTATAGAGATTGATGATATATTAAAAAATATTGGAATTATAAATTTTATCGATTCAACCGTTTTCTTTTAACCTGCGCCAGACTATCAGTGGTTTATAGGCAAAAAAAAAATACTTACCATGAGGTGTTATAGGGATAAAGTTTTAAACTCCTTTCTAGTAAATCTGTCAAAGACTCCAATACTTGTTTTATATTATAATTATTTATGTTGGAAATGTTCGAAGGCCATAAGCTTGTATATTCTACCACTAGTTCTAAAGAGCTGTCATCAATGGTGAGGAGGTTATGGATTCTAGCGAGTAAAGACATCATCACACTGACTGCAAGTGGTTCTCGTAATGTGGAGAGGAACGTATTGAATGCGTTACGTGCTTCGGCGTTTGAAGAATCCCGTGAATGTGAAGGTGCCCCACCGGCTGAACGTTTTACTCCACCGTTCGATCCAATACTAAATATTGACAGGGCTGAAATTTGTTAGAAAGTGTAGTTTTCATTATGAATTATGCTATAATAGTGTTATATTAGAACAATAAGGGAAGAATTATCACAATGATGGAATAAATATATCTACATTAAATATGTATGCATATAAATATTAAAGCTATTTATAAATCCGCCACTGAAAACGAAAGTTGGGGTATGGAGTGTCTTAACACGAGGTAGCCTTTGTTCACCGAGTTAATCAGGAAAAAGCGTAAAGCTTCTGTTTTTAGGGTTCCATACCACCGATTGAAACCCGCATTAAACTTACATTGGTATATATAAAAATATTCTTACCAAAGTCCCACAATGGCCTCGGGAACTTTCTAGCAGCTTTCCCCCTTTGCAGTTCAAAGCACGCGGCGCACAAAGCCGCAGCGACTTCGCCTGGTCCATTGACTACACTAGTGCCCTCCCACTCACATGCATTCACTAGGCATGTCCAACATGCTTCGATTACCTGGTTTTGAGTTCTTTTGTATAATACATGTATAATCAATTATTTGTTTATTAAGCTTCACGCCGTATCTCGCATGTAGCAGGGTAGACAGAGGAAAGAGGAGAGTCATAGTGTTAAGACTCTCCGCTGCCCACGTTTCAGCCGAGGAGGCTGGAGGCTTTAGGAGTTGAGCGGTCAAACTCAAAGCCGCACTTTGCCTCGACACCAGAGTGAAATAATGAAAATACTAAATATTTTACAGTGCCTGTGCACCATATCTGCCTCAAGAACAGATCATAAAACACAGCACTGTCAGTTATATATTAAGGCATTATATATTAAATGTTACTTACAGTAAGGTGGTAATTGGAAAAAATCTAAAATAACAATAATATATAAATGATCTGATCTAAATAAGTAAAATAATAAATCTGACATACTTGGGGTCGAGGTATAACGCTATCTCCTGAAGTGGCTGCTGCTATGCATGCTTTGCTTTTATTTGTTAACGCGGGCAAATTCATTCGGTGATGAGGCCATTCGGTTAGCACTACATTTAACTGTAGATACAGAACTTCCCACGTCAACTGGCGACAAAGACGGTACAATGTTGGGTCAGATCCACTGCCTAATTGGCTTCTTGCTTCTCCTTCCAAAACTGAAAGTAAGGAAAGAGCAGTTCGCGCACATCCTGCCTCCGCTCGAGCCCTCGCAGCACCAGACACGATATAACCAAAATCTTGCAAAAAACCTCGAGGCAAAGAGATCAGAGCATTCCCTAAGCTCCCTGGAGGTTTCCACGACGGACTTATTTTCCACAAAGGTGAAGAAGGCGCCATAGTAGCTAGTTTCACTAAGCACATGCGTACATCATCCGCTGTAGAAGCCTCTATGAGACGTTTCTTTAATTTTCCCATCTCAAGTTCAGGCACAGGCTTAAACTCAAAATCGGGAGTCTCCCAATCATCAGTCAACAATTCTCTAGGAATATCCATTGTTTCATCATCACTATTATTTGGATCATTTAGTATTTCACTATACTGTGTGTTAGATATTATTTTTTTTCTTATAGTATGAGCTGAGTCACCAACATATTTTTTTAGATAATCTTCCATTTTGTCGAATGGTATTTTACATTGTGATGTGGCCAAATGCAGGAAGAAAACTTTAAGATTTTCCCAATCGTCATCTGACAAATCGGATATTACAACCGGAGCGAGAGCCCACAACAGCAAATCAAAAAATTTTACACCTAAAGTTTTGAATTTATTTAAAAAATCTGGATGGGTAGAAGGAATTCCACCTTCTAAAGCATATCTGACTGCATTGAGTGCTGATACTCTGTTTAAGAGATCCCGAGCTACTGTAAACGCTCCACTCGAAGCAGAGCCTTGTATGTCTAATTCGACAACCTCCCTGTGGACCATTGGTATTTCTCGCGCCAAATTATCTGCCTGCAGAATGGCTATTATTCCTGTATAGTGATTAGCGACAGATTCTTGAAGTTTCTGCAAAAGAGTTGGTTCCTCATTTAACACTTCGTAACCAAGATTCAATGCTCTTATGTAGCCTAAAATATCATCTTTCTTAACACTTGCATAGTAGAAATTACCCCAAGGCATTGTATTATTTTTTCCGTAACCCATATTGGATACTTCTTTTTCAAGAAGGTTCATATTTTCTCTGCAACCAAGAATATGCTGTTTGGCTAAATCATGTTGGCCATAAAAGAAATAATTATAGCAAAGATCAAAATGTATTTGCATAGCTAACTCATATTGACTTATTACAAAGTCTCCAGCATTCCAGTCGTGATTTAAATCATTGGAATCCTCTGTTAAATGAGCAAATGTTTCCATGATGGGAATCTTAATTCTTTTTGGCTCTCTCCGGCCTAGTGTGGTGTCATATAATGATAATACACTATCTAAATATCTAATACTATGTATTCTGGATGATTCACACATTCGTAAAATCTTTTCAAAATTTTGATTCATTGGATTAAAGGTACCATCTCCTGGGATACCAGGTCTGAAATATGAAATTTATAATATATTGAAACAAAAAATAAATAAAATATATCTAGATTTCTTATATATATATATATAAAAGTAACTGACTAATAAGACTGAGGTCACGCACGCGCACCTATAACCGCAGAAACCATACTGTAAAAACGTGAAATTTGGACAGATGTTTATTTTCATAATGTGAACACCCACTAAGGGATTTTGAAAAATTGTACTTCCCTGAAGGGGTGAATAGGGGTTGACAGTTTGTGAGGTTTTTTTTAAATCGGCAGCAATTTTTATAAAATTGGAAATTCAGGATATGAAAGGATTGCTGAGAGAAACTTGTATAAAATTTTCTCTTAACTTTCCCAAGTATTGTACATACACTGAATAATAAGTAGCTATCATTTGTCTAATTAAACCACAGAAACAACATTATAGGCTGTAATTGAAAAAAAAAGCCAAATCCCGAACCTCTTGGAAACTGTTGAACTGAATCTCAACCACTATGTATAATTATTATATTATATTATATTACTCAATAATAATCAATGCAGGTTATAGTTTATATTTCATATAAGTTACACTCTTACGGTTAATCTATATACCAATTAATTCCATTAAAAAAGTACTTACATGTGTACAAAGGCTAGCTTTGGTGATTTTGAATACAAAGCAGCTTTCACTGGAAACCGAAGTACCCATCTATGATATAAAGTTAGGGCAAATTGTATTTGTGGTTTTTGTACAAGTTCTGGAGTTGTATCCTAGTGAAAACATATACAACAGTATAAGACATACAATATTGCAATATTTTTTGTTTCATACTTTTCCTACATGTGGCAGGGAAAACAGAGGAAACCTAATGTTAAGATACTTGATTCACTGTATTGAGTGGTAGAACTCAATATTATCTAAAAATGTTTGTTGTCTTCAATTCAACATCAAACTAGGGCTGGAGGACATAGAGAAAGGAAAAAAAATCCTGAGCTCTCCACAATGCCTCAGTTTATGATAGGCCTTATTTTGTTTTATTTTGATGTTAGATGTATTAAAATCATCTAATACAAATAAAGTAAGTTTACTTACCTGAGGTGGCACAGAATACAATGTATCTGAAGCCATATATACAAGATCTTGCATTAGATGCTGTTGGGTTTGTGGAGGAAGTTTAACTTCAAATACATCTGAAATAAGACACAAACATTAAAAAGGGCTAACAATATATTATGACAAATTATAATAAAATATTTAGTTATTTTATACATTACATAGTGCATACCTAAATTCCAATTTATAGTTGATGCTACCTTCAAAGCAAGAATTTTCAAAGCCAGTTGTTTACGAGTGAGTGGTGTAGGTGTAGTAGTGGATGGAGGGCTAGGTGGTGCATCAACATCAACCACTCTTTCACTTGTTGGTTTTGAGTTAGCATTTTTAGAGTCAACAGTCAGAAATTCTTCGATTAAATCACATGCTGAAGGTTCTGTCAAAATCAGTTGTATTAAAATAACCGTAAAGGACAATTTAGAACACAATATTTATGGTTTTCAAAACGATTATACCTGGGTTCGCCTTCGATAAATGCTTTTTCAGTAAATTGGGATCTAATAAAAATTCAAACCACAACACTGTATCAGGAGATATGGGGACTGTGCCCGGCCTAAGCAAATCTACATCCATTGGGACAATATGTGTACTACATACACAATTGTGTTTGCAATTTATTTATATATTATCAAGGTGGTTCCAAATGATATAATATTATAAATGATTAAATAAACGTATTATTTTGCCTTCATAGTATTTACTATTTATTTATTTTCAATTTTGTCAACTGTCACATACACTAAATGTCAAGTACTTTTTTAAGATAATAATTGCCATACATTCTCAAAATATTTGGATATGTATTTATTGATTTAGTTAGAAGAAGATATTTTATGTAGAATTATGTATTATTTTTATAGGATTATATGTATATATATATATATATATATACACACACACACACACACACACACATATATATATATATATATATATATATATATATGTGTGTGTGTGTGTGTGTGTGTGTGTGTATATATATGTGTATATTCATTATTATTTTATTACTGTTTTTTATTAGTATATTTTACAATAAAGTTTTTTCTATTATTCTAAAGACATCAGTGTCCCTATGGTCCCTATAAAGATTTTATTTTCATGTTATACAGTAGTCATAGTTAGGTTTTTTTTACTGTTACCCTGGATTTCTTATATTTCTATTGCAGATTTTGGTAGAATAAAATGAACATGTGCTATAAGTAGATAATATAATAATAGGTAATACAGATATTTTACCTTGACAAAAATTGCCAAATACAACTTGACAAATACAAGCGAACACTATTGATACAAAGGTTTCACAATTGATATATGTTTATGACATTAAGTAAAATACTTCAGTTCATATAAAAACTGAACGATGTAAGTCGTCGTAGAAAAAAAATCTGCTTCACGCTGCATCCCGCACACAACAGGGTAGGCAGAGGGAACCTAGTGTTAAGACGTGTTAAGTGGCAGAACTCAACGCCGCGCTTTACGTAGACACCAGAGCGAAGAAATGGAAATATAAACGTAAATAAATATTTCACTTCGTAGAGTGGTAATCGAACCCGCAACCGTAGCGTTACAGTCAAACCCTTGTGCCGCTGCGCTACGACGGCCTCATATAAACCACCGGCACCGGTCCGGTCTGTGGTATCTCTGATTTTTTTGCAGCTCCTCGTAAAAGATACTTATAAAAGGTGGAACTTAACAAAAATAAAGTCAGAGATTTTTGGTTTTACTTACTTAATTTTGGACAAAAATTTAGGAAATTTAGTTAATTAGAAATATAGTTACATACAGTTACATAGCTATTAAGAGGTCAAACTTATACCTACGCATATTGTGAGATAACAACATCTAAGACGCCTAGTATATAATTAGGCGTATTAGATAAATTCATAAAGATTTGTTCAAATATGTAGAAGTTGCCACTTAAAGTACTATAAGTAATTATTAAAAAAAATTAAGAATCAAAATTAAGTTTGTTACTCAAAGACTGCAGATGATGTAATTATTTTTTTATATAAGTATTTATATTTTGCTATATAAAAAATCCACATTAATAAAAATCGTTTTTTTTCTTTATGAAGGATTATACTAGCTCGGTAGCACTTGATCTATTCTGTTATCTACGTACCTGATAACACATTGAGTATCGACATGCTAGCTCTTATCATCTTATTGACAAATAGTAAGTAAAGCGACGTTGTCCATCGTTAAATATACCAACAATTATAGATTCTAGCACTGTCTAATGGAACTGAGTAGAAAATTTTGTGTAAATATTTTTGTTGTGTTAGCCATAATAATTCTAAATTAATTATAATAGAAGAAATTGATTTAATTTAATAAATTAATGAAATTAACTGTGATAGTTTGCTGATTAACAGTCCTTGTGATTAAAGTAATTGTACTCTACAAGTAAGTTTTTATTGTTAATGTTTTATAATTAGAACTAATATTATTTATGATATAATAATGACCCATTAGCGTTAAAAATATTTTTTTTAATAAGAAATCCTATTTCTAATAGATATTGCCATATAATATCTTTTAACTTTTAACAAGATAAAGAAATTGATATATACTCGTAAAAGTAAAATCGTAACGGATAGGTGTCTGTACATGCAATATGTACTCGTATAAGAAACATTGGTGGCATTTAAAAATTAATAGAATTTGGTTCTCACAAAGATTTTTAATTTTTTTTTATGTTTGCCTGTGCGTTTATTGATATTTACATCAGAAACTTAATTTAACTTGATCAATTTAATTGCCGTTTTCACTATTGTATTTTGGCGTACCTACCTGACACTAAAATAGAATTTGAGTCTAAAACTTTACTCAAGCGGGCGAAGCCGCGAGCGGGTCGCTAGTATGCAAATAAAAACATGACGGGCAACTATCAACTACATCGTACCTCTCTATTTTTCTGTTAAACTCAATGAGCAAAACGCGAAATATAAAATAAAAAAGAAATGAATAAATGTACAATTCCAAAAGATTTCATAATTAATGTTTTTCATTGATGATGGTCGAAGACCTTACGCCATTAGTATCTACATTTTTGGGATACTTTCGTAATCCACACAAATAATTAAAACATTGCATATTATATTATTGTTATAATAGCTAAAAATATATATATACTTATTTATTTTATTCTCTTTCATGTTTAATATGTTTTTTTTATTTTATTCTAACATTTTTAGTGGAAAACAATTCATATCATCAAATATTACAAAACAATGAAGTGTGCATTGAAATGGATTTGTTGCAAGTGGGCTCAGAGCCTGTAGGCATGCGATGTCATTACTGTCAAGAAGATATCATGACGACAGCTCACTACAGGAGTACTGCTATAACACATATTTTAGCTGTAATATTAGGCCTATTATTCTGGTAAGTAAATAATTAATTAATTGATTATTCATTATATATAGGTACTAAACTACTAAATTTTAAGCCTGTTCTAGTGTAGGGGCACAAGCGTGTGGCTGATAACGTCAGAGGTTGCGGGTTCAATTTCCACTCGACGAAATTAAATATTTAATTTTCATTTCTTCGCTCTGGTGTCGGCGGCGGCGTTATAGTCCGCGACTGAACACGCCTCCTTCGCTTCGTCAACTTCGCCTCCAGAATTCTGCGGAAAGTGGAGAGAACATTCAGCTTCCTCTGCCTACCCTGCTACATGCGGGGTACAGCGTGAAACTAAACAAAACTATTACGTAATATATTAGGTACGATTCTTGTTTATTAGCATTGCACTTATCTACCATCTAATTAGACATGACTGGCTGATGTTGCAACGTTATTAATATTCTTCATTAGATTAATAACTGACATAATGAAGTTGGCGCAGTGGGTCGTTGCTTTATATCACGCGATAGTCGTGGATTCTATTCCCCGTGAGACAAAGTGCTGTATTCTGAAAATAGTTGGGTAGGCAGAAGGAACCTAATGTAAAATCTGTTTCTGTTAATAAATTAGCTTTCCCCATTCTCCGCCGAATTGTCGAGGCATTCCATGTTTAGTGGCTTTGCACCATACTTTGCTTTTAGCCAGTATAATATAATATAATCCAAAATATTAAATATTTCATTTCCCCGAATGGGAACTAGTGGGAACCCACAACATATTCCTAATAGTATAAATTAGTATACATTTATACTACTACTACTACTACTACTACTACTACTACTACTAGTATACATTTACATACGATAATTGTCTACCGTGGACAGTCGACAGTTAGTTTAATAAGGAAATAAACTAATTATAGGACATTTTATATTTACAGGTGGTTGTGTTGTTGTGTACTGCCGTACGTGACGAAAAGGTGGAAGAACGTGGAGCACTACTGCCCTAATTGTCGTCGATATTTAGGAGTTTATACTAGGAAATCTATTATTTAGAAGATTATATTAAAATAGTAAGATAAAATATTTTTATTAAGTAATTGAGTAAAGCTAGCGTTTTAAGCGATACTACGTGAGATGCGATAGCTGTGAGTCTCACACAGGAAAAAATCAATTATTTTAGTAATATTATATATTTGTCCTGCCACCTCAGCCAGAATAGGTCGTGATGTGCGGAAAATATAGAATATTTTAAATAATTTCAACTAATTTGCATTCTAAGAATATCCTTGAATTGGTTTTATTTGTTATAGAGCACTAAAAATGCATCCATTTTAGTAAATAAGTATAAAAATTAGCTACAAGCCTATACTTTACTAATTTAATTGTATAACTGTCTGTTGCCAATAGGGAAAAAGTACTTACACTAGTGACGTAAATTGGTTTATATTTACATTCTAACATTAAACTCTATAATTAATATAAATTATTTTAGATAAACATTTATTGAAGTAATATATTTTATTTTATTAAGTAAGTTAAGTAATAAGTATTTTAGTAAGTATTTTACCCCCAGCAAAATGTACTTGACAAACTTGTAAGATAAATTGAATATGAATGTATAAATAAAACAATATTTCAAAAAAATTACAGATAAGATTTATTTATGTAGAAATACTTTGATAAAAATATAAAATATATCACAGAAAAGTAATTAATATTTTTATACGAAAACGCATTTAGAACAATAACATATATTATAGAACTTCCCAGCAATATATGCATAGGTGCATATTACATAGGCCAAACGTCTTCCAAGTCCCAAGTAATAAACTCGCCAAAATTAAAATGCAATGATGTTTTAACTAACTTTAACTATTTTAATTTTGGCGGTTTAATTAAAATGACTGTTTATGAGAAGTAATAAAGAATGATTTTTTTTCAAAGATGTTTCAAGTATATCGTCTTTAATTTCATTATCCTAGACTATCCCTGTTTCCTTCTATAAAATCGAATGATTAAATAAAATTAGGCCTACATATAAAATAGAGAAAAAATACAAAAAATGTTTTTTTAAACAAAATATTAAAACACAAGCAAATAGGGAATCACGATGACATATAAATAGCATCTGCAAAAAATATATAACAAATAATAGATAAATATTACAATTTTGTTAAGAACATAAGGCAAAAATAACTATCTGTCTATATTTCTATAATACTGTTTATAACTGGAAACATGTGTTAAAGGCAGTTTGGATAAGAGATCACAAGAGATTTAAAAATATATTTTAATTTATCGGGAACTTTCAATACAGGCGTCACAATCATTTTTTTTCAGACCAAACTTGCACATTTTTTAAATATTGACATTCCATCGAATTCTGGACGAAAACCGAATGAAGTGACATTACACTTCTAAGAACAGACAAAATATCAAAATCGTCTGACACCAATGTGAGACAATAAAAAAAAAATAAAAAAAAATAAAAAAAAGTTAGGCAAATTCATTTCCTTTTGGAAGGCGTTTTAAAATTTTGTTATGTATTTATTAATTGTTATATATCGTTTTTGCTGATGCTATTTTCTGCTGTGACGTTTACTGAATGACAAATGACAAACAGCATGTTATTGTAATTATATTTATTTTAATTGGTTTTATAAATTTAGTTCCAGAAGGTCTCTAAGTACTTAAATATATATATATATATTACTTCTAATAGTTCAAAAAATTTCAAAAATAATTATTAAGACTAAACGTTATTCAGATCAGTAGGGATCTAGGACGGCATGTGAGACCCTATAAAGGCACTGCATTGTGGGCAATAGTGGTTCGCAGTTTTACACGACTTCATACAGTATGGCACGAAGCAACCGCAGCAGCACCTGAAATGAAAAGATGATCTCTGTTAATATGAATATAATTACCATTCATTAAAAAAATCACAAGTTACTGAAGAAAAAGATTTACATGGAATGTTTCTTACGTGTACGTACGTACGTCTTTATTGTTTTATTTGTCTATGTATTTTTTTTTCAATTTAAATAAAAAATGGTTCAATTTTCACGTGATTTTTAAAGAAGGAACAATTTTTATTATTAACATTACGATTACTTCACCATTGTCTTTTTTTGCATGGTTTTTATTGCACAAGAAATAAAATATTCCGCTATTAGCTTCCGCATCAGGTCGGTGAGTACAACCTATTTATAATGCATATTCTCAGTGATTCATAGAAAAATTATTAAAAAAAATTGTTATGAAGCTCCAATATATAATATAGTTTCTAAACAAGATTTTTTTATTGGGCAATAAACTTATTACATTAACGGTATATTATAAACTACCTACATATATACTATGTAAGTAACTAGATGAGTTTGAGGTTTTTCAAGATATAAGTATATATATACGATATTGTAAAATGCATTACATAATGGTTGCCTTATTTTTTGCCCTATTTAACTTGAAAATTTATATTAAAAAAAATAATTAAATATATCACAATCAGAATTACATCTAGAGTAAGCTATTAGGGCAAGTTCGTCGTATTTATATGAAAGACACTCCGTTTTACAATTACCGCCGAATTTTAGAGGCATTGTAAGTTGAGTTGAAGTGAAAAAAAGATACTAATACATACCCAGCGAGGACACATAGAGCTGCAGATATGATATGAGTTCGATTGTTAGATACGTAGTCAACTCTCGTTACTATAGATTTGCTGCATGTAGGACACATGGTCCCAGTGGGTCCTGGACCAAGTTTAACGTGGGCCTGTTGCACTGTGGGGTTCCCTGGACTGGACGTGACTACCACTGTGCGAGGAGGCACAACAGGTGCTGAAGGGGCGTCCGCGAAGTATGAAGGCGGTGGAGCTGGGTTAGGTGGCATTTGTTCATAAGGTGGCGGCAGTCCCAGTTTATTTTCCACTGAAATGTATAATAGCAGCCTTGAAAATGTATATATTTTTTTTATATTTTTAGGTACACATACCTACAATATATAAAAACAAAATTAAAAATGTAAAGTAAAAGTGTTTCAATTTTTTGAGCTTCACGCAGTTTGTTCTACAGTTGGGTAGGCAGAAGGTATCTCCGAGGCTCCGTTTTCCACTTTCCACGGAATTCTGAAGGCATTCCGTGTTGATTGACAGAGCGAGAAATGAAAATATTAAATATATGATTTCCTCGAGTGGGGATCGAAACTACAACTCGTCGCGTTTACAATCGCCCTTCTCTACGACTGGCCTCCCATTTTCTTCCTGTATTCATAAATATTAAACGTTCTTTTCACACATTTGGGCCTGGAGTCAGTAGATTTACGAACGAAGTTGACGTGATATTAATAAGAAAATATAAAAAAAATCAGTTGCTCTACATTGTCAATGTCAACTTTGTAATTATGTTACTTTTCAGCACAACGTTAGCTACAGTTAATCTCTCTCAGTAGGTACGTAATAACATTATTTTTATCTCCAGTGTGTGTGATAGTCATACAGTACTATCAGTTATGATACAATAGAGTCACTAATGTGACATCAAACTAATTGTGTAATATTTTAGACTAGCGGATGCGTGCAGCTTTGGCTGCTTATTTGCACCCTTAGGGGATGAATTCTAAAAAACCATGAAGCACGTGTTCAATTTAATATTTTTAAGAGTCTGAATTTCAAATTTTATAAAAATCGATGCCGATTTAAAAAAACGCACAGCGGTTACGCCTGTGCGTGCGTCTTCCCTCAGTCAGTGAGGACAAGTCCTTTTATATATATATATATATATATATGTATATATATGATACCTCATTATTGAATTGAATATTTATTTTTGTTAATAACAATAATTAAAATGTTAATTTAGATTTAGAAGTAAATTGTGACCTACATTAACTAATGTAAGTTTAATACATAAAAAAATATGTTCGTCTTAGTAAATAAGCCTTAAAAGATTCTCAATTTATTCTGAACGCCGCCGATTGGCATAAGAAAAATAAATTATTGTATATGGTATATCTATATAGTAAAAAGAAATCTTGATTTTTTTCAAACAGATATTATATCACCTACATTTTTGTGGTTGTTCCATATTAAAATTTAATAGAAGTTTAAGTTTAAAATTACATAGACACTTCCTAGCGCCTAGTACTGCTACCTACTTACCATTTAAATATTGTTTAAAAATTGTGAGTCAAATAATTTTATTTATATGAATTTATATACAAATAACATGTTCTTAATAGGAATAATTTTAAAATAATGAAGTTTAGTGGGCACCAGTCGTGGCCAAGAAACAACGTGTAAACGTGACAGGCTGTGGGTTCGATTTCCACACTTGGAAATTAAATATTTAATATTTTCATTATCGTCGCTCTGGCATCGAAGCAAAAGCGCAGCGTTGAGTTCTGCCATTCAACACGCAATGCCTCTAGAATTTGGCGAAAAATGGGAAACGGAGTGCTTTAATATTACGTTCCTTCTGGCCACCCTGCTGTGTGCGGGAAACAGCGTGACACTAAAAAATTAAGTTTACCTAATATTTATTAATTCCTCGGCATTATGAAGTGTGTTGTGTTGAAAGAACGATTAAAAATTGCAAGAATTATTCAGGGCATATCTAAGCCAAGGTTCATGAAAACGGAAAGCGTTAAAACCAGATTAGTTTTTTTTATCGTCTTATTTTACTGACTTACTTTATTTAAAAGAAGTAGGCACTTATTGTTAACGTGTACGTAATTATATATAGCTAACTAATAATTCCAGTCCGGTAGGTACATTTGAAGCAAATGGTAATGGTTAATTGATAAAGTAATTAGATATAAAGACTTCGTTGTAGGTAATATTAATACTATTATTAATAGTGTTGTTTTTTTTAAAATACTCTAAGGTCATTGATTTTTCGCAAATATTATAATAAAAACTGTACATACTCGATTCATATTATTTATTATTATTACAATTTAAATTTCAATTCTTTTGTTTCATTTAACAAAAACATTTGTACATTTTAAATATAGATACCTACATATATAGATAACATTGTGTTTTGAAATTAATTTATAAGAATAAGGTCGCAATAGCTAATGTCTCAATATTTTTTATAAAAATGGGCACATGCTTAGTGTGCAGGTATTATAAATAAATTTAAATAATAACTGTAAATTAACATTAAAATAATAATTATTAAATAAGACGATTTATTAAGAAATAAACAAAGAAAAACTTAAAATTATGAAATAAAATATTTTTTACTCACTCGTAGCATCCATTGTGTAAAACCAATAACCTTTGCACCGATTTCGTAAAAACTTATATAAATATAAGAAAATTAATACTACTATATAGAAATAAAATTAGATTCCTTTTATATTGTTCCTTAACAATCACTATAAAACATTTATATTAAGTTACAAATTAAATTTCTATACTAATGCGTGAAAACTTGTTTATATGATGACGCCAGAAACTAGTATCGGCGAAGTGAATGCACTCCACAGTCCGCGCTGTGGTCTGAGCGGGTTACAACAGAGGCGTGCGGGAGTGAGACAGATGCTCCGAGCGAGTGTTAGAAGGAGACGGAATACCTGCGCCTGCGTCACTATAAAGTTACCTTTCTACCGTCAACAGTTATAGCGTAGGATTATGTTGACAATTAATAAATAACTCGCAATTCGCGATTGCAAACCAGATTAGCTAATTCAGCACTTCCTTCGTTGTAGTTAAACGCAGTCACGTAACTTCGTTGTATTGCATTGTCAACACATTTTTATTGTATCGGCTGTTTTATTAAGAATGATGATGAGGCCAGTCGTGGCTCGGGTGATTGTGGGTTCGATTCCCACTCGATAAAATTAAATATTTTATTTAAAATTAATTATTATAATTTATTGCTTTGCTTTGCTTGCTTTCTTCTTCTTGCGGCGTTGAGTTTCGCTACTCAACATGTAATGTCTCCAGATTTCGTGGAAAATGGGGAACGGAGTGTTTTAACACTACGTTCCTTCTGACTACACTGCTGTGTGCGATCTTTAAAACAAACGACAGTAGCGTGCAATATGCATACATATTGCTAATTTGAGGACCACACACCGACATATTCTTTGATAACGACTTTAGTAAATCTCTGTATTTATGTTCAGGAGAATAGTATTTTTATTTATTGACACCATCGTGACGCAGTGGCACGAGCGTGTACCGTAACTATAAACTCGACGATAGTGGGTTCGATTCCCACTCGGAGGAATTACTTATTATTTATTATTATCTTCTGTCTGTTGTTAGCAAGGCAAACTTGAAAGTCGGCAGAAAGTGTGGAACGGGATGTCTTAATACTAGCTTCTTTGCCCAGACCAATCCGACGGCTTAATCATCCTCCCAGACAGAGATGTACCTTTAGTTGGTACTACCTCCGAAAGAGTTGTAAGTACGCATACCATCTTAACTACATATTAGACTTATAATTCTCAAAATTTCAGTTTTGCTAAAATAACGTAAGTCTGAGGCTCTTGGGTCTTTGGCTATTATTGTCATATAAATTGGAAATCTGGAATATTTGATCTGAATTATGTTAAATGGAAATATTATGAGGAAGATTATAAAGTCCATACGAAGTAATTAAAACAAAAATAATCTAGTAAATAAGAGAAGTTTATTTCTGACATCATCATGTCTTTAGTACCTTATTTGATAGATTTGTACGTTGTTGCTGCTGCTTCAGCGACATAAACTTCGCCGTGATGTGACACAACATACAAGACAACATGAGTTTATTACACCCTCACAACAGCGCCATCTATTGCGCACACGTGAAATCAAAAATATCATTGGATAGGAACATTTCCTGGATTTATTTTCATCAGGCGGGAGTCGGTGTCAGTTCGACTGGGACTGGAAGCTACTAGAGGGCAGCGCTGCGGCGTCGGGGGCGGAAGGCTGTAGGGGTAGGGGTGCGCGCGCAGGTTACATAACAAGGGGCGCGCGCAGTGGGTGCGGGGCGAGGGGCGCGGGGCGATCGATGCGCGCCCGGGGGGAGTCAGTCGAGCGGCGAGCGAGCGACATGGCGGCGCGCCCACCCCGCGCGGCGGCCCCGCGGCCCGGGTCGCGCGAGTAGGTCGCCATGCGCGATGCGGTATGAGGCAGCGCCGCGCCCGGCGGGCCGGCCCCCGCTAGCGGCGCCGCCCCCGCCATGCGAGCGCCGCCGCTGCTGCTGCTGCTGCTGATGGCGGCCGCGGGCCTGGCCGTGAGTCCGCTCGCGCGCCTCAACCCCTGGCTGAGCGCGTGCGACCTGGAGGAGGAGGGCGCGGGCGCGGCGTGCGCGCGCTCGAGTGGCGCGGCGTGCGGCGGCGGCGGCGCCGGGACGCTGGCGGGGCGCGACGCACGGCCGCTGTGCGCGCTGGGGGCCGGCGCGCGAGCGCGGCGCCTGGCCGAGCTGCGGCTGCGCGCGTGCTGCGAGCGCTCGCCCGCCTCCGCGCTCGACCGCAGCGCGCGCGCCGCCGTGCTGGCCGGCGGGGAGCGCTGCGAGCGCACGCTGCACGACCTCCTCGCCCTGGACGCGATGGTCGCGCGCGTGCACTGCGACTTCGCCACCATCCTCGAGCGTTACGACTGCGACCAGTCCTACTCTGTACACACGTGTAACGAGTGCCAGGTGAGTGTCCCTGACTCCCGGACTGCCCATACCCCACTGCTGCCATACTCACCACGGGCTCTATGACCACTCGAACACACTGTGTCCATGATGTGTAATCGGGGCAAGGACAACTTTTATAGCGCATATTTAATATAATATGTATGTACACGTGCATGAATATATAAGAGCATATATACATGCACATATCCCGTTTTAGTTTTGGCCTATAGATAAAGATAATGCATGATCATTTAATAGGATACGCCGAGACCGGCAGCACGAATAAATCGTGTGGCCCTCTCCGCTGGTGTGACGATTGTGTGTATCGATCCAGTTCAGTTGGCCACGCTTCTTATCCTTACGCATATATTAAAAGAAAAGTATACAAAACCATGGCATATAATTTCCAGAATGTTATACAGATATATATTATTTAAGTACTTTATCTAGATACACTGTGGTCTGTGACAGTCTACCTACGCTCCACTAGTCTAGTCTATACTACTCTATATAGTTGAGTTCGGAAACTAAATTACAATATGATCGAACTATGATTATATTTCTATTTGATTTGATATCATGTATTTTATTAAAAAGATGCTGACATACTCCTTATCTTCATACTTATGTATTGTGAGTTTAATAACTAACAGGGTATATCTAATAACAATACCTATAATAATTTATAGGTTACCGCATTACGTATGTATGTATAATAGTATGTCAATTTAACTATAAACAAACACAGGCTTCAAAACATTTTATGTATAATATTGCTAATCTCTATATATAATTCTCTATTGTCTGTACGTTTAGGTTCGATGAATTATTTTGGATTCGATTTCGATATTCGATTATTCCATTCGATTTTTGTAATATGCAATAATTACAGTTATTTTAGAAGAAGATTATTATCCTTCACCTAAATCAATTAAAATCATTTAAAGCCATATTAATGAATAAATTAAATTATTCATTGACATCAACACATTTGACTGTCAGTCAATTCTGTTTATTAAATGAATAATCATGTAGTTCAAGCGGGCGAAGCCGCGGGGGGCCGCTAGTTTGTAATATTTCTTTACATACAATTATTTTATTTGGTTCTTATTTATCAAACAAGTTACTAGTATTTAGGTCAATAGGTAAAATTTATGAGTAATATAATAATTGTCAGGTATCGTATAAGTTTGTAATGAATATGACACCAGGTCCCTCTGGGAGACATTATAGCAAAGAACTAGGGGTCGGGTCGGGCGGAATTTAATAAATTACATACATATCTCTACCAATGACAGGTAAACACATTTGCTATAATAATAGTCGTAGAGCATATTATTTTTATTTAGCTTTAGGTTATGGTTTTTTCTTGACTTGA
The DNA here is from genome assembly GCA_013403645.1 of Heliconius nattereri. Lineage (NCBI taxonomy): Eukaryota > Metazoa > Arthropoda > Insecta > Lepidoptera > Nymphalidae > Heliconius > Heliconius nattereri. Next base: position 3,628,956 of record JAAIXI010000242.1, on the reverse strand, counting down.
AAAAACCTGGGTATAAAATTACTACATTTAAATAAGTGAGAGCAAGGGCACCAAAATTACACGAAAAGTGTATTTCTAGTTATTATTTTTATTAGATATGTTGTGTAAAAATGCTAAATAAGGCTGTAATTAATACGGAAAATATATAGCAGCTTTGAATGTGTAAATATTGACAATAATCAATCTAGTACTCTTCTATTGCTCAATGTTGCCACTTCATTAATAAGGGGTTTGAGGTTTTAAATAATAAATACAGTAAATATCATTTTTTTTTCCGTTGTAGTATTTATTATATGTTATAACGATATGATTAGGATTCTCTACATTGCAATTAAAATATTAATTACAAGATGTAAATTATGTTTTACTGAAAATTCTAATCTGTTCTTTAAATTAAAGTTCCTCAAAAGTCTTGGAATAGTGATTGCCTTGCCAAGGCAATCGCCTTAGAAGCCTGACTCAATCATACAGCAGCCCCTAATAATTATCAAATTATTCTTTTGTGTGTGTTTATTTAACTAAATAATTTCAACTATATATAAATGTCATAATCATATAATAAATACCAATATTTAGTTTATCTACATAGTTAGAGAATAGAGTATATTCAAAAAGATTTTAAAAGTGTTTAGTTTCTCTACTGTCTGTATAGCCCAACATGCCGTTCTATAATATCCACAGTAGCTGCTATTATAGTGGGCAAAGGTATTGGAAGTCAACTATATCGTGATGTTTGAATGTGTGTAATTTTCCGAAGACGCTGTGGTAGTACAGTGACATAGCCGGGTTCGCCACAGACACCCTGTCTGAAAATTTTCATATTTAAATTCCCGTTTGGTCCTCGTTACCACGTCTTATTGGAAACGGAGTGTCCCAACTGTCTAGGTCTTGATTTTCGATTTAACCCTTCCATAATATATTCGTGATTCTTCCTGCATTTGTACTACTTAAAACTAATGTATTCCTTAGAAACGATTATTTAAATATAATATTAATATTTATAACTCAAACATATATAGGTACTTATAGTGTTCTATAGAAAGAACTTTCCACACATTGGATAAGTAGTTGCTGCTGTTATTTGTTAAAAATTATTGTAAAAGTGGGTCAAACTTGCGAAGATATCTATTGTTTGTAAAATAAAATTTGTTCTGTTTGAGAATTTATTATATAACATCACAGGAAATATATATTATTTTTGATTGAATTGAAGTAATGGGCTAAGACTCGAACCAAGCCAGATCTTCGTTACGTTATGAAACTTGAATTTTCCTTTGCATTTACACCCAACACCGGTAAGTGCTATTAGGGAATATGGACTGTTACATGAGGTGCAAAAATAGTGCATAACTTTTGTTAAATTATAAAGCTCCCATTTTTTATGTTTTCTTGAGAATAATATTAGAAATGACGTTATCCATTGCTAGACACATACCTGTAAATTTGTAAATAAAAAAAAAATATAAAAACTGAGGTTTATAATTTAACGAAATCGAGTTTGTTTACCTAGTAACATCCGTTACAGTACTTACCGGTGTTGAGTGTATATGAACAGGAACTGTCAGGTTTTATAACGTACCGAAGATCTTGGCTTTGCTTGTGGCTCTCCATCTATAATACCTATTATTATATTTCCCAAAACGCCATAAATTTTTTTTTTGCAAAGAGAATATAGATAATAAATCTATGTTATTTTTTAATATCATAATATAAACGTATAATAGGTTAAGATTTGTATTTATTTGTATTGAGCTAATTGAATTATGAAGTTGTTCTCTTTTCCTCCATTGTAGGTTAGAATTCCATAGAGTAGAAAGAAATACATATAAAGAAATTACGAGCTGGATATTTAATCTTCGAAATTTTCTTTGATATCCTCTACTTGAAAACGCTATAAGTGATTAAAGTTTTGATTAAAATTATTAATTTTTTTTTTCTAGTTTCACATACAAAAGATAGGCAGGTTGTACATAGGAACCTAGTGTAGTAATCCACTTTTCGGCAAATTCCTTGCATTTTGATTGTGGTAAACACGCATGGCCTCCAGAAGGAAGTGGAACTGTACGCCGCACTTTGCGGGGAAATGAAAATATGGAATATATTAAATTGTAGGTACAATCAATATAATAAAATGGTTTTAGAAATATAACAGAAATTGTATCGATACACCTAAATATTATTTGAAATTATTAATTTACTAATTTTTAAATACTGAATAGTATTTAAAAATTAATGTAAAATATATAATTCCTAATTAATTATACCTTACACATTGCTAAAATACGATGTTAAATTACATATTATTAGCTTTCGCTATACCTATATATGAAAGTATTTCCTGATCCATAGAGATACAGCAAACACAGGTGTTGTTACCTGCCTGGCCGTTGACATCTGCACTCTAGCGTGTTGCTGCCCATTTCCTATTCAAAGTGATTACATTCGCAAAGCTTTTCAAAGACAAGATTGCTTTTAACAGTTTACTGGTTCGTTAGCTCAGCTATTTAAACTCCTGGATATTTTTATTGTTTTTATGATTTTCCAGATGTTAAAATTAACTTGCATTGTCTGTAATATATTGAAACAGTAGATATCGAAATAAAGCGCAGAGTGAAATTCCGTCACTCAACACGTAACGCCTCCAAGATTCGGCGGAGAGTATCGAAAGGAACTGTCTTAATAAGGATTGAACGCTAGATTACGAGGTTCCCTCTGGCTACCCTGCTATGTGAGGAATATAGTGTGAAGGTAAACAAATAATAATGAAAGAATAAGCCAGCTTTGGTGTTTTATGCATATTAGCAGTTTTATTTTAAGCGTACGTTTTATGACAATGAAATTACATTTAATATATTGACAAGTAAAGTTTAATATACATATGTACTCTAAAGGTAGCTGTAAAGAACGGATCGTTACTCTTTCTCCTGTTCCACTGTCATCAACCTCAGATAGGTCCTCATGGTTTTACGTCACTTTCCTTCAGTGACATCGATTGTATGTTTTCGAAGGTCAACCTAGTCTCTCCACATGTCATTTAGCGTTTTCTCTTGCTTCGTAAATATTCTGCATTTTCATTCTTTTATATTCATTTCAATGTAACATCCTATCCATCCTATGCATCTATCTCTTTACCGTAGATTCGGTGAGCTTATTCTTTGATTCCGCAAATTCTACGAATTTTTCTTCTTCTGTCATACTAAGGTTTTGCTACTCTCTTACACTTAACTCTGTTAATGGCAGCGTTACACTCAACATCCATTTTCAAATTTAAATCTGAATTTGATATTTTTTTTAATCGGTATTTATTTCTATAACAAGTAAGTCAACTGCATTCTGCATTAGTTCTTAAGCTATTTGTAATATCATCGTCTATCAAGTTTGTAGAGTCACCCACATACCTGTCCAGAAATTTTGAGAGCAATATAAAGTAGAATTGTATTTAAATTAATTTATTTTTCTATTGTAGTATGATAAAAATAACGGCGATATACTGACAAGTAAAGTTTAATATAATATATTTAGGAAATATTATTATAAACATTTTTTCAGAATGTTTAAATTTACTTTTTAATATTGTGTAACTATACACACGGAAATTACATAATTTTTCACACATTATCATAGTTAATTTAAACTTAATCCAGGTCTTAATGCATATATAAAAGATAATAAAAAAAAACATAGCCATAGCCTATAGTAGGTATGCTTGTCATGTCAAATAGGCCAGAAACTGTCTCTTTCAGGACGATCTGGCAACGCAGGAAATTTCATTCAAAAACACGTCTGAGATTGAGGTTAAGTGGAAGTGCGCAGGCGTGTGTAGGGCGCAAGCGCGCAGCGTACCTCCCGCAATGATTTCACCTTTCTCAGTACTTTCGAATTTTACATTAAATAATGTCCAATTAATTTTATCACTGCTCGACTATTGCTTACTATTTGAAAACACTTTTTTTTTTAAATAATTACTATTTAATTAAAGTTTCTAGAGCAAATTAGAAACGTCCAGTTTTTGACATTACCTTGGTTTAAACATTGAATTGATTGCGATGAAGTTTTCTATTCTTATTTAAATATCTTTTATTTTAAGATTGTTATAAACTTTGCAAATAATCCACCAGTTACACTCTCATTACATCTTCATCATCATTAGTGATTTAAAAAAAATGTTATGTAATATTTTTACATAAGTCTAGTTGTCTTTTTATAAGAAAATTATAAATTTTACTGTTTACACGCAACCCTGCTTCTAATATATAGGATTACACTCTAACATCACTTGTAGTTGTTTAATATGAACTAATTAATTGGTTGTTTGCTGCTAACTTCCTAACCTAAGAGACACGTTATTTCTATTATAGGTACTTTAGCAATATTTTATAAAAATATTTCATAAAGCAATTTAAATGTTTAATATGTTTGTGGATGTGGACCTGAACGAGTGTGGGAACCTCCTTGGGAACCAATATGAATTATCTCTTTTCTAAAAGTGCGTAGAAAGCACTGTCTGGTCTGACTTTTAATATGAAATCAAAATAGCAGCAGAGGATGTTACATGCTTTGAAGTTACCTTAAATTATATATATATTTATCGGTGGCAATTTAAAAATTTTTCCATACACACTTTCAACCCCTTATTTGCACCCTTAGGGGGAGAATTTTAGAAAACCATGAAACATGTATTCAATTTAATACTTTAAGGAGGCTAAGTTTCATATTTTATAAAAATCGGTGGCGATTTAAAGATTTTTCCATACAAACTTTCAACCCCTTATTTGCACCCTTAGAAAGCGTATTCAAAAAAACCACGAAACATGTGTTTAATGAAATCTATTTAAGAGTCTGAATTTCAAATTTTATAAAAATCGGTGGCAAACTTTCAACCCCTATTTCACCCCTTTAGGGTTAAAATTCTTCAAAATTCCTTTTTAGTGGATGTCCAGATTACAAAAGTAAAAATCTGTCCAAATTTCACGTTTCCACGCAGAGCGGTAACGGCTGTGCGTGCGTCCTTTTATATATATAGATATGATATGAAGTCATGAGGAGGATAATTTGTGTTATGTGTAATGCATATATAGGTAAAATACGCGACCGGAACCGGAAATAAACACTCGTTCGTTGCGTTCAAAGGTCGACCAATCGTTTAGAAAAGGAATTAGTTAGTTTCAAGATAGTTTCAAGATTTAGTTAGTTTATATAGTTTCAAGATTTAAAATGTAAAATATGTGATATTAATATGATATTAGTATTTTGTGCGTACGGGTTAAAAATTTGGCACCACATGCATTTAACAAAGAGAAAAATACAAAAAATAACTTACATTACTTATCTTTATAGTTTTTTAGAATTCACCCCCCAAGGGTGCAAATAAAGGGTTGAAAGTTTGTATGGCAAAGTCTTTAAATCGCCATTGATTTTTATAAAAAAATCAAATTTTTATTGATCATGTGTTTCATGGTTTATTAAAAGTCACTCCTAAGGGTGTAAATTAGCAGGCGAAGCTGCGCGCGTCCGCTAGTAGTAAATAATATAGCAATGAATATAGTTAACTAACTATATCTTTCACTATTTAAATGAACAGACGAGCCGATTGCAACGAAAATTTGTTGTCAATTTAATAAAGACCACTGAAAATTTGAAAATTTACTTTCCCGGTACGTGTATTTGTAATATCGACAAATAACAAATTGTAATTAATGTGCAATTGATATGTACTAGGTATACATCGTTTGTCACTTTAATATGTAAATAGTATTGACATCGGTAACGAATAATTAACACTCTTTTTAAAAAAGTTCTCTCACTTTTTTCTCTTTTTTAAATTTGTAAACATTAATTACACAAATCTCATGTAAGTGACTGTAAAGTCTTTTTTGAGAAATAAATATCTTTAAACCTAACACTCAGTTAAGCGTATGCTGAGGTATTTTGTTGAAAGAATACTAACTGTAATGTAATCTAATGCAACTTGCATTGTAAAATTCCAGTAGTACCTATGGACTTGTAGTATTAGGTTGATATATTTGGCTTGGTAATGAAATTGGCCAAGTAAATTTTATTATTCTTGAATATATAAAAAAACAGCCAAGTTAAAAAAGCAATGATTATATTTTGTAAAGAAATTAACTTACTATTAATGATTCTTTCTCTTCGTGCCATGTATTGCTAACTGCATTATCCGTTATTTTGGTCTCATCGTCAAACGAGCAGGCACCCGGACAGTTAGGGCAGGAGAGCGAAATCTTTAATATCTTTATTTAAACACTTATTAGATACAATGATTGGTTAAGGTACTGTCCTCTTAGAGAGGTTACAAAGTAACCCGTAGTAAAGAGTAACAGTGCCGTGTCCCACGGGGGGTACTAAATGAGTGTTCCTTTACACGAGTTACAAGTCTTAATGTACATATTATATTATAACCTAATTATCTCTTTAATATTATAAATATTTTGGTGAGTATATAAGATGTGTGTGCGTGTGTGTGTCTGTATGTGTATGTGTCTGTATGTGTGTATGTGTATTTGTGTTATATGTAAGGTATGTATATGAATATGTATGTATTATGCATGTAGTATAAGATTTTTATAATATAGTTTATAATAATGTTTGTAAATATAATTCGCGGATGTATCATTGTTTGTGGGTTTGTGGGCTGGCCCCACAGACACAGGTTGTCAATATAGAAATTGCTATTTTTCCTACGTTCTTCGATTTTTATCTATTTTTACTTTCTTAATAGTTATCACTAAGTTTACATTTCGGGGTTTATCTTATCTGTGTACATGTTATAGTGTAACTTGTTATTAAAATTCAAATTTTTAAGTTGGCTAGAAATGGGTCATTCATATTTTTGACGAATGAGTGATTCAGTCTCAAAAATAGCGGTTTTTAAACGTTATCAATAACTAATTGAACTGCATTATTAAAGCTTACTAGTTAGCTATTATAATATTTAACAAATTAGGCGGGTTTTAATTAATATGCAAAATTTCATGCATGTAGGTTAAATAGTTTACGACTAGTGAAGCTCAAAAGTAGATCGAAAAGGTTCGTGTAAAATACACATTGCGTTTTTCCAGTTTTTAAACTTGGCTGGACACTCTTACGTGTCTCTTAATATTAAAACTAATATATTTTACGTTAAAAATCAGTTATAAAATCTTAAATATTTCATTGTGGTTAATTAATTTAAGCATTTGCTGAAAGTATCTATAGTAGCCATATTGAAATGTGGGAAGCAAAGTAAATAAACAAAACATCAGGTGCATAATTACCATACACGTATTCACAGTTTAGAAATTAATTGTGTTTTGGGAAAAAAACATCGTACAATATATAACATCGTATAATATAATATAATGACGAATACGTCTATTTCAATTTTAATAATAACTATAAATTTTATTTATTAATATAGTATTAAAAAGGCAGTATCTGTCACATATTGGCTTATTACCTCATCAGTTAATATACCTACGTAAAACAGAAATAAGCATGTGATAATAAAGTAAATGCAATCTGGTTAAAAGTGGGACCTGGATTAGTGAGAAGCCTCTATTATTGAGAATTCCAATAAGGTCAAGGCACTTTGTCATCGAATGATCAGTAAAATTTAATGAGACCCTTTGAACCTGGTTGAATTACATTTGATTATTAAGCTTTTTTCGATGTTTATCTTTCTATAATTAGGACTCAATAGCTCTTCTAGGCTCATCTTTCCTGGATTTGTGAAACATTTTTTTAAGGCTTGGACACTTTTGTTTACAATCAAATTTATAATGTAAGCGGGAGTGTAAATGAGACAACTATAATTATAATCTGTTGAATTGGAAAAATGCTTGGTCCCTTGAGATCCCTATTAACTAGCTTTCACTGTAATTTGCATTTCTGTTATTAAAGATATTATAAGGAACAAAATACTGCAATTACAAAAGTTAAGGTGCAAATTGAAACTCTGTAATTTTTTATAATTTAATTATTTTTGAACATTTCAATAACCAATAAAATTCAATTCGTCCGGTGTAAGTGTAAGATAGGCAAATTGCTATAGCGAGCTGACGTTCCCTCGCCGGAAACAGCGACAGGGCGACAGGGAGTAAAGTTTCCTGTTGAGAAACGATCGTTTCCTACAGCCACCGTCCCCGTGACGCCGCTCGTGGTTAATCTTATAGTTGACCTACTTACCTATGCGACCTATATAAATAATTTCTAATATAGTTACCATTTGAATAACTTCATCTGCCTTGTTTACATTTATCTAAGCTATACCAACAAGCATTTCCCCTACATTGACGATAACGCTCATGCAAAGTCTAATATTGCCGGCCTTTCAAAGTATTCTGTGTTGCAACTATATTTTCAATGTTGCCATATATATTAATAGCTCTGTAATATTTTTACACATTTCAAAAATATCACGATAAATTAAATTAAATATTCATTTGTAACATATTGCGTTAAATAAATTTATTGAAAAATAACTGATATTTATTTTATTCTGTATTTAAAATAAAAAAGCAAAGCTATCAGGTTGTCAGTGGGAAAAGATCGTTTTCTTAACCAAAGTTCCATGCCGTCGCCCAGAGTTAAATTCACATCGTGACCTACTTTCATCCGCGATCTATATAAGGCCCGCAAATATGATTAGAATGGATTGTTGGATCTATTATTATATAAAATCTAAACAAGCCTCTTATTGTTTGAGACACCTTATGATCTTTTTAAAGTATGTTTGCTAATATTTACTTTATGTTTTCGTATATTTATTTTATACTAGTGGGCCCGTGTGGAGCTACGCCCGCTTGAAATAGAAATATTAAAAAAGAAATTGAAAGCTAAAGGTTCACTCAATTCAGTAAAAATACTTTAAATTGACATAACTTTTTTATTTATGAACCGATTAAAATAAAATAATAACAATAAAATCCCATATGTTTTCGGAAGCTTGCCAGAATCTAATAGTGAAAACCGCATCTAAATCGGTTAAGCCGCTTCTGAGATTAGCGATAACAAACGCATAGACAAACAGATAAACAGACAAAAACTTTAAAACTCATTGTTTTGGGTTCCATTAGGTTAATAAAGGTTCCCGATAACATTTTTTTTTAAATATCTTCCAAGTACAGACACCGACCCTCTTACGATTTTGTGGCTAAAGAGTTTATTTATTTCTCAAAAGAAAATTTTGTTATAAGTATAGATATTAGTTCTTGCCCACTGCCTCTATATACTCAAGTAGCTATTAACATATAAAAATTACGACAGCTCGTACAAGCTACATACAATGTTAAAAGAAACAGTCAAGTCAATATGTATAGTGTTAAGACACTCCGTCCTCCATTAAGACTCTTTCTCACTTTGCACCGAATCTTTGAGGCGTTACTTATTGAGTGGCGAAACTCAACTCAGCCGGAACCAGTTTATATTTTACAGGGCTCCTTGAGAAAATTTAATTAGCTGAAAAAGTAGTCCCAACTGTTAATACATCTATTTATAAAAAAATATGATTTGTCAATGTGTGTATCGATTCCCAAACTATTTTAATATTCATTAATACCTTTGACAAAATTATAAACTTGCTCGTTTTTATTTTTTTATTTAGACTTGTTTAAACATCTAGTTCAGTAAATATCTAGTCGTTTATGCAGTAAGGTTTTTTGTTTTTTTCTTCGTTTCAGTGTTGGCATTCTAACGCTTAAGTTTTCTTAAGCTCTCCAAATAAAACTATGGTATGTTTTTTGTTTATTTGGGCTTCGTCAGCTCTTATCTTAAGTTACATCTCAAATAAAATTATTTTACCTGTGAATCTTTTCGCCTAAAATGTTTATTTCCATTCCACCATACTAAAATTCGATGTAGCAAACTTTGGAGTTATATAACATTTTTCAATAAGTTATATAAACATTTGATATTCAGTAAGTTATACCTTTATAGAGGAAATTTGTTTCGTTTTTGACAATGTTTATTATTTTACCCAAAGGACCTACGTACTGTTTTGCTTCAGGTAATATTGTATTATAAATAATTTTATAATATAAAGTAAATTCAATGCTCTTGAAGTTTTTACGTAACTATATAATAAATATAAAGAAAATTAAAACTCATCAACCACCATTATTAAAGCGCGGCGTTGAGTTCTGCCACTCAACATGCAGTGCCTCAATTCGGCAGAAAGTGGGGAATGGAGTGCCTTAACACTCGGTTTCCTCTGTCTACCCTGCTCTGTGAGCGTGAAGCTGATGTTATCAACCACTATACTATTCTAAGGATTGACACTAACTATTGGAACGTCCCGCCCATTTCTACGCCCATGCTGGTGGCCCACATTGCAAACTAATATAAATATCATAAATTAAAATAAAACTCATATTTAAATACAAGCCTATCAATTTACATTGTAGTAAGGTAAAATGGAATAAACGGAGAGGTATCTCTTCTAAGGCTAAAAGTCTCTTTTGGCTTGTTTGCGCGCTCAAGAGACTGTTGAGTTGGAACCGGAAAAGTTGAAACTAAAATATTTACATCGTACGCTCCAACTGAAAACCACTTCGCACTAACTACACCTTATGTGCCCACCCATGGGTGGCATACATTTTAGTCGAGCATTTTTTAAAATATAAAAACTAAAGTCTACGTTCACGCGTTATAATATTAAAAATATTTTTAAGCTCAGCACATAATTATTATACTGCTACAGATTATACTCACATTTAATTCCAAACTGCTTATGTTTTAGTACTGTTATTATATTAATATAATATTATCATACTTTTTTAGTCGACTGCTTTTTCGTTAACTATAATTTTTTCATATCTGTCCGGCGATTTCTTTATCATTTATAAAACCATTTTATTTACTTTTTATTTGTCATTGGTCCCAATACCACCAAGTCATGATCTGGTGGTGGAATTTTTGGACATCGAGGAAAACCCTTGAAGTCCATAAGCGAATACTATGTGTTTTTTTAATTACTAAGCTGGTGATGATGAAAGGAGATTCAACACCTTAAAGATATAGAAGGCTGTGTAGGCTTGTATACAAACAAGTTATTCGGATAAGCTGATGATTGTACATATAATTCCTCAACTGTTAGTGAAGCGGAGTGTCTTAACACTAAGCTTCCTCTGCCTACCCTGCTACGTGCCGGATACAGCTTAAAGCTGTACTTATTATATTTTTAATTTGCAAAGTCGCTTTTATGTAACATTATACAGTATTTCCGAGGTGCATTCCAGAATCCGGTTAATGATACTCTATTTCTTGAATAAATGAAAAAAAAAAATCGCTATAGTGTGCTCGTTTGTTAAAAATGCAAGCAATCGTATTCGAAAGCACTCCGCATTTGATTTGCATCTGTACTGTTGTTCTCTACAGACAAAGGTTGAAATTTCAAAACCACTCAGGTGCCTTATACGCGAAATGTCGAAATTTTCATAAATCTACGTTATGAAAATTATCCACCTATATACAAGTTCCATAAATCGACTTGACCTAGACCTAGTCCTAGACCTAGTCTTATTTTTAAAGTTCCGTACCTCAAAAGGTAAAAATGGACTCCTTATAAGATAATTTTGTTGTCTGCATGTCCGACTGAAACATCATTTATCTTGAGATCGCGTAGAGATACAGGTACAGCTGAAATTAATATCAAATATTCAGGTCTAAGGTTCCTTGGAACGCTCATTTACTTATCGATTTTGCTGCATTTTGTATGAAATTAGCCACGTTATTAAGCCCTACCGCAAAATTTGGCATGAAGTGAGATGTTACAATAGAAATAAAAAAATCTGACAGAAAAACAATTTGTCCTCCCTGTACTGTAAGTTGTACTTCCTGTTGACCTACAATCCTGAAATTGGTACGGAAGAAACAGTGAGCGACTCGAACTTAACTGGTTTTTTAATGTTAAAGTAAGCACAGTTATTTTATAAAATTACAACTTTAATACTATAAGCACATATACTACTTTTTATTATTGTTAGCTTCTCAAAAAATAACATGGTAAATTGTAATAAAATAATCTTAACATGGTAGAGTTTCGGAAATATCAATTTGTATTCTGGCGGATTGTAGCGTACTCCTATCAAGTATCAGTGAGGGAAAGGTGTGAAAAGACTTCTTTTTAAATGTATATTCCTCAAGAAATTTTCGACATCTCCCTCATCATTATTGTAAACATTTGTACAAAATATCTTAATTTAATATTTTATTAATTTTTATTCTAGACACTAGACAAAAATAAAGCAGAAATTATATAATATATACGTGTATAGGACACTTAAAAGTAAAGTAAAAAAACGTTAAAAAAATATAAATTATCACAGACGGTGCTACTATTATAAAGAAAATTATACGTACCTAAGATACTAATGTACTAATCTGTATTTTAAGCATTCTTAATTTAGTATATTTCATATAGTCATTTTCCTGAATGGTCGTGCTAATAATATTCAATATAATGTATTTAAACTATTTAACCAAATAATCGCGTATATTTTATATTATAATAAATGGGTCATGGGTACTACCCACGAACTACTGTAAAATCTTCGAAACGTCGGATTTCCAAAAATGTATAATACGAAATATAGGGTATATTTAGTATTATAATCCGATGAAATAGTTCAATTTAATAAATAAAGCGCAAAAATCCAATTATATTTAATTAATTTTACACATTTTACAAGCCTTGTTTTGATGTCTACAAAAAGTAAATTTCACTCATTGAGGTAGGACTGTTGATTACGAGATATCACCGAAGCTGCATCACCGCCTGTATCTGCTCATGTTTGTTAATGTGCTGCATATATTACTGCAGTACCATTCCAGCTCGACGGAAATCACCAAGCCTCACTTAGTATGCTCTGGATGGTTTCCATATTGATACGAGTTACCGCTTCATTGCGATTCGCGACTGTTCATATCAGCAGATTCTTCACATTATAGGCGCTCAATGTAAGAGTGCTCTTTCTTTAGTATATTTAATATAATTTGGTTGTATATTATTTTGTTATAATTTGTTTTTAGTTTAAGTTCCTCCACTCAACATGGAATGCGTTCAGAATTCAGCGGAAAGTGGAGAGCGTGGGGAGTCTTTTAACATTAGGCTCCCTCGGCCTACGAAGCTAAAAAAAAAACTATAGTAATATTCTTTTATTGCACAAAATATACATAAGGAAACAATAAAATACATTTAGTTCACAAAGGTGGACTTATTTCTATAAGAGATCTCTTCCAGCCAACCAGTGGAAGTGGATGAGTAGCGGGTGAGATCATAGCACAATTAAGTTATTATTTTAAACATGTTATTATGTTATACTATAACATATATGTAAATACATAAATAAAACAAATGGATGTTTCATACATACACACACACGCACACGCACGCACACACAGACACACACACACACACACACACACACACAAACACACATATATACATATATAATAAATATATAAAAAAAATAAAAAAAATACCTAGATATATGAGGAATGTGGAAGTATGATGTTTATCACAATATGAAGTTTACGGGTTTAAGGTTGCGAGCAGATATTTTTTAAGTTGGGATTTAAAGGACATTATAGATGGACTTCTCTGGATAGATTTAGTAAGCTGGTTCCATAGGGATGCGGTATAAACAGAAAGGGATTTTTGGAAGAATCTAGTTATATTTCTTCTCAAATATTATAACACAAACGTTTTCTTAAATTTAAATTAATTTAGAGCAGTATCGACTTGAATAAACAGTAAGATGCTGTATTACACGCATTTACTTGAAGCATTCTGTAGTATTCTGGTATGTTGTATATGTTTTAGAGCATATTACATTTCATTGCATCTTACCAACCGTGTCGTTATTAAGCTAATGGTTAAAGTTATGAGTAACATTTGTCGGATAATTGTTCCTTTTAAAAGTAAGTATAAAGTAGCGAGGACTTCCAGAACTTCCAGCGTGCTCGCCACATATGTACTTTCTGGTTTCATTCAAACGTCGGCAATCGTTTAAAAGAAGTTTAAACTGGCGCTGGACAGGAGTACGTAACGTGAGCCGGCGAAAGTTGGCCGTCATAATTAGAGGCTGAGAGCTCGGAAAATTAATATTCTCTTTCTGTGGTAGTTGCGAGTTGCGGGGAAACTTGGGAGGGCACTGAGAATGTTCGTAATAATGTTATTGAGGCCGGTCGTAGCGCAGGCGCTAAGTGTCACTGTATATGCGATAGGTTGAGGGTTCGATTCTCACTCGAGGAAATGAAATATTAATTATTATAATTTCTTCACTATGGTGTCGATACAAAGCATGGCATTGAGTTCCGCCACTCAGCACGCAATGGCTTTAGAATTCGGCGGAAAATTGGTGACGGAGTGTTTTAACACTAGCCCTCCCTCTGCCTGTTGTGTGCAGGATACAGTGTGAAGCTGAAAGAAAAAAAATATTGAGGCTTTCAATGAACCTTTTAATTGCACTACTATTTGGGTGCAGTGAATTGTCTTAGATATCAATCACTACAAGAGCCTAGCTAAGAGTAATACGGATCGGATAACACACATGGCTCTTTTTGTTTTTTTTTTTGACAGACCGAAACGGCGAGACGACCTGGATCGTTACAGGTCTGACTGGTGCTCAATAGCACAAAATAGACCAGAGTAGAAGAAATGCAGAGAGACCTTTGCTGAGATAGTACTGGTTAGGACAAAAATGCTTTTATATTATTTGTAGACGGAAAAGGCTACGGCTGCACCTAACTTCAAGCCTGGTTAGTGTAAAAACGAAGCAATTATGTAACGACGTCAACAAATTAGTGTTTGTGCTGGCGACGTGCCAAGCACGCTGTGCGGTGGCGCGGGGGCAGAGGGGGAGGAAGTGGGGGGTGTCAAATAAAGAGACCGGTCATGAACTGTTTCGAGATATCGATAATAAACCATTATACGACAAGCGTATTGCATCGGAAGTTTTCGAATGCACTTCGATAGCGTTTATTGTATATTTAATGAGTTGTTCCTTTTTTTAAAGTGTACCCTATTCTTTGTTTTTCTTAAAATGGAGTTTCTTCAGCAATCTTTTCTTATAAATATGAAAAATTTAATGTAGCCATTATCAATTGATTAAGAATTGCAACTATTTGAACAATCCTAGAGGCTCTGGAGGCGTGTTGAATTTCAGAATCTAACGCTGCGCTTTAGCTTATTAACAGAGCGAGGAAATGAAAATATGAAATATTTAATTTCCTCAAGGGGGGGTCGAACCTGTAGCGCTTACAGTTGCACCCTTGCCACGGCCACGACTGGCTGCTATAAAAAAAAACTTATTACAATTAACATGAAAAAATAACCGTTGTCAACTTATAATTATAAAAACTTTGGCTGACTATTATATTACTAATTAATTTTTATGTTAAAAATTGGATTAAGTCGTTCGGCAAACCCGTCCGCGTTCTCATATTAATACGTTGCAATGTGTACGTAAGGCGTCCGTAGTGCTTGCTAAATCCTGCTTAAGCTGGCTTATTTATTACGGTGTTTTAATATAAGTTCTCTGGTTTTTGAAGTACTTACTATTTTAGTGTTATATTAAATTAGATTTCCTTCAGGTTTACCATAGATAAATTAAAGGATCTATGTGTTATATGTTTATAATATTACATAAGGATACCTTAATTAAAAAAAGCGGTCATGGCACAAGCGTGTGAGCTAGGGGGAATGAATTATTATGTATTAATATTTTAACTTCTTCTCCCTAGTAACAAAGCAAAAGAGGTGCGTTAAATTTCGCCACTATAATATATAAACACACACACTACCTCGAAAATTCGGCGTAAAGTGGGCAACGTAGTGTTTAAACAATATGTTCCCTCTGTCTTTCCTACTATATACGGGATACAATGTGCCACTGAAAAAATATTTGAAGAAGAGTATACTTATATCGTGTAGGTACGGTGGGAGGATGAATAATTAAAATTGATATTATTACTAACACATTTAAAAATCACGTACGAACTATGAGAACACTTCGAATAAAGCGAAAAAATATTTAACTAATAATAAATTATGCTTGAGCTATCTCCTCATTATTTTCTCTGAAATTCCAATACAGTGAAAAGAAATATGTAGATTTTATATGACGCGAAGACCGTACACTACAACGATGGTACTCCACTAGCTTTTGTTATTACTATTACATTCCGTTTCGTTAGAATCGGTAGAGATCTTAAATATACAGAATTGTTAGTTGAAATGAAACATTGATAGTGTGTTGGTTGTATATTAACTACGAGTATAACATTCGTAGCCATTGTTTTCAATCCCTGATAGCTTTCCAGAACAGCAGTTCTCTCTAAATCGACTAACAACAGATTCATGTGTTTGGAAATGCATCAAGCGATCACGCTTGTGTGTATAAGCATAATATATTAATTACTTATAATTTGTATTATATGTAAAATGAGTATTACATTACCATTAAAAGAGTAAAAAGTACAGATGTACTTACACGTACTAATGAATGAATGAATGAAATCTATTAAACATTAAGGTTTAAAACAAGTAAGTATAAAATATTTATTAACTTACCCTTATTTATTTTTTGTAATTATAATTATAATTTTTTTCTGCTCAAACGTCAATGCTGAGGCACCTTAATATCAAGGTAACGTGAAGTATTTCAATCCAAAAACGAATTCTTCATTCATGAACAAGCCAATTAAAAATATTAGCTAAATCTCAGAAGCGTATCAACAATAAGTTTATTATATAATAGAATAATTGTATAATATATCTATATCGGGTCGTTCCGTTTGGGTTGAAATCATAAAAGTTGTTCTCATCTATAAATCCACGGCGGAGGCGCGCGGGCGGGCGCCGATCAAACAGGCCGGGAATCAATATGGCCGCCGCCCGCCCAGCTGATCCGTGACCTCTGTGCCCCCCGCGCGCGCGCACCCCGCGCACCCCGCACGCCCCGCACGCCGCACGCCGCCTCCGCCCGCAAACTTAGCGCTTCCTTACGAATTTTTGTCAAGGCAACCTCCATATATATTGTTCGTTTGTGATCGATTTAGTTCGTTTAATGGCTTAATGGATTTAATTTTTTTTTATTGTTTTGCGTATAGTTATATTCATATAAATCCATATTTATACTTGTATATAATAATATATATAATATTTTTTTTATTTTTGTTATAATAATTTATGTTTAAAAATACATTTTTAAATATAAATTGATTCACTAGTTTAATAAAAGTATATTCAGTAATATAATGATATGTTATAATTTTATTTTTAAATTTCATAGTCGTCTTTCAGCTTTAGATATTTTATGTTTATAATCAACAATTATATTTTCACATATAGATATTTAAATACCATTTTGTAAATGACGTTTTGCTTGTAGCTGTACTTGTACGTGAGTACCTTTACTGCTCTAGAAAGTCATAGTAAAACTTTACACCGACTTTAAAAGCTTAAACACTTAAAGTATTGCCAGCTACAATAATATTGTATTGCAAGTTTTTATTATTTCTTTTACCAGCAAAGTACGGAATAGGTGCAATTTTGTGAATATTGTTTTTGTAAAACTTTTCTAAAACATATTCAACATAGAATAATAACGCGAAAAGAGGCACGGAGAGAGTACCAAGGTGTATTCAGGAAAAGTGGAGCTCATACTGATAAATTGTATCAAAGAACTGAAGGTCTGTTGCAAACTTTTAACTTAGTTGAAGCAAAAATTTTGTTATGACCCAGAGTTTTATATACCAAACCAGTCTTTGTAATGCAGTCAAATGCAACGGCAGTGCAGTAGTGGCTGCAGTCATTGTATCTTTGCAAGAAATCATGTTAAAACATGTTGCATAAGGTAGATGTATAGTTAGAATATGTAGATTTGGACTGTATAATATGCAAACAGATATTAACTTTACGTATATATTTTTTTTATTTTCGTTGTTATTTATTCTTATTTTATAGTGCCATCTATATTTAGCAGTGTGAACAATAATAATCTTGTCACAATTTACTTAATTTTCTCTTTTCTTGGTAAAATTATCTGAATTTATATTAATTGTTGTTAAGAAAATATTCGTAATGAGGTATTTCTTTCTAAAGCATTTGGGACTGGGCCGGACACGTCTGCCGCTTGCCTGAAAAGTCTTGGGCAAAATCTTCTACCAGGTGGATCCCAAGCTCTAAAAGGAGAATTGGCAGACCAAAACGGAGATGGCGGGACGAGTTGGACCATTATAAACCTCACAGGTGCTCAATAGCGCAAAACAGACCAGAATGGAAGAAGTGGAGAGAGGCCTTTGCCCAACAATGGGATGGTGCAGGCTAGGGAAAAAAAAAGAAAATATTATATTTCAAAAGATCTTGTATAACACACCGAATTTTATATGAAGAAAAGTTCTAGTTCAGCTTAAAAGTTAAATAGTAAAAAACGTATTTTTAGATGACCTGATAGCCAATGTCTACTTCATCACGAGATCGATTCTACACTCGACGCTATTGTGTGGAGTGCCGAGCCCGATGTTGCTTAAGTATTTTTCTATTCACACTGATATGGAGCTGTCAGCGTAAAACTTAAAACAAGCATTTAGGTAGTTATTAGTTATATATGGAAATTGGATATTCCTTTTTAAAAAGTAAGTAATTAATAGTTACTAATAGAAAGGATGTTTTTAGGGTCCTCGTACTTATCGGCAAAATCGGCTTCAAGTGAAGCTACCTGTTGGCCTAGTTGGTGTAAACCAAATGGTTAAGATGATGGAGTTCAATTCCTTTTAAAAAAATTAATAACATTGTTTCCAAAAAAAATATATATTATTAAATAAGTACGGTGTAGATATTAAAATATGGAATTGTATATTGTTATTAATTATAATGTATTAACTAATAAATAATAAAAACTATTTATAGACGTTAGACCTTGAATTACAGTGATTGAAAAACCGATGGGCGTATAAAGCAATTGTGCAAAAAAAATCATTCATAGTGAATTTTGCTATTACTTACAATATTCATCAAACAGTTAATTAAATTGTGTTGACTTTGAGTTCCGCCACTCAACACACAAAGCCTCAACAATTCGGAGAAGTAGAAAACGAAAGGAACGGAATAGTCTTACTGGAGAGTGTCTTAACACTAGTTTCCTCCACCAACCCTGCTAAAAAATATAATTAATGAATAAGATTAAAAAGAAAAAAAAATTAAAAAAATTGAAATATCAAATTTAATAATCTAATCTGTAATACGTTATTACGAGCCCAAAGGACGCTTAAAATGTAGCATTTGTAAAAGTCTTAGATACAATTTCTTGATTTTCACACGTACCTTCTTTCAACTCAGTTAGTTCTCATTTTTTCTCGTTCTGCATTTGGAAATATTTTATTACAATCAATAAAAAAATATCTCAAAGAGACTTAAACCTATAAAATAAAATGACTATAAAGTGAACAAAAACTATTTGTTTTCATTTCGAAAGTCGTGTTTTCGCAAGAATAAGAAATGTGTGCGGCTTTTAATGTGTTTTCGTGAGAGTTATAATTACATACTCCGACTTTATTAGTTAAGTGGATAGGGGACTGCAGAGACGGTAAACATAAGGTGTAAAGTTTCCCTTAAAACTACCCACTCTCTTAATTAAAGCGAAATTTTATATACTATATACTGCTATAAAGATAGTATAAGTGTCAAAATGTTAACACATGTAATTACATGAATATGTTCAGATGAAATATTAACATATATTTTTATAATTTTCGATATTAAAACGTATTAAAAAAGTAATGATTAAAAATATCAATTTTTTTTTATGTATTTATATTTTGTATTATTATCTATGTATTTGTTTGCTATTTTACATGCTTAGTGCTTCCACCGTCTACTTTAATCTTAAATATCCAATTCGTTTCGCCCTAAAGGTTATCCGGAAGAGATCTCCTCTCCCTATCGCTTTTTGTACATTGTCTTTGGTTAGGAAATAAAATCTCTGTAAATGTATTATATAACTATGTGGTGTACAAATAAAATTATAAATAAATATTTTTTTAACGGACAACACTGATGATGTTTAAATAATTTTACTGTAAATAATCATTTCAAAAAAAAACAAACACATTTGTATACGTAAAAAAAAAAAATATTTAATATATATTATTAGTAAACCATTGATTTAAATAATATCTACCATATAATAAATAATAATTTAATGAAATCATTAATTTATTAGAATTGAAAACATGCCAATACGGCTCGTAGCGCAGCGGGCGGCGCGGCGTAGCACTACACGTGTCGACAAGTTAGATTTAGTGTTCACGGCTTGTAGATATCTGTCCGCTATGTTGCTAATACGACTGTTGGGAGTCTACGAGGATTTCTATGTGTGTTTTTGATTATTATTTGTTTTTGTTTTATTTATTTTTTGTAGAAAACAGTAGTCACTTACTCCTCAGATTTGACAAACCGCTTTAATATGGCCCAGAATTCATAATTTATTTCAGTTTATAAGGGTTAAAAATTATTATTATTATTATTAAAAAAGGTAACTAAAAGTCATCCCGAATCGTTATCTGAATGTGGGATTAATTTATTATTTCTTAAAATAAGAAGTACATTATAAGAATTTTCAGAGGGAGGTAGATCTGGATATCATTCAATTGAAGAAGGTATACGAGTATTTAATGAAAATAAGATAATTCATCAATTAATTATTAATTCTCAAATAATGATCAAAATTAATATTATAGAAAATAATATATAATTTGAAATAATGAAATAATATTTTAGAATATATAATTGTCTAGGTAATTTGAGAGAAAAGAGAATTTTAACTACCTTTAAGACATCGATTGCACATATAAACGCGTTAAGTAGAGCCAATGTGTATCCTTTTCTAAAATGTGTTACGAAAGAAGACTTCGTCACGTAACAACCGTGAAGTTCCCTGGAGGGTGCTCACAGTGCGGCCTGCGCGGATTACTCGTCAAACAACTCGAAAACTCCGAATCCATATTATTCACCTTTTTGATATACTGCTGGAAAGCCCTAGTGCTGCTACAGTGATGTTCGTCCATAATAATGTATCTATTTACATAAATATTTAGGATTTTAGTTAAATAGATTTCCTTTAAATTTGCTGACTATATATATATTTTTCAGCTTCACTCTCGTACTGTAGAAGTGTAGGCATAGGAAGCTTAGGGTTAAGACACTTCCCTACCTACTTTCCGCTGAATCTAGTTTTTTTTATTTACAATTATTTTTATTCCTTTATTTGTTTACACTGATTTAGAAAAAATAACACTATAATAATTATTATCATAAAAAAAGGAGAGTAAGAAAAATTTTATTATAAACATATTTCGTACATAATATCGACTATCATAAGCAAATTAGATAATCGTAAAACATGTACTACAACGGACCAATCACAGCATCTCCCTCGATACAATAAGGCTAGTGAAATTTATGCTCTCAATAAATTCCTGAGAGTGAGTGCTGGAAGGCCAGACGCCGCTTGACCCAAAAACTAGAGAGCCCGATCACGACGATAGCACGCGCTTCCTGCCTCCGTCTCCGTCTCTCTGTCGCTTGCTTATCTAATTATGATTCATTTTATTTGTAAAATAGAAACGAGAAACTCTATCTTAGAGAGATTCTTCAGATTTACATACTTGAGGCCATTGGCGCATATCCCCACTCGAGGGATTTTCTCGCTTTCTTTCGTATTTTCTTTATTATATTTTTTTTCATTTTCTCGCTCTGGTACCAAAGGAAAATCTCGGCGTTGAGTTCCGCCATTCAACACGCAATGCCTGAAGAAAATCTATATAGTTAAAATATTATTAGCTATCATATTAACTTACATTTTCATTTCAAAACCTCATTCCTCGTCAAGTCTTGTAATTTATCACCAAAATTGCCTCCAGCATGATGGACTTGTAATGACCACTTTAAAGTATAATACTCTATCGACTATGGTATAGCGATCCCTTTATAAGTGCCTACGATCTGAAGATTCCAGTTTCTTTTTAAATTTTCGCCCAAGTAGATCTCAACTCAAAAAGCTTTACTTTGCTCCATTACATCTTGAGATTACGTAACTGACTGATTTGCGTGTGCGGTAATTATTGGGCTTGAAATATTTATCTTATATAACATTGAAATTAATAATGTTTTTATATATTTTTTTCAGTATCTCCCGTATATAGGTAGGTGGGGGGGAACAGAGTGTTAAGACATTCCGTTCCTCGCTTTCCGCTGTATTATCGAGGTATTGTGCGTTGATTGGCGGAAGCTAAAGGGCTTTGCGTTATAAATATTAATAAATTATAATTAATTTCACTGAGAGTTCACACGGGAATCAATCCCACAGCCATAGCTTTTACAGCCACAGGAGCGTGCCCCTGCACCAGGACGATTTTAATTTGTTGTATATAAATTTACCTATATATATATAGATAATAAATATTTTTATGAGAGAAAATTAGTACATGAATGTAAATTTTTGTTATGCTATTTATATATACGTTTTACTATTCAAACATGGAGTATATGGTTAAAATAACTTTGTAAATAATATTTTATGAAATTACTTATGAACAACACCTACACAATTAATCAACTCTACAAGAGAAGAGATTTTCAATAAAATGTTAGATTTTTGACATACGGTCGCTACGACGCGCCGCCCTCGCCCTGAAGGCTGCAGATCTCGGGGCGGGGGCAGGGACATTGACCTCTCTCTCCCACACACTTCTGGCCGCATACCGTTACTCGACTGTAGCCTTAATCTGTATGGTGTTAAGGTATACTTTTCAAACTAAGTAATAAGCTATAGGAAAAATTGGTACTCCATCTAAGTTTTAGTCAAGAAGTGAAGTGAGTGTGAATGATATTTTCTAGGCGCTACAATTTGGCGCTTACTCTAGTAGATTCTATATATTTTGCTTTGGAGCTAGATTTAATTAGAATAATAGTATTATATAAATTAGTAATCTCTATTGTTTGTTATATAATATTAGTGTCAAGACTCCCTTCTCTGTTTTCCAATCGAATTAGAATTATTGTGTGCTGATTGGCGGAATTCAACACCGTTATTTTATTTTTATTATTACAAGAATATCACATATGCTGATTTTATGAGTTCTACTTAAGTATATTTACATAAAATTCAAAAACAAACAAGGCATCGATCGTGTGAACGAGGCGTGAAAATACTGCGGAAACTGTCGTAATGAATTTGGTTCTCTTTTGTGTCCAGAATTTTATATAGATTTCTTGTCACGTAACTCTTTCCGTCAGAAGATAAATGTTTTAATGAAAATAACGTGGTCTGTACTAAAATTTTATTCGAAATATATTTATTTTTACAAATTGTTGTATTTAAGAAGTTATTTCTTTAATAATTTGTTGTTTATTACGGAAATTTAAATTGATTTTTTATAAAACTTATTTATTTTTCACAAATAAATAATAAAAAATTAAAATTATTATATAAGATATTTTGTAATATATTTCATTTGTGTAGATCTGCTTTTTTACAATAGTGTAACGTACGTAGAGCCAGTCAAAAAGTCAAAAGAGTTTGACTGCATGTGATATATTTTTTAATTATCATCTTCTTGACCAACAGAGCGAAGAAAATGAAAATATTGAATATTTAATTTCCTAAAGTGGGAGTCGAATTCATAACCTATCGTTACACTTTACACATGCTTGCGCACCACGACTGGCCTCACCTGATATTTGCAATCCTGATTTAGTAAGACAAAGTACAGTTATTTATTCCGCCATGAACTTAATGTGGAATATTAGGTCTCTAAGTTCTTTTCCTTTGCAATATTATTTTCCAATGTTGGCCTACTTTAATACATGCGAGATACAGCGTGAAGTTGATTTTTTAAAATTAACCAAGTGATTGTAGATAGTACGAATATGTTAGAAGATAGATTAATTGACTTGATATGTGATCTACATGCGGAACAATAACGTGGATGCAAGATTAATTGATTACTATCTACGATATCAATTATCCAGGTCGGGTTCGCCTGTCACCTGCCCTGGTGAATATGCCCTCCAGATGAATATGCTTTTGTGTCTTCGGATACATATTTATTGTATTTTATTATACACATTTTAATAATTATTTTTCTACCAACTGTACAATAAATCAAATTTAATTTGAGGCTAGTCGTGGTACTAAATTGAGGAACAGAGTAGGTTCCTTCTGCCTACCCTGTTGAGTGCGGGGTGCAGTTGACGCTAAAAAAACGATGTAAATTTCTTTATAAAAAATATATATGTAGAAGCATCAGAAGAGGCCTCAAAGCGGTCTTGGCTATCACTATTCATTTGTGGGCGTTGTAGCAACAGAGATGTTTAAATAAAAGTCACACTTATATTCTACAATGTCTTATTACTCGTTTACATAACAGTTTTACAATAAATCTCACAAGATTAACACAATTACAATAGATTAGGAGCCAATAGGTCAATTGGTGAACAACTCACGCCATAGCTGTCAACCAATGACATCCGCTATTCCTCGTGGCTACACCTACTACCCTATTCGGGGTTACCCGCTCCATTTTAAATATTATTCTAATATAATCCATTACATAAAACAATTAACATCCAAACGTAATAATTGCGAAATTATAATTAAAACTAATACATAGCAGCGCGCCGTCATATATATATATACTGAAATAAATGTATATAGTCCAAACAAATAATTGCAATTGTTCTACAATTATGTAGCAGAAAAAAGCTAAATGTGTTCTTAGCACTAAACTAGAGCGACGATACATTCACGGGCTGTCGTTTTAAAACTCTAGGTAGAGCACCCTTTGCTTTATTAACGGCAGTTATACGTCTTTCCACACCCTTCTCACATGTTCCAACGGCGTAATACACTCACCAATTAAACAATCTCTTTTGTTTATTCTGAAAGCATTTGCGTTGACATTTTTCTATTGCTCACATTTATTTCTGTAGACTATTTATAAATCAGCTTTCCGCTATATAGCCGCGCACAGCTGTGTAGGCAGAAGATACTTAGTGTTAAGACACTCCGTTCTCCATTTGTCGTAAATTTTGTAGTGTGTTGAATGGTGCAATTTCACGCCACGTTTTGGCTTGATACCAGAGCGAAGAAATGGAATACATTTTTAAATATATTATTTCCTCAAGTGGGGATCCTGACAGTGGCGTTCACAACCACATACTTGTGCAGGGGCCCCATGACTGAAATTATATCTTTTTCATTGGAAATAAGTGATGAGTCGTTATTTACGATTTTACCGCATAGAGAGAGTTCTCGTAGGCTTTGTAAAGTTCTTGGCAAGTTGCCCTATCTTATTAATTTTTAATATTATGCAGTTTTGCTGAATGTCAACCATAATCAGAATCGACATAGGTTCATTTTATATTCTTAGAACTTTACATTATCTGTGTTAAGATTAATATCCCGATAGGAGTAGGATTCCATTACTCCTATCTACAATTTTTACTAACTTGGAATTAAATATATAAAAAATATTTTTATATAAATATGAAATGATAACAAATTTGAATGCAACCGAAAGTTTAGTCCTTTTCACCTTCACTCTAAACATATGACATGCCATTGAATTTACTTAATTAAATTTTAAAAGTTAAAGATTCGGGTGGACACAAAAAAAACAAAAAATAATATTAAAGATTTAAATTTATTTAATTTAATTTTTTATTTATTTTATAAAGATTTATAATATTTAATTATTATAATTAAAGATTTATTATATATATTTATGAAAGAATTAAAATAAATATAAAATTAAAAGATTAGGGTGCACATAAAAAAAAACAAAAATGAAAAAAATAATAAATAAATTCTATAATAATATCTATTAATAATAAATGAACATTTTTTATCTTTTGCATTTTGAATATGAAATAAAAGTTATTATATTCTAATATTTGTTAGGTTAGAACCAGATTATTCTGGTATAATACAGACGGTCACGCGGCGCACGTGTCGTCTCACGCGGCGCACGAGCCGCGGCCCCTCTATTGATTGCTTGTTGCAGCCTTATTAGACAAGGAAGGGACTGGAAGAATTTTGTTTTATGTTCTATTCTTCAAATTTTATTTATTTGCTTATGACAAATTAATTTCCTTTTTAAATAAGAAAATAATTTTGGAGTTTTTGATTGATTCAATTCTCGTCATGTCTGGTGTCAGTTTTAGTTTTCAATACTTGTTGGAAAAGTTTTGCCAACCAATACAGATAATAAATTTATAAATAAGCCATTTCATTGATTTTGAGAAGATATACATAAATAAACATTATTAGCTATTAAAAGTTATCATTTTCTATAAATATATTAGGAAATTTACATATTAGAAAGAATTCAATTTTTAAATAAGTCAAGAGTTATATCAAAATTTAATTCCTGGCTAGCAACAATGAGTTTTTTTTTGTATTTATAGTTAATATTATTTATATAGAATAGAACTAAGAACAACACTTTAAAAATTCTATACCGACCGTAAATGTATCCATTACGTATTCTGATATTTGTCAGAATACAGAGTTTAAATATCGTTTCCATTTGCTCGCGAACAGAAATAGAAACTGACTCAGACAACTCGCTGTGGTGTATCGGGACGGTTACCTACATATATTTGTTGTTTCGTCTCGTCAAATTGGCACATAAAGGTCGAACTTCCCTTTTAGTTCTTCCTACATTCAGTTTCTTGCAAGATGATACATATTTGATGCGGGCGCTTAAGCTACAATTACTTGCCGGTATCTAAAAGGGTCCCAAGCGTTAGTTAATTTTGAAATTTAATTTAAATTGAGCGTCATTATTTTATTATATATAATAAGTTCATTAATATTAAAGCAAAATTAAGTTATAGATTAGTTAAATTTATCAACCCTCGTTTTGAAGAAGAAGCTGTACCTATATGCGTATGATTTTCTTTATCCATTAAGAGCCAAACTTTGATAAGCATTGATATTATTGGTCTCATATTGGCGTCAGCTATTCCAAGCTCAAGCTTGTTCATAGGTGCTGATAGTCCCATGGCATCAGAGGTCAAATTGCCGTTATTTTTTTTTTATTTTTACAACCAACTCGCCCATGGCAAATTGGAATTGTTTCACATAGGATGCTTGCATTATTGTCAATATTATTATATATACTTACATATTATTAAATACTTACATATAAATCCATAGTTCCGTTGTTGCCTGTTATAGTTATTAAATATTCGTTTTATTAACCGATTACGTCTTAATAACTTTCAAAGTAATATAATTAAATAATAATAGACGATCTCCGATTAGAAAGTATTTTATTAATATTTTTTATAGAAATTTAGATAATTTAATGACGAAACAAGAAAAGAGTTACTTGACTATAGAAAATAGGATATCCATAGTATCGAAATTATAAGATATTAGGCCAACTTCTTAAATCGTTAAATATATTTTGTAACGATATATTAATATGTATATTAGTCAATTTCCCTCGTAATCTTCTATAGAGGCAGTGATTTAATATTTTGCACAGGCTATTTGAAGGGTCTGTATAAAAAGTCAGGCAATAGGAGTGGATGAGTGAGGTTTGCGAGAAGTTAGCGATATTATGAGTTGTCGCAGCCGACGGCGGGGACGCCGTCCGCATCACAATTGCTCGCCTTGATGGATTGTGGGAAAACTATAAAAATGTTTATAAGAAATTACTTATGTGATGACAGTAAGTTGTGAATGCTTTTCATTTTGTGTTTAATTAAAATTTTATTGTTTGTGGTTTCTTATGTACGTCAAAATGGTGTAAGTGTATATCATTATGAATACTAACTTCTTTACTTATATCATTTACCATCATATGGGCGTAGGAAGAGTAGGGAATGGGTGGGCTGTGACCACCCCAGAATAGTCTGGTGCCCACCCCCGAAATTTTACTAAGAAAGAATTTGCTCTGAAAAAATAAAAAAAAACAACTTTACACGAACGAAGCTGAAGTGAAGGCTCCCCCTACCACCTTCCTCCAGAAAATGAAACTAGATATGGGCCATGGTCATTTAGCCTAGATAACTGAGTATATATAATTAAATATACGTGAACATTACAAACATATTAAAGAAAAAATAAATTAAATAAGAAAAAATATTTATTAAGGCTAATGACAATTTCATCTCTATTGCTTGCATGTAAATGCGGAAAGCTATTTTTATTAAGGGGATTATTAAATTGAGTCCGTGTTGTACATCGTCGAGCAATTTTAATATCGTTAGGAAGTATGTGGACGTTGTACATATTTGTGGAGTTGCAACTATTTAAAATATAAATACTCTACATGTTCTTGAATGATTTTAATATATAATAGAATATTTATAGTAGAATATAACATTAATAATAAAATAAAATGTTAAATAATAATTTAAGAGTTATATAGCATATAGGACGAATTATATAGGAGTTTTCATAGAAGTAGCAGAATCAGCTTCACGCTGCACCAAGCACACAGCAGGGTAGGCAGAGGGAACCTAGTGTTAAGACACTCCGTTTCTCACTTCCTTTCGAATTCTGGGGGCATAGCGTGTTGAGTGGCAGAACTCAACGCCGCGCTTTTGCTTTTTTTTTAAATTATAGTTCTTAAACCTTTATAGAAAGTATTCAAATTTCAGACCAAATGCTAAAAGAGACGGATGTTCAACAAAAATACATGTCACTATAAAAATTCTACAACTTTTAGTAAGTTAATTGATGGAATAACGAATAAATAAATTTTTAGACGTGTTTATTTTTGCACTTAATGTCACAAATTCTGTGGACTAATATAAATATTTTACATTTACCCTGCTACAAATTGACAAAAAAATTAATAATAAATATAGCTTATTGTATATTTTGCTAGTAACAATAATTAGAAAAAAGCTAGCGAAGCTTAGAGAAAGAATTACAATGGCTTGTCTTGACTGCCTCATTGAATGAGGTTTGATGATTTACAAAGTATAGAAATTTACATTGTAGTTGGTTCAGATCGTGTTCTAATTTATGTGAAAAGTAGGTGAGGGATGATGAACACATTTGTTTTTTAATTATAACTGTATACGTACGACATATTAATTAATCGTATTTATGCAAATAAAAGATTATTTAATATATATATTCTATACATATATAATAATATGAACTCTAAGTAGTCACTCAGTCGCAAATATCTCTATCCAAATGAGAAAGTAAAATATTAAAAAATATACACATTTTTGTTTTTACCCAGAATATTACAAATTATCTAGAATAATACAAATATTATTTATATATAATAGCTATACATACCATACTGGAGCATAAGTTAATAATTTACTTCAAAAATCTATAACATAAAAACAAAATAAATTTAAAAAGTCTCGTTTTAATTATATCACGACTTGACTTTGAATTGTATTCGTAGCGTTCGCGTAGACTCGTAGAGGCCCATCCTCTACGTTCACTGTTCATAACCTATTCCGAATCCTAACTTATGTATGGGGCTAAGTGGCGAAATTGTGGCTCGGCTCATAATTTCATTGTTTAAACCTGTCGTGAGAACTTTGACACTGAATATATAAGCTTGTGTAATGTGTTTTGAATACGCTGTAATTATATCACTTTCAGTACGATTTCTGATTATGCGAGTGAATTGTAAATAATTATAGAAAATTTACTTTTTTTAGTTTGACGCTGTATTATGCACAAAACACGATAGGCAGAGGAAACGTAGTGTTAAGACACTCTGTTCCCTCTTTTTTCGGCAGATTCTGGAAGCATTTCATGTTGAATGACGAAAGTCAACGCCCCGCATTGTCTCTACACTAGAGCTGAGAATTGGAAATTTTAAATATTTTATTTCCTCGAGTAGAAATCGAACCCAGAGCCTGTTGTGTTTACAGTTTTGCTTAGTCACATATCACGCCTCTGCGCTACGACTGGCTTCAAAGAAAATCATCTTGTTTAATATATAGATTGATAATAAAATAAAATAAAATAAAATATATATGTTAAATAAAAATTAAAATAATAATATTGATTGTTTCATAGTAATTACTTTTTATCTTTCATGAGTAAGAATTATTCGAAACAAATATCCATATTTAAATTTATATACGAAAATTTTATACTCGAATATTATCGCCGCATCAAATTTTATATTTCACTACCAAATATCGATACAAACAGTATCGAGATTTTTACAATAACGACTTACTTTTTAATTATAATCTGTAGTGTAGTGTCACTCCGTTTTTTGATAGTACAACAATTATATATCATATATAAAGCTGAACACGTACAATATACTGTTATATTCTCTATCGAAATGTCAAATTAACTTTGAAACAAACCATTAGCCTAACTGGAAGGGAGACCGTGGGGCGCAGGGTGGCTCAATTCACCCTCGAGGACTTGACCTAATTTTTTCCACTGCGTTTCAATGTACGCTAAGACTGGCTGTGATTATGATCGGTAACACAATTAATTGATAATATCGTAAACAATGCTATTAACGCAGTTGATTGATCGAATGTAATATTTTTATGTTACCAATATATTGGGAACAATTTGTGATTTTAATATTCAATGCTTATAGGAACGACTGAGAAAAGCTAAAATATGATTTTTTGTCTTTAATAATACTTTTTTAAATAATACTTTTTTGGCTTTACAGGTAGCGGATTTAATATTTGATTAATAATCATTAATTAAATATTTTAAAAAGCTATTTTCGAATGGATCTATCCCACAATCAACGCTTATCCAGCCCACCGCGCACAATAACACAGCTAAGCATATTGTTTTCAAAGAAATATATTTCTTCAGGCCAATTAGATGTAATCTATGAAATATATATGTTTCCATTTAACATACATCTTAATACAATACATGTTTATTCGTTAGTAACTGCTTATTAAGACTTACTTAATCGAAAATTTAAAAAAAATCCGTAAAAAGTGGCGTATATTATATTCCCATACTATAAACACAAAAAAATATTTTTTAATTATAACAAACGTTATTGAACTGTAACCTACAAATAATAAAAATAACCGCGACCTATATTCTTTTTTTATTGCAAGCTTTCAAAAATCTAAATATATCTCAACGTATTCTACTTTTAACACTAACCATTAAAATAAGCTAGACCTTTCAATCCAGCAGACAGAGGGAATGTAGCGTGAAGACACTCCATTCCCAAGTTTCCATAGGATATTTCGGAGTATTATGTGTTGAGTGGCGGAATTCATTGCAAAGTTGTTACCTAAGTGCTAGAGCGAAAAAATGAAAATATTAATAAATAATAATACAAGCTTTGTGCCCCTACGCCAGATGGCCTCGTAAAATAATATAAATGTAGGGTTAAAATTCTCGTAGGGGCGCCACTGCGGCTGAATAGAGCGAGCTCGTTGTGCGCCTCTACCTGTCGAAGAACCGGTCGCTATTTGTAACAATTTGTTCACGTTAAACTGTCGCCCTTACTCGTTTGTTGACGATCAATTTACCTATTTCATCGTAGAAATGGTGTTCATTTGTATTGAAATCATATAAGGATTTTCTCTCTTATTCACGCTGTATCCCATATAGCAGGGTAGGGAAAGGGGAACCTGGGAACCTAGTGTTAAGACGGTCCATTGTCATTAAGACATTTGTGTTCCCCACTTTCCGCTGCACTGTGCATTCTTTATAACAACAAAATTTATAATAAACAAATACTATCCTGAGTTCAACTCAATATGCTAACCAAAATGACGACAAAAATAATCATTTATTAACGGTACTTATTAATTATTAATAAAGTGGGGGTTCGATTGCAACCATAATTATTTAATTATGTGATTTTCAATTAGCCATAACTTAGCCGCCATTACAGTATAAATAAATAATAGGGGGAAAATAAAAAGTTGGAAGCTATATAAATTTTAAATGGCTTATCTGTTCCGGACGCAAGGCAGCGGGATGCGTGGCGTGCTCGCGGGTAAACAGATAAGAGGATTACCAATCTAACGCACCCTAAGCTTCTGTTTATTCTGTTAATTTTATGTCTAATACTAAAACTTCATTTAAATTCACTTTAAGTATCTACAGCTAGGTTTGCTTAATTTTTTAGTGATGATATATTTTTTATTTCCAATTTTTTTCTTTCTTTTTCAGCACCCTGTATCCGGTTCCCTCTGCCTAATCTGCTATAGGGTATTATTGTAGGTTAAGATTCTTCGCCACAATTAAAGTTATATAAACTAAACATATTTTTTTTGCGTCAGCTCAAAGGAGACCCTAAAATAAATTAAAATGAGAAACTGTTCCTGAAAAGAGAGAAATTCATACTTTTCTCATTTTCTTTCTCTATCAACTATTTATTTGTTACATTGTAATTTATTTGCTTAATAAATTATATTTAAATGTGTACCTAAATTATATTTTTTCACTAAATTCAAAAATCCTTCTAATGCATTATGACTTATTATTGTATTTATCCTAAAAGCTAATTCTAGGATGATTCACCCAGCGTGACGTCGCATTTCCCTATCTCGCCGTCCCTCATCCATCACTGATATCAAATGGTTATTATAGTTATTATATATATATATATATGTGTGTGTGTGTGTGTGTGTGTGTGTGTGTGTGTGTGTGTGTATGTGTGTGTGTGTGTGTTAAGTAATGTTACTGCCATCTTACTTAATTGATAATGTATGGGGACAACTATATCATGTAATTGTGGGATTGGGTTTTTGCAATTATATACAACTTTTGTTTAATGACTTATTTTACTACATTAAACCAGGCTTAAGTTCGGGTTGTAATATAGATTTTTGCAAATTTACAAAAGAATATTATTGCAAATTCAATTGATGAATCAATGGTATTAAATCTTATATCAATCAATAAAATATAAATTATTAGTATAATTCGATCAAAAAAATATTAGTTATAATTCGTTTTAAACTGTATATGGAGAAATAACAAATAGATATTTATTAAATATGGCTCAGGACCATTTTGGTTACAAATTCTGGTTTTCCTTGTAAACCAATCATATTCTAATAGTAGGTGAATATAAATGATAATTTATTATATTACATATATATAACTATGACACATCAACCAACAACTTTTAAAATATTTTGTATAAGGAAAAAAACATATAAAATATACATTTAACTTTTCTCTCAAAACTATTGTACCCGTGTGGGAATATAAAATATTATTTTTTAAAAATATATTCAAATGAGTATCTGTGCTGTACCCAGCAAACCATTTCTATTGTCTGTTCTTCTGCACAGATTGCGCTAGATTTTAAACGCGTAGACAAAGAACTCATGATCGTTTTGTATAAATTCTTTATTGTTCAACACAAGCAAGGCTAAATTATGAACATAAAAGGAATTTTCATTTCTTTTGATAAGCTCAAAGTGAAAAAAAATATATGAGAAATTAAATATGTTAAACGCAGGTGGAAATAGATAATAGTCTTTGTAAAGTGATTATTTTTTTTTCCGTTTGTAATATAGTCTCTTCTATTAGCAAAATTTAGTAGATGAGTGCGGGTTCGAATCCCAGTCTGGCAAATACAATTATGAATATTTTCATTCTCCTCTAGCAACGAGGCGAAGCGTTTGAGTTCCGCCACTCAATACATAATGCCTCAAGAACTTGGCGGTAATTGAAAGGGCCTTAATGGAGAAAGGAGTGTCTTAAGACTAGGTTCACAGGTTCCATCTGCCTACTCCGATATATGATTTGGAGTAAAGCTAAAAAGCTAGGTGAAGCTGAAAAAATAATAATACGTATTTATATATCATTGTAAATCTACAATGGCTATACAATTTCACTTGTAAATATTATGTACATCTAGAATACTATAGGTTTTTAAAGCTAGTATCATATAGTACTATATGATACTATGCGGAAAGCAAAGGATGGAATATTTTGACACTAAGTTAGGCAAAGCTGTAAAAGAGTTATGAAAAAAAAATTAAAATTACCTAATATTTAAAAAATAAATGCTTATTCAATACAGATAAGTAAGAAGCTGACTGAATTGGGAAACTAATCTATTTATTATGAAGAATATATTTTTTAATTTATATGTTGAATACGATGTAAATAATTATATTATCCGACCCGATAAAAGAGAAGTAATTTTCCATGTAATTAATTTTTAACACAGAAAAAGGACGCTCTAATTGTTTCATATGTGGCAAAGCTTATAAAATATTATAAGAATAAGTACAAAATCCTTTAACACAGCGTTTTAGAAAAGCAGAAATAAAAGGGTTCGCTCTAAAATAATTTCTTTTTTATTTTAGTACTTTAAAGAACAATAGTCTCAATCTCAAGCGGCTTGACCTTACTGTGAGAGAAATTAAACGCTACGGGCAAGCAGCGTTTTGTATTTTTATATACAAATTGTAATTTTTACACAACTTTTCTCACATGACCTACATAGAAATGTGTAGAAATCTATAAGAATTAGGTACAATTAGGTATTTATGGACCAAAAAATATTATATGTGTATAGATATACTAGGAAAACCAGCAGACAAATTATGTTTTCCAAGATGAGGATTTAGTCAACGTTAAAAAAAGTTCTTGTTATGACCTGATAAAAATACACATATTTATACTTAAATACCTAAAATATTTATGTACAGGAGGAGGAGGTATCCTGTAAGGATTCAATAAAAATAAAAAAAACAACAGAAAAATTAAAAAAATTTCTGTCAACTGTCAACACACATTACACTCTACAAATAAAATTACATATATCCGATCCTATTTGAAATGACCCGTTGTCATAATTACTAGAAGCACGTGTCAATGGGCTATAAGATAAAGGAATGGTCGTAAAAGGGACATTGTATTGGCTATTACGGTAATAGAAGGCGCTAATTGGAATATCTCATGTGCACTCTTCATCTGCTATGATTTTCTTCTGATGTCATTATTACTTTATTAGCCACTTGTTTGCTTCTGTCACTAGGCAAATTCACCAATCCTAATTACCTTACAATTATATGCTGTAGATGTAAAGAAGATATGCTAGTATCTAGCACACTAGCATATCTTCCACTTATACATTATAAAGCAGCGCGCTATAAAAATATTATTTGGACATAATTTACACATTTATACATACTTTACTTACCCGTACGCTGTTTTGTACAAGAAAAACGTTTCCATAAAAAAAATTAAGCTGCAACCTAAACAAGTTACTTGAAAACTAGAGTGTTTTAAAAAAGCTATTATTTATCTGTATATTATAAAAAAACACCGTGTTCGTTCAAAAGAATTTTTACGTATTTGTGGGTACTATGGCAGAGGTTATTCATTCTATTTGCGTAGATTATAGGTCAATTTACTTTTCAGAGCGACAATTTAGTTTATTTGACACATTAGTAAACTCAATAAAAATTTTCCTTTACAGGAGACCTATCGACGGTGGGCGTGTAGTACAATGGTGCCTCTTTGGGTGGAGGAAGGTGCGGACGAGGGAGATGAGGGCGGGCGGTCGCGGCGAACGCCCGCCGAGCACACGGCGCGGTGGCACGCACGGCACCTGGAGCGCGTGGGCCACCTGGACCGGCGGCGCGGCGGCGGCGTCGTGGGCCGCTGGGTGCGTGCCGCTGCCGCAGGCCCAGGCCGGCCCATTGTGCGCCTCAAGCCTTGCCTTTCGGTCTGCCAGCTCGTCGAGCAACACTGCCCCTACTTCCTGCCGGCGGACCGCGCTCCCGCATACCCTACACAGTACGCCGGCGAGCCCACCTTCTTATGCCTCGGTCAGTAAAACTAAAAATAATTGTAAAAAACATACACATTTTTATAGGAATAATATGTTAAAACTGGTCTTTATATCATTCTTGGCACTGTTCATGTCTCTACATGGCAATTCAGTCGGCAACGATGTCGGCGTATTAGGCTCGATTAGCCGCCGCAGCTTGGCCTTCGTTCAAAACGAGAGCTCGAAACAAACGCCACCTTCCGTAAGCTACACCCCGCTATTGTTTCCTTTACACGTCACTTTGACCAATTGTTGCTTGTACGTCTCTCGTTAAGCTTTCCATTGTTATACTGTTCGTTTTTCAGAAATTTACTACACTAGTTTTACCTCTAGATTATCTATCCATACCTATATTATAAATTCGAAAGTAACTCTG
Source organism: Heliconius nattereri (assembly GCA_013403645.1). Lineage (NCBI taxonomy): Eukaryota > Metazoa > Arthropoda > Insecta > Lepidoptera > Nymphalidae > Heliconius > Heliconius nattereri. The sequence goes on along the minus strand of JAAIXI010000242.1, from coordinate 3,592,775 downwards.
TCTGTCTGTCTGTCTGTCTGTCTGTCTGTCTTTTACGCAATCAGGGCCAAACCGCTAATTTAATTGTGATAAAATACTCATATAGAGATACTTGAGGGTCTCGGGATGAACATAGGATACTTTTTTTTCTCATATTTGTAATATTTTCGATATATACCAATATATTAAAATACTTTTTAATTTGACATGCAATTTATTCTGCCATGTTTATAACAACCGCTGTTGCTAAGCAACGATTTGCAAAGGTTGTTGTTAAAAGTTTGTTGAGAAAACGTCACCCAAAATAAGTTTGCTTACATACTAACGCATACATGGCGCGCGCCGACTCAACCTTATGAGACACAAAAACAATATTCTACAAAAATATTGTCCCTTAAATATTGTTTAAAAAAGTTGAAAAAGTTGATATATACTATAGATATAGATTTGTATACAATAACAAAAATTATATGATTTCTATAATTTGATAATCGTCCTTATGAAAATAAATATAATAGTCACTTTTAGCATTTCATCTAGATGGAAATTATACGTAAGATGGTTTACTGTATAACAATTTAATAAATAATTAAGAAGATGTCAGTGATTTATTTGCGAATTTCTTACGATTTTCTTACGAATTCTAGTGAAAACCGAAAATAATTTCATAAATATATTTAATAAATAATCGTATAGTTCAAGCGGGCGTAGCCGCGTCCGGGCCCACTAGTTAAGTTATAAATAAGAGTACTTTCTATATGTTTAATGTAAGAAATTTATCGAATGCGAATATCACCTAGTTCTTAGCGCAAACGTGGTGATTTTCAGACCCTCGCATACCAGAGACGGGTGCGCAGGCGAACAAGTCCAACTATGGCGCCGACGACTGCTGCTACTGGTACTGCGAGGGCAGGCTGTGCTACCGCTGCGAGTCGCGGCTGAGCGAGCCGCCGCGGCCCGAAGCGGAGCGCTGCTCGCCGGTGGAGGAGCGCAATGCCACGTGCTCGGTGCCCTACCCGGCGCCCGCAGCCGCCGCGCTGCCGCACCCCGCTTTGCTCCTGGCCTGTGCCATCATCGCCATCGCCACGTCGATTCGGACTCACTGGACACCACCGTTACCTCTAGTGAATGTGCGCGGTACGAGGTTATAGTTTTACGTTAAGTCCCGCGATCACCGAACTACGATCGAAACTTCTTTTAGTGCTGTACTTATGATAATAAATTGATACGCGCGAGGAGTTCGCCTGCGAGTCGCGGCGCGGTCCGCCGGCCGCCGCCGCGAGCGCGAGGCGTCCCTATTGTAAGTTTGTCTGTGTCTGTTTGATACACCCTTCAGAGAAACACCAAAACAATGTTCTGTCAACATTACTTATGCGTTGTCTTCAGAGTTACATTAAGCCGACGTTCCGGCCACTATAATATAATATTTTCGACACAAATTGTAAACGATTAAATATATTTGCGTATAATGTTTGTATGTTTTAAATAGGACTGCATATTGTAAACGTTCGCGTGGTTATAAAATTGAATTGAAGTTGTGTTATTTATTTTTGCTAAAATAGTTTACACGAGCTGTAGCAATGTTAACAAGGTTTAAAACTGTTTGGAAGTCGTGTCATGTCGTGCTAATTTGATATTTAAAATAAAACAAAATGAAAAGGATTTAAACATACTATACTATACATCTATAGCTACCGATATAGAATCAAAACCAACTTTTGTGTCACCGCCACGCCTAAATACCATAAAGCAAAGAATCAATCAATTAATAGAAATGGCAACATTTTAAAATTGACAAATTGACGTCAGATTTTGTAGCCTTTACAACTGTTTGGTGTAACACTGGCACGAACTTCAACAGAAATTTCCCTTGTCTCAACATCCCCATAGTGACAATAGATGGATTATTTGTAGTGTTAATTTTAGTAGAACATTGGTAAAGAGGTGGGAGCATCGAGACATTTTCCGCAATAACATGTCTTGAAAATTTTCAACTATAATAGTTACAGTTTGTTTTGTGTGTTTGTTAGTCAGTGAATTACTTTTCAGGTATTTGAAATATATATTTGAATATATTTAATTTGTTAAATTTATGTAATTATATTGATTTATTAATAAATTCTATGGCCCTTCTTCTTAAGAAAATTTTAAATTATTAAAATTAACGGACTTGTGTCGATGCTCAGCTACCTACGGACGCCTAAACTTGGTCTATATTGTATACATCGTACGGCTACTTGTATTAGGATTAATTAATCGAAGGTAGTTGTTGTTTTATAAGAAAATATAACTTAAGCATATGATGACAATTATATGTAATAATATATCCGTCTTATGAACTAATTTGATATACCAATTACCGCTGTAAACATGGTTGAAGATGTTTTTATATGAATTGAATATATATTATATATGTGTCGTGTCGATTGGAGGCGACAAAAGCTACCTTGAACGTGGGTCGTTGTCATAATTAAATAGATAACAGTATTTGTTATTGATTTGTCTTATTTTTTAAAAGTATTTAAAATTATAGAGGTGTCGTTGAAGATTTTGTGATCGAGAAATTGATTAAAATTAATGGTTATTAAGACTTTATTGAATGAACATTTGTTGAGAGTATTGTCCTCGGTCGGGGATGTAGTTGTTGTATTCGAAAGATAATAATATTAAATAAGTTATTTTTTACGTTTTTATTGTGTAAATATATCAAGAACGGTTCGTTGTTTCCACTCCCATACCTAAATGAAAGCCACCAAGGGTGCTAAATGTCTATTAACGCTTCTTAGGGACTTCTTTTAATTCTCGATTTCAAATTTATCCTGTGACCCTTTAGTCAGTTTGCAAGTGGATGAATGTACAAGTATTATATATATATATATTGAATAAAATATTTTCAAGCACCTTACATGCATATTTGGGACACCTTAACCTCCGAATGTCAGAGCCATATCATTTGAAAACTATACATTTTGCAGGCCAGAAATTATTATTTTCTTAGTATTTTGAACGAAATTAACAGATTTAAATGTAATAGATTTTATCCGGTCCGTTTAAAATGAATGCAGGGCGGTGGGTCGTATTGTTTCAATCGAGTATCTAATTCGCAAGTGATGCCTAGTGCCTTCACCAGTTGCACGCTAAAGAAGTATCCTCTTACGCATTAAGGAGTTGTCTGGCACTTACTTCGGAATTATAATTATTTACTATAAATACTGTTAAATTCTCTATATTTGCTTTGAAACTGTTTTATAGATAGGATTTAAAATTAATTATTCAACGACAAAAATGAGATGCATGACACGTGTGAATGAGAGGTCACAAATAGTAGTTCCAGTATCCATTGTTATTTATAACGTTTCGCCCAAGTTCTGTATTCGAAAAATCAGGGTACAAAAAGCAAAGGAATGTTACTTAAGTATGAGTTTTGCCAAGCGGAAAACGTATATAGAGGGAATATTAGGTGTACTAAGAAAATAAATGTTCTTATTTGTGTTAGGTCGAAATCAAAAGTCTATTAAAAATACATTTAATAAAAACTTTTGCTTTCTGTGTCATATTAATTAGAGTCAATGCATACATTAGTTATAAAGAGCATTTAAGAATTTTCTCCAAAAGTTATTATACAGGATGGAATTGTCAGCACCACTTTAAACGAAACCAAACTTTTAACTACTCTTTTAAAGCCTAATATAATTCAGAAAAAAAATCCCAAAAATGAAAAAGTTATTTTTTCAAACAAAAGAAATAATAAAATTATCGTTATAAAATAAAACGCCATTTGTAAAGTATAAAACAGGCACGCACACACTTACCTGTCAAAGCGGCAACGTCGCATACGTATGTGTGCGTCGCACGAAATACAGGTATGGATAAAAATCGTGAAATGAAAAAAAAATCCTACGTCCAAACTGTTGAGGTACTGTTGAGGTACCTGGATTATTTTTTTTAGTACTGGGTTTGAAATATTTTACCCTACATGCAGTTTCAGTAAAAGGAGCGCTGCCTCTTCCACTCTGTATAAAAAGTTATTATTATATCTCAAAACAAAATATTTATTATATTTGCATCGAAAGTGCAAAGCGTGAAAATATTATATATAGGATGTGTTTCGTTATTGAATTTTGGGTATTAATAGCAATCCTGGAAAATATAACAATGTTTGTAATGTAAGCATTTGATTCTAATTAAGTCGTAATATTATAACAATTTTTATTTTTATTTTAATTATCGCATTCATTTCGTTAATGGATACTATTTAAAATAATATGTATTATGTATGTTGTATAGATTTTAAATTACTAGGTACTCTCTTCGCCTCCTTAGTAAGGGGTATTTTTCACGATATCTCCTTGTATCTATGTATAAATTATCAAAAATTTAGATTTAGACAATGAATTACTAGTGCATAATTAAATTGAAACAATTTCGAGCACTCGTTAAAACTCACACATTGACCGTACATTCCTTCTTTTTGGATATTTCAACTTCCACTCTTATGAATCTTCACTTGGCCACTATTCTATCTTAGAGTAGATAAATAAAGACCAAAAGAGACGAGTTCGGTTCGAATGTTGTTTAAACATAAACAAGCGTCTCGTTTTGTGTTGTTGACCTTCCCTGTGAACCAATAGGACCGGAGTATCTACGCTTAGATACTAAGCATAGGATATAACATTTTGTATAGGCTATTATAAATTTTAGACCGAGACCAGCTACTTAATTTCCGTATTGATTTAGTAGGAACACAAAATTGGCAATAAATGGTAGAAATTAACTGATAATCATGTAGTTCACATCCACGGGTCGTTCGAGTGGCACAGCGGCAGTTCAGCACCAGCCGGGGCGAGGTGTTCGTAGTTTTAGTATAACGGGTGTATTTGGTGTTACGTTGCGGTCGATGATAGTGTGTATATTATGTTTTTAAATAATATACGTATGAGTTGATGTACATAAATAAAGTGTAAATGTTTAACGCACAAATAACTACAAAAACATTGTACGAAAAATTATTATGTATTTAGCTGTAAACTATAACTGAAAGTTAAATATTAGGGGTATGTATGACCTTAGGTTTGTTCGGGCGTCTGCTGCCAAGCTGTGTTGTTTTACTGTTTCTTATTAAATAAATAATGTTTAGTAAATGGCAAACTTAGTCTACGTTCGTTTTGGCAGCACATTGCCTCGAAATCAGCGAGTCCTCGATGTAAATTATTGAATTCAATACTGACGAAGTTAAATAGTTATATTATAAGCAATTCTTCACGTTAGGTTAACGTCAACGTTGTTGACTGTTCACACGCACAAACATCACCAATACGTCTCTCGGGGCTCACCGTCAATGCCTCGGCCATCGTTATTTATATAGATAATTAATCCATGTGCCATAGACGTCCTGTTCCGTTAAAGTTAATGTAAGGAAAACACCAAATCGTAGCCTTTTACATACAATATATATAGATATGAGTACAAATAGTTGTCGCCGAAAAATCGGTGACGATGACGAGCAAATATTTTATACAATATTTATTTTAATGCATTCGTACAAAAGAAGTTAAAGGTATATTTAGTCTATGGCTATAATTACACAAACCTGGTGTTGCCATATCTATTTATCTGTTGCAGTCTACTTCATGTATCGAATATGTATTCGGATGTTATTCGATATATTGAATCGTTACAAATAAACATATAATACTCGTAGAAATAATTTTATTTTTCTCGTATTCATTACGGATAATTGGCAACAATTTTTTTTTATTTTATTACATTTGACCTTAAATATATACTTTACCATTTTAAATGGCACCAGTTTAGTATTATTAATCTGTCACAGATCAAATAAATAAACTAATCGATAATTAATATAATTGATTAATTTATGGAGCATAATAAGTAATTGTATCATATATTAAAAAATCTAATACCTACATACATAAATATGTTAACATTTTCTTTACCATAGTCTAAATATACTTGTTAATATTACAATAGCTTAGCGTTCTAACGGATCAATATTTATATGAAGGTGATAGTAATATATGACAACGTTAAAATCTTATGATGAATAGTCATAAATTAAGAATTTTAATTATTTTTCATAATAATTTGTACGCGACAAGAATAGTTATGTGAATAAATAATTATTATCAAAATATGTAAGCCCTGAATGGAAGCCTTAATGCACTACATTTTCATTTACGCTTTACTTTCTTTTGCCTGTTTGAAGGAAGGTTAATGACAATGAGAAAGATTCCTGTATAAAAACATTTTTTTTAAATTGGGTGGGAAACGACAACTGATAAGGGCGGGGTGGAATAGAGATTGTTAATAATGCACAATATCAAGGTAGAGTTTTCCTGTTTAATCTGCTTAGCTCATATTCTACCTATATATATTTACATACATATGTATGCATGTTACGATAAATAATGTGCAATTATCTTAATAATTATTTATGTTAAGGTATGTTTTTTTTAAATTTTTATTAAATCCTATATTACATATGAGTGTTGGTAAAATATCCGAAATAAACTCAAAAAGATATTAAAATAAATATGTAAAGGAAAAATCTGGAAAATGGTAATTTATACGTTTTTCATAGAAAAAAACTTGTCGCAAACATATATTTATATTTCATATATAATGAGGGCATATGCCCAAAACTTAAGTTTATTAATTTTTTATAACTTATATACTACAACACTACAATCATGAAATTGGTACGGAACCATCTGCTGGCGAGTCCTTCTCGTACATGACCGGTTTTTTTTCTATGAAACCATTTCACTGCCTCTAAAATGACTTAAAAAAAGTTATCATTGCACTTTATTTAACGTAACAAAATGTATATTTTGTCTTTTATAGTTTGTCTTGTTCATTCTATTCAAATATATTATATTTTTAAAGTTTACATTAATTGTATACTTTATGTTTATTAACTTTAAGTTTATGTAAAATGTTTCAAAATCACTCATCTGTCCTCCTATCATAAATTTCCATCATTTATTACTAATAAGTTCTAGATCATATAAATATATGTAACTTTCATTTATAGGCCCATAATTTATGTATTTGAACGTTATAATTCGCATTTTCCAATACACATACTCGTATGTATCTTCAATATGGGAAGGATATTTACGAACAGGGCGACGTTATATACCTTAATCTCGTAATATTACCTTTAAAAAATTGCCTGGATAATAGTGAGAGAGGTAGTGTAGTGTATAAATTCTAAATTACAACACTGCCACAGCAAGCAGGCTCTATATTGATATGATCTAGGATGTGTCGTAGGTATTTCTCGAGTAGTATTCGTGTACTAAGTCTTATGTTATGCCTTCTAAGTGATATACGAGTAAGTGCGCGGGCGGAGGCGGGTGCGTTTGTGTAGTGGCGGTCTTCTAAAATCTTTTATATATATATAACTATATTAAGTCAATTCAATATTAATTAAAATAAAATTTCACAGTGTCGATTGTCGGTTATCTCAAAATTGAATTTTAATTATATTGTAGATATTATGGGAGTTATAGATCTATGTACACATACATGTATAAATGGGATGTCATAAATCTTTTTAGCATTTATCTAAAGTACCAGTGAGTAAGAGTACCATAGTGTATTAATATAATTGAAGCAATATCACAGTTCAATATGATTTTATTTTCATAAAAATGACTTTTAAAGCTTCCACTGCTACACTACAGAGAGAGAGAGAGCTCATCGCCGCTCCGCTCGATGCGTGGGGGCCGCGCGAGCGCAGTGGCCCTAGCCCGCACCCGCACCGCTCGAGTAGACATCGTTCAGCACTCGAACTAAGGTTAATATTGTTCGGATAATTACGAAGTAGACAGATTTTGAAGTTTAATATTATTTGCATTTTCCTAAGAGTTAGAACGATTGAGACAGTAGGTCGCACGACCGTGTTATGGTGAATTGTGGAGATGTTTATTAAAAAAATACGTTTATGAAAATGAAATAAAAACAAAAAATATTGTCATATAAACCTGTAATTACTAACTTAAGAGGAATTATTGGAGAAACAGAAAAACGTTAAATAAACCGATTAAAATACTATCACGTTTATCATTTACCCCAACAACCCCAACCCCCACCCCCACCCCTTTTAGCCCACTATTAATAAACATGAAACACTAAAGAAAAGGCCATGTATTTTCTTTAAATATTTTAATACAAAAATGTTCGCTTACGTCAATATCACACACGAACTTACATCATCTATTTATATTAAGTATAAAAACTATGACTTCGAATTAAATTATCGTTCTCGCACAGTATAAAAAAAACACATTCATCACAGTAAGGCGTTCACTATACACAATATACCGAACGCGGACACGGACACACACTACACTCGATCACAGTGAAGACGTAGTGGAGTTAGGTAAGGTAGGAAGTCAGAGGCGCGAGCTCAGAGCCAGCACCAGAGCCAGCACGCAGCTCACCAGCGCTGTCGACGACGCTGGTGCTCCCGCCGCCTTGCTCCGACCCGCAGCTTCCCCCGCATCTGCACAGATTACAAGACTAGAATGAACCTCCAGCCTTAAATACATAGTAGTTGGAAGTGCTCTACATGCCAGACAATACAAATGGAGTGAAGATGATAAAATGCATAATTAAAACCGTTATTATACGGTAAAGCAAAACAATGAAAAGTAACCTACGATGCGGGTGAATGATGGCGCAGCGGAGGACGTTTCGTGCCCTCCTAATAAATTGGAGCCCCGAGTCAATATTATAGTTTAGCTCCGCCTGATTGAAGGTTGATCACTGAAACATGAACTTGCCTTAGGAAGACATCTTTACTTTATGTTCACCGGTACCCGTTTGTGCTACTACTACTGGTGTATGTATGTACAATCCATAAAATCTCATGCATTTCAAACTAATGCCAAATTAACTAAGGTTTCTGATAAATCAAGACTATTTATAGAGGTTTCTAATTTATTGTTAGCCTACAACTAAATATATATAATGTTTTGTTAGTCACACACATATCAAAATACATGAAAAATTGAAATGAAAATTTACTATTTTAATTCTTGCAACATATGACATGTGGAACGTGCAGGATCTATCTATTTTGAACTATTACTACTTTTGTACGTAGAAGAAGACGAAAATTTACAATTATCTTCACGGACGGAAATTTATAAGGTATCTTTGGGAAAATTTACTTTATACTTTTAACCTTATGTTTATATGTTAGTATTATTTTTTTCGTTTTAGTGATTCTGAAATCGTTAACTCAAATGTGAACAAAATGTATGTAGAACATACTGTCAGTAAACATACAATCAACAAAATTTATTTAGACTCAAACCGGAATTTTATGTTCATTAGATATATCACGAAAGTTACAAACAACGAACAATATAACAGACAGCTTCACTTCAACGCACTAAGTACACTCAAATTAAATTTTTAAAAAATTATTTGCTTATTTTAATATAAAATAGATATTAAAAAGTTAAACAGTTATAGTTAACAGCACAATATTTGAATCACCATTACCATGCATTCTAAATTTATATATATATCAAAATCTACATTTTTATATTCTTTATAAATGTACCTACATAAATGTATTGCTAAAAGACATGCAACACTCAAGCTCCAACCAAGTTCACCCTCAACCACGCTCAACCCTCAAAGCAAACCAAAGTAACACTAGCATGCAGATGTGATATAAAATAAAACGTACAGGCAACGCGTGAGAAGCTCGCCGGCACTAAAATCACCGCTTTTGTCTATAATCTCATATAATCCACTATTTTACTAATTTAGTCTTTGTTCTTTACGTTACTCTCTATGTACAAATATTCAGGAACTCGCCACCGAAGTTATTTCCTGAACCAGAAGAATGATCTGGGAGCGGATGATTTTACACCTAGAAGACAAACACACACGTGGTAAACCCGACCACCATGGATTGACATTTAGTGTTAATAACGTAAATGTCATTGAACATATTAAAAAAAAATGGTGCTAATAAAATATCTTTAAAATTAAATACTATTTTATACCACTAGCACATATACCATTTCATATTGAATTATAATTAATACAATTTTAGTGCGTACAGTGCAAAATTGTTGGTTTTTACGAAACTACTATAACATTTATTGCTTGATTTATTTCGTGTGTAGTGCTGTAATATTTAAAAATAAATATGATGTGATTTTTGTGTTTAATAATTCTATACTTTACGCATTAGGTTCGGGAGCCCAGAAGCCGTCGTAAATATTTGCCCAACCACCGTCAACCACTGCATTCGGCTTAAGCTCAATTAAATATTAATGCAAAAGCATTATTTTTCATTAAGTTAATTATACATTTAAAGCATTATAACAATTTAGTCCATTTTGTTAGTTCGAAAATAGTTTTTTTTCAATGTTAGTAATTAAATATTAGTAAATTATAAGTAATTTCTTTTAATATATTCAGAAGTTGTTTCAACGATATCTAATAAGTTAATGTTAGCACAATTTACAGACATACATGATTTTATTTCAGTAAGTAATAAAATAAAATTAAGTGGATTAAACAAACGAAGACGACCAAAAAAATATAAAATTTAGACAAGAAAATTTGTAACAATCACAAAAGACACAAACAGATATGAAAGATTGAAAACTCATCTAATACATAATCTTAAACCTCGAAGAAGTAACATAATACTAATCTACAAAGAAACAAATATAGAAACAAAACATACAAGGAATAGGACAACATTGCAAAACAGTGGAAGACGGCATTTCTGTTGAACTTTCACTAATTAGAGGGGGACTTGAGGGGTCGCTTTTAAAGAGTAATTAGGTCTAGTCAAAGTAATTTCAAAGTCAGTACTGCAATCGGTCTTTGTATTTATTTAAAAAAATCACGTTTTTAATAGTATTGAGTAAATTACTTAATACAAGAATTCGGGGGAAAGTGGGAAACGAAAAGTGTTATTGGGGAACTTAAAATATTTGATTTTGATTGCCTTAAATCTCTGATAAACAAATTAAAGCTCTAATTCCTTTTTCAGTGGAAATTCCATTTTAAATGTTTGATGAAACTGTATGTGTAATTTGTTTTTAGTCTAGTATTGTATTTAAATGTTAATTTAGTTAAGTCACGCCAATATAGGACAATATATTACGCCAATATATTACACCAATATAGCATCAGTTTTCTTTCATCAATGATCAGTAGTCATTCCGAATGTAGTCAATCATCTTTCATCAATTTGTCCTCGTACTTCTAAAATCTGGCGATTCCACATTGAAGGATCCCAGTAAGGCTGTTGCCATGAATTTTTATGAAGTCATTAGGTCTAGTAGCTCTATTACTTCAGTTCCTTCCAAGTCATCTCAAAGACCCTCGTTGAAACGTCTCTGGGGTCCCGAACCTACCTGCGTCGAATAATATGTCGCCGACATCCTCGTCACTGTGAGGTGCATCGGAGAGTCGCGCGTTACCTCCAATGGTGCCTCTCGGCGCACTGCTGCACCCGAGCCACCAATGAGCGGTGGAACGTGGGAAAGCGGGGTTGTCTGTGTCCACCTGCAAAACATTTTAAATATTATTATAATAAAAAGATAAAGAATAAGAAATCACAAAATCAATTATGTATCACAGTATCCATTTTTTCAACAAAGGAAACACTCACGCTGAAAGTTCTATCATTAAAACGCCAATACGATCCTCCTTTAAAGAAGTAGGTATATCCATTAGTGTATTGTATAGCAGCGTTTATATTATCAGGGATGCCCTCCCAGTTAGAAAGAGGTTTGGGGTATGTGGCCTTAACTGGAGGGCGCTGCGCGGGGTCGAACCTCCAGAACTTGGATCCTTTGTAGAAGTAAATTTTGCCGTTACCAGACCAAACTAAGGCTGCGTCTATATTATCGGGTATTCCGGTGAAGCCTGAAAGTGCAAAGAATTCATATTTCATTCATGTTTTAAATTGTGTGATTGTTCTCGTAAAATATGAAACCACAATATTGTCATTGTAAATTTATACAACAGATACATTTTTAAGCACAACGTTTATAATTAAAAAAATATAAAGCATAATATGTATAGATGCCAGATATTTCCTTGAAATATACTGAAAAAGAATAAACAGCTATACTTTTCCAAGTGAAATATTGATAATTGTCATTACGATACCAAAAAATAAAAATATATATTATTATTTTTTTTATTTTTTGGTATGGTATGGTGCAAATACACTACATCAAAAAAAATATAAAAATGTTTGTTACCTTCACTGATATCCTTAGGATAGTCTCCGTCCACTTTTTGTCCATTATACCTCCAGTATTTGGATCCTTTAAAGAAGTATGTCTTTCCGTTCTTATATGTGAAAGCTGCATCGATGTTTGCGGGAAGACCAGGCCACGCCCGTGATATGAGGCGTGGGTAGCCGGCCGCCACGCCGGTGTCTGTTAGCCTCCAGTAATGCTCACCTTGACAATTAATTCACTTATTAATAAACATTTAAAAGCATTGGGGGCCGGGGAACCTGGTGTTAAGACATTCCATTCCCATTGAAACACTTCCAGTCCCACTTTCTACCGAATTCTGGAGGCAGTGTGTGTTGATTGGCGGAAATTATCGCCATGTTAGCAGAGCGAGAAAATAAATATATTAAATATTTCATTTCCTCGAGTGGGAATCGAATCTACAACCTTACTGTCGTACGTTTGTACCTGGCGCCCCGACTGTCCTCAGCAACTGGTTAGTTCCATAAAAAAAGTTCACTGTTCAGCTCAACGGTATATAACAAAAAAAAAACATTTATAAACATCAATTTACCTTTGAAAACAAAGGTTGCGCCATCAGCGGAATTAAATATGGTGTCAATATTCGGATCAGAGCACAAGGCAGGGTCTTCGGCTGAGGGTTGTGGTGTTGTCACTCGTGGTACTGTGGGATTCGGAGCACCTATATCAATTTGGGTTTTGTGCCCATACAGCGCCTGAAATATTAAACAGAACAAGTTATTTTATTTATATTGAAATTATTTCTAATCTTTAATACTAAATAAATATGTAGTGTCAGTTATTTGTAATAATATGAATTAAAACATGTTAAATATTTTGTTAAAATCGATGCTTAATATTAAAATAGACATGATTCAGAAATATCATTTTAATATATTTTGTATAATTACAAGTATAATTTACCTGTATTCCTTGAATGTCGTCTTGGTCAAGTTGGAAGGCAGGCTGGTATCCTCGGTAGAAGGGCGCCATCAAAGCTGATCTCACGTCGCTGTGCGAAAGACCGAGAGAATGTCCGAATTCGTGCGCCGCTACCTGATATCATGATTAACTAGTTTTTAATCATTTTCATTGAAATAAATAAATTTGAAAGTTGTTGATGATGTTTGACGGTCATATAGAAATATAAAAGTACAATTTTGATTCGAGTCCCAATCAGCGAAATTAATTATTAATTAGTAATATTTTCATTTCTTCGTGGGGAAAGTAGTATCTTAATATTAACCCCCCTCCCCCCCCCTCCCTTCTACCTTGCTACATGTGGGATACAAAGCGAAGTTGAAAAAATATATACTATACAGGTTTTCATAAAAATAATTTTACTTACTTGGAAGAGATTGGTCCCTCGGTTTGAATTAATGGACCATACTTCAGCATCGTCGAAATGAGCATCGCCTCCGTAAACCTTCAAAAATAAAATTGATAATAAGCTTATCAATATGTGCCAACAAAGTCTATAATACTTAATAATACTTAGAAAATCTTTTCATTTTTTTCATTCCACTTAAGAAAAAATATTTAAGGAAGATATTTATATCCGGGTACCGATTTTTATATGAAATACTTTAACGGAAGTCAAATGACTCACACGTTATTACTCATTACACTATAGTAATTTATGTTTGTTACTCAGATAGTACCTACACACAGTAATGTACACAAAAGTTTTATTATTCATAAAATGTCAGATCACCATTACAACCTTTAACAAATATAATAAACTATCATATCTATATAAAGAAAGAAAATATATATATATATATATATATATATATATATATATATATATTTATTTTAACAGCTACATCCACGGGCGCATAGTTGCCCGTGCCTTTTTTTATTAAATGGAAGTTATTTTAATGTGGCGTACTTAATTTTGGGACAATTTAAACTGTAAATATCATATCTATATAAAGAAAGAAAATATATATATATTTTATATAAAAGGATATATATAAAAGGACTTGTCCTCACTGACTGAGGTAATACGGTCGCAGCCGTAACCGCTGTTGGTAGGAACGTTGTTTACAGACTTTGGACAGATATTTACTTTTGTAATCTGGACATCCCCTAAGAAGGGATTTTGAAAAATTTTAACCCTAAAGGGGTGAGATAGGGGTTGAAAGTTTGTATTGAAAAAAATTTAAATCGACACCGATTTTTATAAAATTTGAAATTTAGATTTTTACAAGTATTTAATTGAACACGTGTTTCATGGTTTGTCAGAATTCACCCCTAAATAAGCAAGCGAAGCTGCGCGCGTCCGCTAGTAATATATAAAAACTATACCATAGTATATATAGTATATTCTTTAATTATTTTGTATAATAATTGAGATAAATTTGCTTAGAATAAAATTGCTTCCAGACCTTGAAATATCACATTTTTTTTTATCTTATTTATATACTATGAGAATAAATAAATGCATAAAATATATGAAAATTTGAGTCTTAATATTAATCCTGTTATGTTATAAAGGAAACGGCTATAAATTGTTGTGACGACAATATATAACGTCCTATATACATATATCTAACTATATAGTACCATAACGATGTGTCACAAAAATAAATATTTAATCAAATGATCTACAATAGAAAAAATGCTTTAATAAAATAAAAAATAAAAATTAAATATATATAATTTTGAATGAAAATAAACAATGTGTAAAACGCTCTATTAATATTTTTTTTCCTCCTCTATATTTCCCCACTTTTTGCCTCCAGAATTCGGCAGAAAGTGGAGAACGGAGTGTCTCATCAGTCTTAACACTAGGTTCCCTCTGCCTACCCTGCTGTGTGCGGGATACAGCGTGAAGCTGATCTTCACACAAGTTTGTAAGTTACTTCCGATATATATTAAACATCTATTATGCATTAAATTGTCTTCACACGCTTTGCTCTATAATGTTTGTATTGTGGTGCCATGGAAATGAATAATTTATTCCATTTGACCAATCGTGTGGTAATAATCGTTATTAACTCGGATACAGGTTTAGAATACTGTGTGATGTTTATACTTAAGAATTAATATATATATTTTTTAATATTGTTTCTGTTTTTAGTTTTTCTATTATACTATAAGTAAAATCACGAAAAGAAATTCTGTCTATAAAAAAAAAATCCTTTTCTTGAACGATTATCTACTTTAATAACTATAGTTTTTTGCTTTATTCTTTTTATATATTTCATTACAATTTACATACCGGGAAATAAGCGTGGGCGAGGGTGCCTCCGGGACCGTCGAAAGGATCGCCATCACCATGCTCTCCTTTTTCGAATCTGTTATAATAAAAAAAAAATATTATGTAAAATTAATAGCACTTGCATTATGTTTCTTTTCAGATAAAGAAGTAAAGGAAATTTCAATTACACGATGAACGTTAATTAATATTTTTATAGATAGTTTATATATTAATTTTAATTAATTTAACAAGGGTTACTTAATTTTACAAGGGTTGCCTGGAAGAGATTGCTTGAAGCAATAAGGCCGCCTTTGCATACTATTTTATAAAAAAATATATTGTTTCTTTTTCTGTTATATGTTATATTTGTGTGCAATAAAGTTTTTTCTATTTCTATTTCTATATTATTGGACTTGTAGAGGCCGTCATGTTTGATGGTTGTGACTTCGATTTCCATTCGATATGAAATATTTAATGTTTTCATTACCTCGCTCTGGTAACAAGGCAAAGCGTGGCGTTCAGTTACGTCACTCAAAAACAGAAATATTGTTGAAATTTAGTATAAAACGAGGACTGGCCAAATGTGAGATTAGCTCTGGTCCAAATTAATCATGCTGCCGTATAATGGATCATTATGGTGAAGCAGTCAATGACAACGGTTACGCAACGAGGGTCGCTATTGTGACGAAATCTGGTGGACTCAACTGGATTCGACAATTTAAATTATTATGAATTTCATTGTTAGATCGCTTGTAGCAGATATGTATGTAGTTATGTACTTTTGGAGTTGATATCATTTTTTTTGTTTTAGGTTTTACTATGATTGTTCTATTAAAATGCCCAAATTTTTATGTATTGAAAATAATGATGGATTTCTAAAATACAATTATTGCATACATTAATTTTATCTTCATTCGCCAAATTTTGTGGTGACACTATCTTGAGGTGAATATGCCCTTTAATCTGATTAAATCGATTTTAATCTTTTAAATCCACGAATCCATCCATGTATATACTTTCATGTTTTACTACGAATTACGTTATACGGCTACGTTATTACCGTATATTATTTATCAATTAAAAAATTCGGCAAACTCTTTTACAAAACGTATAAAAATTTGAACATAGCGGGATTTGAACCCTTACCCGTTTTTGGAAACTGTTTAAGAAGCGCGGGCTCAAATGCCACTGCGTGCAAAATCAAAATTGCTAAATAAGTATGTTTCTTTTCTAAATGTGATATAATACTAAAAAAAAGAAATTTATCACCTGTTAATCCAGATTAGACTGAATATTATTTATATTGTATGAGCTGTTCTTCAGAAAATTATTTTAAATCCTAAACGGTTTTTTTAATATAATATTTTTAATATATGCTAGTATGGTACAATACCTGATTTCAATATGCACTTGTCCAGATCGTTTTTGAGTAAAGGTAAGGTCGGTGTAATCAGACCAAACAGAGAATGCCTTAGCGAGTTCAGCGTCCACTTCAGCGCGGTTCAAGCGGGATGGGTACTTGGAAATCTTGTATGTGAGGTTCTTTACTCGCCATCTTGAGCCTGAGAGCAAAATTTTATGTAAATAATAAAAGTATGTTATCATTATTTACTTTGTGAAAAATATTATTTACTCCAGATTAACTTATTCTAGCCGTATTTTTATTTACTTTGTGTTGTAAGTGTAGTTTTATTGGAATCATTGAAGTATGTCATAGTAATAACTAGAAATACATATAGGTATGTTTAATTCATAAATTAATGTACATCAAGTCTGTAGAATAAGTAGCTGACACGCATAAGAATTGATCTTTGCCCGTTGGCATGTGAATATACTCGTAGATCTAATTATTGTTACTTAGGAAACAAGATTTCCTTATACCGTTTTCTATGAATATGTTACCAGTACAGAATAAAAAAATATTCAATTATTTAAAAAAAAAATACAAGTGTGCTACTAATATTAACAGTCTAATAAATACTAACTTTTTAAATATTTTTAATTTAAAAATTTCAAACGCTTACCTTGCAAAGCATAGCGCTTAGCACGACTTTCGCCAAAGCCTACTTTGTCTTTAACTCCACATCTTGGTAAGGACATTAACTTCACTGTTTCTTCATCAAGTTCACCTGTGTAGCATAAAATTTCCATATATAATAGCAATAAAATATTATTTTTAAATTAAACCAAAAGACAAGGCTCTATAATACCAACGGCACCAACGATAATAAGAAAATAAAAAGTTCGACTTGTCCATAATGTTTTTTTTGCATCTGGTAACACAGAATAGGCATGTAGGTATGTAGGTATTTTAAATACAAACGATAGCAGTATTCAATTTTGTTTGACTATGGAAGTACACTCGTAACGTTTGCTTAAATTATTACATACTCACTGATAAATGGGAAAAAGTTTAATTATTTTTAATAATTATATTGAATCGAAATTGAGGTACATCGTCCATTTTTATTTTTTATCGTATGAGTAACAGCTAAAAAAAAACAATATTACCATAATATTGGAAGTAGTGTTGTATGAATTGCACTAGAATTTAAAAAAAAAAGTAGTTTTAGAGATTATTTAAGAATGATCTGTATATTTAATCTATTATAAAAAAATAAATTTAGGACTACTAGATAAAATTTCTGAGATATATCTACTGGGTGCTATTGTCTATTTAATACAATCATAAAAAAATAAAACCAATTAAAACAAAAGTTAAATTTTATAAAAATTATTATTTACGTTACTTCCCAAATTTGGTAATCGAACGTCAAACTGACGCTGTTTAGGAACTAGCACAATGATCCTAAATGAATAATTTATATGTATACATCGTTATTTGGTTACATAATACCAGCGCCGTACAGACACCGATAAACTACTTTTATTGGCAAAGCACGTATATTATAATTGAGATTCAAGTTCAGCCCACGTGATGGTACGGTGTTCGAAGAGTTGGCTGCCAAGTGCCAATAGTGACTTTACAGACTTAATTACATTGCCAATGCCATGCCTTACTCATGACGACGCGAATTAAATTACTTCTTATTATTATGATTGTTGCTATGATGACACACATATGCATGTTTAATTAATTGTGTTTTTTTAGCGTCACGCTGTACACCGCAAACAGCAGGATAGGCAGACGTAACGTAGTGTTAAAACACTCAGTCTTCTAGTTAAGACACTCAACGTCGCGCTTTGCCTCAACTTCAGAGCGAAGAAACTGGAATTATTAAATACTAGTGGACCCGGACGCAGCTACGCCTGCTTGAATGCTATAAGAATATTTATGAAATTATTTTCAGTTTTCAATAGAATTAGTAAGAAAATATAAGCCTATATAATCAAAAAGAATAATAGATAAGTAGATACATATTATTAGAAAAAATATCTGAGTTATTAAATGAATCAACAAAAGAAGTAAAAGTAACTAAAGGATATTCTTAATATTAGAAAAAGTACCTAAAGTTTTCCGTGTGCGTACATAGATATCGACTTTATGAAATAACTAAACATTTTTCTATATTAAATACGATAATTTTTGGGAGCAATATCAAATAAAATAAGAAGAGAACCAAAGTGTAGTTTAAATAAATTATAAGCAGCAAATAATTACAAACAAATTAACAATAGTTCGAAAATATATGAAAATTTATAAAACCGTCAACGTCATCTGCCTGTTCGCGTTGGTCATACTCATACTACGCCCGTAGGCTAGGTCATTTCGAATCAGTGACATCTCCTTAATTATTTATTAGAATGTTATACAGTAAACTATAATTTCAATCTAGATAAAATGCTAAAAGTGACTATTACATTTATTTTTATAAGGATGAATATCAAAATATAAGTTCATTTTGGTTGACGTTTTCTTAAAACAACAGACAAACTTTGCAAACCGTTGCTTAGCGACGACGGTTGTTATTAACATGCAGCAGAATAAATTGCACGTCAAATAAGAAAGTATTTTAATTTATTAGCACATATGTGTAATGTAATGTTATATAGCGTATAGCACTTCTGAAGAATGCAGCTTTCATACAAAACAAAAACAAAGTAAATCGGACCAGTAGATCCTGAGATCTTAGCGTTCAAACAAACAAACAAACAAACTCTTCCGCTTTATTATATTAGTATAGATTTCATTTCTTGAGTTTGGAATCGATCCCACACTTTACGAACCTGTCGCGTTTACAATCACACTTTATGCGCCTGCGCCGCAGCTGACCTTATTTCTTATAACATATCACCAATTTGAAATATTATTTTTCTATTCATAAGGATGAGATAATAAGAGTTTTAATCTCAACGAGATTCATCAAGGCGACAAGGTCACGGCTTTCGGATGTTGGACATGGGTTGCCATTACATAAACTGCACCAACTCTATAATTGAAAACTACGTTGTCACGCATAGGTACGAATCATGTATTTACTTACCTCTATTATCTCTTAATGTACATGTCCGCCATAATTTCAGTACAATGCAGTTTGTTAAGTTATTAAATTGAAAAATAATTGTACAATATTTATTTATTATTTTCATTTATAGGAGAATTAAACTAAAAAAAATTGCTTAAATTTTATTAAGCAAATTTTTTTAGTTTAATTTAGTTTAAGGCAAGCTCCAATAGTTGTTTTTTAAATAAATTTTAGTAATTCAATTGTTAGATTTTCCTACCATTATAACTTACCAGTATTGTTGAGGCCAGCAAAGCTTTGGAACTCCGCGATGGCTTTCCTCCACGATCTTTCGTCCATGAGGTGACTACTAGAGGGATTTCTTACAGAGGGACTGAGGTAACCATACTGTGCCAGGTACATCTGGAAATTCATCTCATAATCAGACTGCCGCATCCAATGCTGGACATGGACCTTTGTCGTGATGATGGGTATTAGTAATGGTGCATAGGAAAGAATTAGTTAAGCTGAAGCGTTCACTAAATAAAAACGTTTAAATTATATCTTACTACATATTATGTAAGCAATACTATGTTTATATGGTAATCCTATTAATAATATAAATTTGAAAGTTAAAGATGGATGTTTGTTTCACTTTAAAGCAAAAACCACTGAACGGATTTTAGTGAAACTTTACAGTAATATAGCTTATAGATGAGAATAACACATAGGCCAAAATTTATGTAATTATTTTGAATAATTTTGATATAATTTTATTATAAAATTGAGCAGACGAAACCGCGTTCGGGCTACTAGTAATAATATATGTGTGAAAAACAGATGTTTTTCTACAAAACATATTATGCAACTAACCTCTACCCATTAATGTATTCATGGTGGAATTTCCTTTTATTATGGAACTGTACTACTTAAGCACTTAGAAAGAATACAGGCGATGAATAAGACTGGCACGTGAGTAACGTTAATAAATTACCATACCGCGCGTTCCTGTAAATCTGTCCACATATAAAATCGTGAATTCCTCACTTAATGTGATTTATTTATTTTTTTAATAAAAGATAAGTAAATAGACGTTCTTATAAGTGAAACAATTTTCTTTTTCATTTTCACGCTGTAACCCGCATAAAGCAGGGTAGGTTGAGTGAACTTGATACTAGTATCAAGAAACTGCTCTCCCCACTTTCCCTCGAATTTGCGTGTTGCGTGGTGGTACACAAAGCCGCGCTTTGCCTTGGTACCAGAGAGAAGTGTAATTTATGCTTTTTCATTATTATATAGAAAATTAACCACCTATTTCCTTTACAACTTGTCACAACTGGTTAATAAAATACTTATTTCATTATAACTAGGAATGTTCTGACATCAGGAACAATAGAATGAGAAGATTAGCCATCACGCTAGGAGATTACCAACACTAATATTAACCTACTAAACGTAATTTGTCATTATCGAGAGCTCAAGTATATTAAATTCTCATAACTGATGACAATGTAAAAATGATTTTTATTGCTTTTTTAGTCACGAAATGACTCTTACAGCACTACTTTGAGAAACTTTGGTATATCGTAAATTGTAATTAAATAGGTTCAAATTGTATATCTTTCAGCACCGTGGACATTGTAGAACTAAAATATGCTGCCTAAAAATTCCCAGCCAATTATATTATTGATTAACCTATAGTTTAAGGCCAGTCATGGGGCAGGGGCACAAGTGTGCGACTGCAAACGCGACAGCTTACGGGTTCCACTCCCACTCCAGGAAATGAAATGAAACGGCGGATAGTGGGGAACAGAAGTGCCTTAATGGGAACAGACTGTCTTAATACTAGGTTTTCAGGTTCCCTCTAGGTTGTGAGAAAAAAAAACACTTATCTATTCACACATTATCGTACACAAGCGCAAGGTTACCCACCATTGTTTATTGTAAATGCCTTTGATAAGGATAACGATAGAACGATAACAAAAAAAGTGTGCCGTTCCTCGTTTCGATTATCTCGTCTCAAACAATTAGTAACTAACGCTTAAATTCATATGTTAACGTAACGTCAATATCGTTGTTCTACTTTGAACGGAATACTTTAATTCTAAAAGCATTAGTTTCTGTTCTCAAAAGAAATTCCAAAGCTAAGCAATTTTTCTTTTAACTAAAATATTATATTTAAAAAATTAACAAATGCAAAATAATAACATGTAACTTAAGACGGTTTTAAAATGGCCAAAATAATAAGAAATATGTATTTATTTACATCGTCAACAGAAAACCTCAACAAATTCATAACTGAAGGCATCGTTTTCCGATCGTTAACCGCCGCCGTCCCTTAAGTAGGGATGGAAGTTCAAATAGCAGCCGTCCTTGGCGGCGCGTGCGACGCATTTCAATAAGGTCCTTCTGTCTGAACTAAAGCTCTTTGTCCTATTCACACTCAGAGAACCACAAAAAATATTTTTTCTTTACTTTTCCGAAAAAAAAATATATAAAAAATCCATTTTAGTATGAGCTATTATTTAAAATTATATTTATTTGCTAAGAAAAAATATTAACTATTGTCAAAAACGTCGTATTTTAACACTAATCATATCATCATTTAAATATAAATAAACACACTAAAATTCATGATATCTTTTAAGGTTTTAAGTAAACTTTTAATGACTAAGATTTAGACAGCGAGGCTCTGTTTTTGGGTGCGGAGTACTTTGGCCGCTAGAAGGGGCGTTGACACTTGCATTGTTCATCGCACATTCATACAGATTGCATTGAAATAACTGTCTAACAAGTGACTTGGAAGCTTTCGTATTGTAACAGTATATTTCGTGTACGCATCCCTCGTGTTGTTACGGTCGTATTATATTTATTTACTGAGGACCCGCTCGCGGCTTCGCCCGCTTGGACTAAATAATTATTAATTTATTAATGTGTATTAACTAATGCATGCAATATCTATATCTACATTGAAAAGTAAAGTTTATTGAAACAGATATTTGTTGCAATTCTATCTAGCTAACAATATTCCTTAAAATGGTATTTTTTTTTATTTATATACTGATGGACGTAAAATAGCTAAATATTAAGGAAAGCTTACCAAAATACAACTTTCTGAGATTAGCGTGTATAAACGCAAATATAAAAGTTTAAAAAATACATTGTTTTTGGTTCTATTGCGGTATTAAATCTCACCAATAACATTTTTTCTCGTATATCTTCCATGTCAATGTACAGGACACCGATCCATTACGATTTTATAATATAAATGGAAAACATACAGTATTTTGTAGAAATAAAACATTTTTTTGGATAATAATCTAAAAATAATATTAAAAGTTGCATCACAACTAGAATACTAATATACCAATAACCAATATAACTAAGAAACGACATCATAATACAAACAATTTTCTTATCATATAATCCATCAAAAAGCAATAATTTAATGAATCCACATGTAATCTTAAAGAACCGTAATAAATAAATCATATTTGCACGAACGCCAGTGGATAATAAAGACGTCTGTCAAAGTTGGCTCAAATTTGGCACATCCGTATCGAGGTCAGTGTGTCCCCGCAAACCGTTACAGAGGCTGCGCAAGCGATCATTGAAACCAGTAATGATATTGTACGTCGATAGTTTACAACTTTGACTTTTTAAGATTGTTAAGTTAATTAATTAATGACTTTAAACGCGACTGGTAACTGGTTCGAATCCCAATCTCATCTCATCTCTGGTGTCCAGGGCAAGCGCGGCGTTCAGTTTCGCCATTCAACACGCAATACCTTCGGATTTCAGCGGAAAATGGGAAACGGAGTGTCTTAACACTAGGTGAGGGTTATAGCTTGAAGTAAAAAATAATAGATATTAAGCAGTATTTAGTAGTAGAATATAGGTACATACATATATTGACTGTAATGTAGTCTAATAAGAAGTTTATAAGAAAATCTTTGTTTACTTTAATAATAAAATGCAAATTCCGTTGTCAAACGCCGTTTAATTCTATGGCATATAGAGACATGTTCTATTAATAATAGTAATTGAAAAATATAAATAAATAAAAATAAAATAAAAATTGAAAATTGTTTCCAAGTATTTTATTATTTGATTTATTGTCATGTATTTTTATTGTTATATAACCATTTGGTTAGGATTTCTATTTTTAAGTAATTTCAACAAAAAATAGCTTTAGATCTGTATATTACTCAAAATTAACCGTATCTTTGTCATTTTATGATATACACTGCAATATTACTCACTTTCAATAATATATCGAAGATATTAAAATTGTCAACAATTTTACAAACGTTAATTAAAATCCCTTGGAAATGAACTAAATATGGTATATATGGTTCTTTGATTATGGCGTTCCGAGCGTGCCAGTTGAGCACATATCACTTCGCCAATGTATGGAGAAGACACGAAGGAGGTTGTACATGGTTGTACTAAGTAGGAATCATAAAATAATAAATAATAATAAATAAATGCTTTATCGAGATTTATTAATATTTTTTTCCATTTTGATATAGTGTATCTCTTAACACGTGCAAAAATAAACATTAACTTATAAATTGTAATGTATGTAACATTATGCAAATATATTACATATATTACAATTACCATCATCGTCCAATTACACCATGTTCCTAAGATTTTATAAAGTAAAGATTTATTATGCAAACATTGAAACATATTATATACAGAAACAAGACATGTTAGATTCATAAATTAATGATAAGTATTAAAATAATTAAAATAAAATAGTTTTATTTGATTTAATGTTGATTTATTTAGAAAAAAATATGCTAAACAACGTATCCCGCATATAGCAGGGTAAGCAGAGAGAGCCTAGTGTTAAGACACTCCACTCTCCACTTTCCATCGATTTCTCGAGGCATTGCGTATTGAGTAGCGTAACTCAACGCCGCAAACTAAAATGATTATTTTTAAAGAAATTTTCATTACTTAAAAACTGACCATCAAAAGGAACGTTATATTATGACCATCGACAGAACTCTCTTATCAACTGATTGTTGCGTCTAACGGTGGCCATATATGGAGAGATTTTAAATAGTAAAACGATGACACTTCGTGTTCTAGGAAGTATAGTTTATGTTTAAGCAGTGCTGATATGCTTTTCGGTAGACGAAGTACACGTGCATCTACTTTTAAATACTTCCTCATAAAATATAGTGAAGTATCACTAGCAAAATTTTTAAGTAGCGTCTGACCAAAAATATTACCTCACCTTGGCAAATTGCTTGCAGCTCTTGAACTACTTATCCGATTTTAATTAAACGTAGCTAAGAACCAAAGCGATGAACAAGGCTTTCGATAAAATAAACTAGACTCAAATCGGTTCATTAAGTCAGGAGCTACGAGCTATGTGCCAGAGAAACACAGACAGGTCGAAATTAAAACATCCCCTTTTGTTTTGTTGCGTAGAGGGTTAAAACAATTGTAAAAGAAACGTAAAAGAACACATTTGGATCAAACTAACAAACAATATTTCTAAAAGAAAATAATAATGGAAAAGTTCTATCTATATAGTAATTTATTTTAAACAAAAAAAAATTAAAATGCAAAAGCCGTTTTCCCTACAAAGTTTATAGACTTTATCAGATGACGTTTCATACATGAAAAGCAATGCAACCAATGAATAGTAATGAAGTAGTATAAATTACATATATTATTGTTGAAAATATATATGTGTAAATGGGGTTGGCGTAAGAACATGACTGCACGTGTTATAATATAAGACGCATATTGCAGATGAGTGCTAAAGCCTCCGCTGCGCCACCGCCAGCTCGTGGACTCTATATTTGTGGTATAATTGGACCATTTACTTGTAAGTAATCTAATTGTTAATTTACTGCAGTAAATGTATTATTAATAATGAATTGTTGTTTCGAAACACGAGTTGTATTAATAATTTTTAAAGTTTTTTTACGCTATTAATATGCATGCCTCTAGAACTCGGCGGAAAGTGGGGAACGGAGTGCCATAACACTAGCTTCCCTCTGCCTATCCTGCTGTGTGCGGAATACCGGTTTACGCTGATTTTGATTTATTATCATATCTTAAACTATTCTGCCGATTTTTATGTAACTTTGCACTCATATTCTTAGAAGTACTAGATAAGACATTGATTGATAGGGCTTGAATCTCTAGTAGTTACATATATAAAAACATAAATGCCTTCGTGATATCGCAGGAGAAGCCATGAGCGGGTGGCTAGTATATTATAATAACCAATAAAATTCAGGCATCACCTACTCCACTGTAGGTCTACTCCACTCTGTCTACTCCACTAAGGATAAAGCGTGAAGCTGATAATATTCTGAACACAAAAATAGACATTTTTATAAATTTAATTCATATGATAAAATATTTTTACTTATAAATGAGGTATGGTGCCCCAAGTTACCTTTTAACAAGTTCTTTACATTCATCAGCGACGTCCACGCCTCTACGTTTTATTAAATAGCATCTATCAATTCAAAATGTATAAATTCGAGAACGTGAGTTGTTTAGGCATGCGGGGCAAAGTAAACAACAAAGAATCTAAGATTCCGCAAAATAACACGAGTAGAAAATATGCGCAATAGACATCAGCTATTAACATGGTACTGTCGGCATTTAAATATTTATCACTTATTTATGCTAATTCCGATAGAGAAATATAAAAAAAATGCTTGTTTTTTAAACAAACACCTAAGCCTTTTCTTTTGTTATTCCTTAGTTATTTTAGTAATGTTTTATAAGGTCCTGGCTTTGCTTATTTTCTGTATTTTAATAAAATAAGCAAGATAAATAAATATGTTTATGTTTATATTTATTTCACATTTCGGTTTTAAGACAATTAGCACACCGGAATTCATTTCTATCCATGAAAATATAATATCCTCGGTAACGGGATTTAGTCATTTTTTATAGAGAAGCAGGCAGTGGAATCTCGAACCTAAAAACCTAGTGTTAATATACTCCGTTCCCCACTTTCCGCTGAATTCTTAAAGTATCGCGTGTTACCAGAGCTGAGAACAAAAAGATATTAATCATTTCAATCCCCCAAGTGCGAATTGAATCCAACCACTGGGTCACAACGGCCCTAATTTATTAATTTCATCACATATAATTAGTTCATATGGTTCATAAAATTTGTACAATACGTCTTTTCATCTTATTAAACGAAATTATGAGGTATAAACTCCCGAGATGATATTAATGCAA
Source organism: Heliconius nattereri (assembly GCA_013403645.1). Taxonomy (NCBI): domain Eukaryota; kingdom Metazoa; phylum Arthropoda; class Insecta; order Lepidoptera; family Nymphalidae; genus Heliconius; species Heliconius nattereri. The sequence goes on along the minus strand of JAAIXI010000242.1, from coordinate 3,565,677 downwards.
TAAATAATTGAACCTATAATTACCAGCAATTACTCTTCGATTGACAAAACATAAATATATACTTGTTCGCGTGCTGCCTGCATTTGTCGTAGAGTGTATTTTTTTCACGTCGCCGTCGCCCTTTGTCCGACTCACGTTTTGTCACGTTGCTTAGCGCATTGTTGATTTTCATAATTGATCCGTCAATCATCAAATCGCTTACACGTGTAATTTTTTTTATTGCCAATAAACATTAAATGGTAATATAAATTATTTAAAAAAAAAAACAGTTTCACGCTTTATCCCGTAATTTAAGAAAAATCTAACTTGCTGTTGTGTTATGTGTGATGTATCACAAAATCGTGATGGGCTGACAATTGGAGTAGGTAATGACTAGAGTTGACAATTGGAGTTGGTAGGTTGGTGCGAACAATGAGAAGTGATCATCAGAGGACGGTGGCCGTGGCGCGCGTGTTGAAGGTCGGCAAGTGCTTCCTGCGTGCGTGACGAGCATGCGCGCCGCACCGCAAACCGAGAACCTCATATTAATATTCTACTAATAATAAACACATCTGTGCTCACCAAACCGCAATGGCTGGTTCATTGGTTTTGTCTACGGCCTGTCTCGATAAAGGAAAAAAATCAGGTTCCCGCTGTATCCCGCATAAACCTAGCAGGGTGCCTTCCCTCGTGATAAGGTCCCCCGAGGATCCCACTCCGTTCTCCATTTTCAGACGAATTTTTGAGGCGTAACAAGTGGCCAAAATCAACGCCGGAGTTTTGCCTTGGTGCCAAAGGGAAGAAATGAAAATATTAAAAAATAATAATTCATTCCCCCAGTTGAGGATTGAATCTACAACCGTTGTGTTACAGTTACATCTTTGTGCCCCAACGCCAAGACGGCAGTTTAAAAGAAATATATACTTATATATAATTTTATTTTCGATACGCAAAAATATCGCTGAAATCTATTTCTACAATAACACCATTGAGGTGACCCGGTCGCTTCTTGTGTTTAGTTAAAAGCTATTGTCCGTTGAACTGGTTAACGGTGACTCTATTTTGAGAGTACCGAGTTTTCAGTTTTAGCTACTATAAACTTCTAACGAGGCCAATTTTAAATATGCTCACTATACGTAATAAACACAAATAAAAAATTTGCTTTGTACACTATTTATGTAGTTTTATCCAGTGCACAGATCTTCCGGGATGTATTTAAATTTATAATCACGCTGTATCCCGTATTCTCCCGGTTCCTCAATTCCCGCCGAATTCAGAGGGAATCACGTATGCGCAACGCCGAGCTTTTAACTTGGTGCCAGAGTTAAGAAATTAAAAAAAATCATAAATAATAATTCATTCCTTCGAGGGGGGGAACCTATACTCGTCGTACTTCAGTCACACCCTCGCACTACTGCGCCACGACGAGCTCAGTAAACTGAGATATTTATAGAGTTTATTTATATAGCTTTAAATATGTTACATATTCTGCGAAATTTTAACGTGACTAGAGTTCAAGAGTTCTTTGGTGAACATCAGATGCCATTTTTCATCAGTTTATCTCTGATGATACGATTGTGAGCTATAAAAACTCATGTTTCCAACAAACACATAATAAGAAAACGACGACCGACTACTAGATTACAGTTAGGTATGCGCACTTAGCACTCACTCCCAAAATTTTAGTTTTAACTATATTTTTTCTTCTCTATACATATATATATATATATATGTATAGAGAAGAAAAAATATATATATATATAATATATATATATATATATAAAATAAAACTGTAACTCATCTGTCTGTACATTTAAGATATATGAAAACAAACATTTATTATTGGAGGCATTAATAATGTAATAGAACCCAAAACAATGATTTTTAAATTTTTTGTCCGTTTGTCTGTGCGTTTGTTATCGTTTGTAATCTGAGAATCGGCTTAACTGATTTAGATGCGGTTTTCATTATTGGATTCTGGTAAGCTTCCGAAAACACATATGGTTTATTATTACAATCGGTTCTAAAATAAAAAAGTTATATCAATTCAAAGTACTTTATTCGACAAATTTGCTAATTGCCGTAACTTTATACAACAGTTAAACTGAATTGACTGAATCTTTACTTTTCAATTTCTTTATTAATATTTCTATTTCAAGCGGGCGTAGCCCCGCACGGGCCCACTAGTAAGCAATATAAATATATAAATATACTATATGCCTATATATTTGAAGAGTTCATTGTTCTGAGTTACGGCGTAGGAAATTTTACGAGAGATGTCCGCTGAACGGGACACGCTACGAATTTTGATGTCGTATTAATCGTACAGAATATAACAACACGACGAAAACAAAGAATATCTTGGATTCCACACGTCCTACTGGAACCATTGTTCCTTAGTACAGGTGGACGATGGGAGAATGACCTCCTATATAAGGGTACGCTAACAGTACCCATTGAAAATAACAGGAAATACTTCTCTTGCGGTCCACAACAGTGATTTGCTTAAGTAATTTAAAAGTGCGATGACCTATTAAAATCCCTTGTAAGCTTCACGCTATATCCCGCACACAGAGGCAGAGGGAACCTAATGTTGAGACACTCCGTTCCCCATGTTGCACCGAATTCTGGACGCATTACGCCTTGAGTGGCGGAACTGAACGCCGCGCTTTGCCTCGACACCAAGCAAAGAAATGAAAATATAAATTTAAATAAAAATTTAATTTGCGCGAGTGGGGATCAAACCCAAAACCAGTCGCGCAGTCGTCACACACTTGGCCACAACTGACCTTAAAAAATTAAAATCCCTTAATTTCGATTAGATCAATACAATATTATAAACAGATTTCGTGACTTATTTAAGCGAATGCCGCAGTACATTTCTTCTATCATCCGTATCCTAGTAACGAAGCAACGTTAGAATTTCAATACTTTAAATCTGCATTTTTTTTGCTTTTACTACTATAGAATAACTGTTATAGGATAAGCAAGTTAATAATATCGTGATTTTTTTGTTGGTTTCAATTATAGATTTAACAATTGTTATGTAATACGAAACTCTACATACAAGCGATAGTGCGCTAGCAAGCTCTACGGTTGTGATTTCGATTCTCTCTCGGGAGAGTATAATATTTAATCGAGAATTCGATGGTAAGTGGGAAAGAAAAGTGTCTCAAAGAGAAAGGAGTGTTTTAAAGCTTAGTTCTCGATTCCCTCCATTGGAAAATATTAAATAGGAAAATTTTACATACACTAACACGCATTTCTGCGTTAAATAAAAGCTTGTGTAAAAACACGCTCTTAGACAATAAACAAGCTAAGGCAATTGAATGAACTACTTGTTATTAAAGTGCTCTACAAATAAAAGAATGTATAAGAGTTGTACAAAACAATTACTCTTATACACTTTTCTTAAGTAGTTTATATTACTAACTTTGAAATTTTATTTAATAAAACAGGTTATTGGAGCGTAGTAGATTAACCTTGACACAGTGTGACTTGACAGAATCGTAATAAAAATATCCTATTTTTAATTTCCATGGCTAAATATTATATCTTCTAAATAAATATCAAATCCTCCATACAATAATTAATTAAAAATATAAATAAAAAACAAAATTGCTACAACATTTTCTTAAACAAAAATAAAGTAAATAGTGATTTTATTTAAATTGGTAGAGCCAAGTGGTGACACTGGCAAGATTAATAATAATTGATTTAAATTGGAAATCGGCGGCACGCTGATCGAATTGTGAAAAAAAAGATAATGAAATATTGATCTTTTTGACCTAGACTTCCTAAAACACTAGAATAAATCCAATCAAATAATTAAAATATCTCAATGAAATATTTATTGATAATTCTTAAAAGTAAAGTCTTTTTAGAATTAATAATAATGATTTTTTTTTCTGCTGGCAACCCTATTGAATGCTATGATGAGTCATGACGTTCGATTTCTGAGAAACGGAGTTTATTGCCGTTTCCTCTTGAACCCTACATTCCTACCTGACTCACGACAACGACGGAACCATTTTATGTAAATTTTTCCGACGTATGTGTTATTCCGGTTACATATGCAATATTATACCCGTTAGATGGGTATTAGAATATAATATTTTAAAAGAAGAATATAAAATTATTTTATTATATAAAAAAAATATGTTTCTTTATAATCAATATTTCGAAATCAGAATTATATTTTAAGACATTAGTAAAGAAAACGTTTTGACGCTATCAAAAAAAATTAACAGAAATGACGCAAACGTACACAAAAAAAAAAGCTAAAATGACCAATAAAAGCGATGTAAGCATACATATTATGTACGATTAGCAATGAGTCACGCTCGTACATTATGAGGTCGATTTTAAAAGGCAACACGTTGTTTGGTGTGTGGTAATATTTGAGATTTCCATCTTGTCCGGGTAACATTTGTTATGAATGAATGTTACAAACTGAGGCTACTACAGTGTCGTTCGGATTCAATTAAGATGGGTGAGCAAGTTTCTGAGAAGCATGAATCACATATATCGTTATCGACCCAGTACGAGATTAACAGACGATGTTGTATGGGATATTTAATTAACGGAACTTATTACTCATATAGACTATTTACTTTTTATTCAATAAGAAAAACCATAGATTTTTTTATAGTTTCAAAAAGCGCAATAAAAAATGTGCATGAACTATGATAGGAAGCAGCTGTGATATGGCTGATACTATGATGTGATAACAAAATCCAGTACTTACCATAGCTTTGTTAGTTTCTCCGAAGGCCGGAGCAGCGCTGCTTTGAGTAAGAAACACCATCGCCGCTGCCGCCGCCCATAATATTCTCAAACTACTTCTCAATCCTAGGAACGCCATACTTCTAGATGATGTGTTTTTTAAAATAACTAAGCTCATTTGTTCTTTAAAATTTCTATAAAAATATTGTTCTCTTATAATAGACGATATGACATTCTTATATTAGAAAAATAACTGTTAACCGATACGGTTACAAATATTTTTATAAAAACATTGATCGATTTTGGTCGGACGAATGTTTTGGATCTGAAACAAAAAAAAAATGGTAACTACTGTTTACTAGCTTTACATATAATTAAATTAAATTAAACCAGCTTCACGCCGTATCCTACACACAGCATGGTAGGTAGAGGGAACCTAGTGTTGAGCAGAACTGCCTTCCGAACCGGTGGTTTATATGAGCATTTTGTTTATATGATCAAAAGTGCTTATAATAAGTTTATTTGAATAAAGAATATTTTTAATTTTTAATTTTTAAGACACTCCGTTCCCCACTTTCTGCCGAATTCTGGAGGCATTGCGTGTTGAGTGGCAGAACTCAACGCCGCGCTTTGCGGACACCAGAGCGGAGAAATGGAAATATAAACGTAAATAAATATTTCACTTCCTCGAGTGGGGATCGAACCCACAACCGTCGCTTTACAGTCACACCCTTGAGCCGCTGCGCCACGAGGCCTTTATATGATAGTATGTTATAAAAAAAATATTAATACGACTTGTTCTGGGGTCACAATCTCAGTTGACACATCTCGAATGACTCATATCACTTAGAATACTTATCACGTGCAAATGCAACGCAAGTAAATCTGACTTTTTGTCGTTTTGAACAGATGCAAAGTAATAAATTATATCTATCCATACCTATATTATAAATTCGAAAGTAACTCTGTCTGTCTGTCTGTCTTCTACGCAATCAGGGCCAAACCGCTAATTTAATTGTGATAAAAAAAATACTCATATATAGATACTTGAGGGTCTCGGGATGAACATAGGATACTTTTTTTTCTCATATTTGTAATATTTTCGATATTTACCAATATATTAAAATACTTATTGATTTGACATGCAATTTATGCCGCCATGTTAATAACAACCGTTGCTATGCGACCGTTGCTAAGCAACGATTGGCAAAGTTTGTTGATAGAAAATAATTTCATAAATATATTTAATAAATATTCGTATAGTTCAAGCGGGCGTAGCCGCGGGCGGGCCCACTAGTTTTCTATATTTCGAAACTTATAGATACCATATAGGATTGTCCTAAGTTCAGCTGACCCAGATATGGCACGAGGTACGGGCTTGTCAGCAAACACTGTTATCAATAAGTACGAAGATAAATCGTTTAAACCAAATCGTCACTCATAGAATAACCTATTTGTTTATACAAACGCTATATAAATACACACTTTATTGATATTAGATTTAATCTCTGCTGATTTGTTAAGTGCAAATGTCAATAAATTATATTATTAAAAAGTAATTTTCATTTTTTTTCTATTTATTTAAAATAGATCTTGATTTCTTTTTATTTGCTATATTTTTTTAAAACAGCTATAGCAATTTATAGCAGCAATAAATAATATAAGCCGATGGATTATAGTCCTAATTGTCTAATAGGGATGTAATCTTATATTAAATCGAAATTGTAAGGCCAATAGTGAAGTGACGATAGCGATTTTCTGCTCACTAGAGCGTGACGATGGCAGTTTCACCGGCATTGGTACTATTACCTAACATTATTTACCGGATTTTTTTCTCCACAAGCCCATTTACAATTGCAATGTAAATTTTGGCTTCAAAAATAAACTCGTGCCTAATTATTTTGCGAAATTTAATAATCAATGTCTAATTTGTTTGACCGTAGAGATTTAAGTAAAGTGCCTTTTAAGCAATCTTAGCATTGGAATAAACTGGCGTGAAGTAAGCTCATTTAAAGTTTTCACTTATTTGTTCTCTGTCATATTATCAACTGCGACTTCAATCATTAATTATAAGTTGTATTGAAATTTTATTAATACTATTAACCGTTATATTATTTACATAATTAGAATTACTGGGTTGATTTTTGTGTATTTATCTTATCTTAATAAGTTTGGAAAGTTTTAATTTGAATATAGAATGGCAACAGGTAGAGTTTCTAAGTTTTAATTTCAAATATTTGAAATTAATATATTTTTTATTTTTGTTATTCCAATGTATAAATGGTTAATATATTTTAATTACTAAATTTAAATATTTAAGATAGTGATCCCTTATATTTTAATTATAGCCTTATGTGCTTATTTTTATCTATCTTTGACTCTGACTCTACACACACTCTTTAAGTTATTTTTTTATTTATACGAGTATAGTTACATAAATAAAAACGTAATATCTCATCACATTATGAAGTCTGATAGGTCATCCTATAAACCGAACCAGTCATGCGTACAATTCTGGAAATTAAATAATTAGGGAAAATCATTGTCAATCTATCTAAATATGTACTTATAAAGGAAAAGTTAGTAATCATAAATTATTAATAAAATGTCTTGATATTAACCGTCATATATTTATTTATAGAATATATTTATATATAGAATATATTTATATATAGGTAAATATTCCATAATATTCAGACTAAAATATTAAATCGTAAGAAAATATATAGAGCCGTAATAATTATTATTTCGGTTCCGGAATTTATTTTCCGTAACTTTGAATTCAGTATTTTATTTTCGCGAACCTTCTCAGCATTTAAATGAGATACTTGTAAAGATCTTAACTCTCTCGGGATAACATATGGTGTAGAGATTCGCATCTAACAATTTTATTGGAACATAGAAAATAATTTATGAAAAATACCGGTAATATAGGTTCGTTTCATGAGCTCTATTGTAAAACTTAAAATGTCGGTTCGAAATTTATTTTTACATTTTTTTTATTTATTGTTCCTATTTTAAAAATAATGGTTCATTTAAGTTCATTATCTTTTTAATTAAACATATTTTTTTCTGTAATGAGTCAAGGGTGACACTAAATGAAGTAAAATAAATCCACCCTTTACTATTCTTTGTAATAAATTAACAAAAAAGTGAGAATTTGCAGCATCTACAGTATAATCATGTCGGTATATACAAAGCTATAAGTAATATATACTACTAATGTATAGTATATACATATATATACTTGTTTCAATGCCGACGTTTTAAATTAGAAAAAAATCACGATATATTTCCTGTTATTCTATGTATTTTACCTCAATGACATTTGTATGATGACTCAATTGATATTGACTGAGAGTAAAAACGTATAATTAAAATGGTTATTTACCACTTCAAGTTCGGTAGGTCACTTAAAATTATTAAAATAACACTTTAAATAAATGATATTAAGCAATTGGTAATTATTAACATGAAAATAATATATAACATTTCAAACAGCAGTCAAATATATTATTAAATTTAATTTATTATTCTAAAATATATATAATATATTTGAATGTACATTGTAAATGTCATGTCTTTAATAGTCGACTTGCTTGAACAATATAAGAGATCTTCTTATCAGCGATAACGTATAACAGTCTTATCCAGTAAATTATCTATGACATACAAATCGCTATGTTCTTTTCTTAGTACAAGATTTCTATTAGTCGTTTTACATTAAACAAAATATTTGCAATATAACCCTAATGTACCATTAAAAACTATTTTAAAAATTAAAAATTAGTTTCTTAATTTTTTTATGAAAGGGTTCTCACCTAATATTATTCTACATACTAAATACAAAATAATTTCTTCGCATTTTGATATTGATTTTCTAAGATCATAAAATATGTATATAAAATATAATATAAAGCCGATGTACGTAGTTGTACGACGTTAGTTATTCGTCACATGTCATTCATAAAGGGGACTGACCAGCACACCTAGCCTAGCATTAATAACCCTATGTCTACTGAATACGTGAGTACATTTGTATTGTTGGACTCTTAGTTATAGATAGTTTTAGTTTCTTTACAGAAATTTATTAAATATTTTTGTTATTTATCCAATAAAAAATACAAAAACTGGAAAACATATTAAAAGGTTTTTACTATAGTATAAAAACAGTACTTAGCATGATATAAACTAAACAAGTTATTAATCTAACTTTTTACGAAGACTATTTATATAACAGAATATTATTTATAATTCTTTTATTTTAACAAATAATTATCTGTCAGTTTTACAGTAGAAACACCGATGTACACTTCAGCTGTCGCGATACGATATGAATGGAATTTTATCTACGTACCTGTAATTCAGATTCCGAGTTCACGCAATCCTTACTATATGAAACATGTGGATTTTGTCCAAAGTACAACATTCACAGGGCACTTCAGTCACAAATTCTCGTTGTTCACTTGTTTCTTTGCAATTGAGCGAATTTTCAAAGAAAATGAAGAACGTACGAGTTTCCAACGTATAGCGATCGTTGTGCCCCAAGCGGCACGACCTATCGCTTTGCGCGGCTTTGGGCGAGTGTGCGGCGCGCGGTCCGAAGCCCGCTTATAACTGTCTCGGGGCAACTAGGCCTCCGCCCGCCCCTTCGCCCAACTTACTACGGTCTACAGGAAAGCTCGCGTGTCCAGTCTGCGTGTACAGGACCCTATAAGCATTGGCTTTTGTTGAAATATATTTTATTTAAAGTTAACTGTTAATATTATATTTAAAATTAACGATTTGATGCTAATATTATTAAATTACAAGACATAAAAATGTAATGATAGTATTTTTGTTCAACTAAAGTCGTTGTAGAGTTTATGTAATCCGTATATTATCAATAAGGAAACAACTAATAAGATGGTTTTCAAATATATCATTTGAATGCAATTTTATATGAGAGTGCAAACCGCTAAGAACAAATGCTTAACATTGAACAGGAACTTAATTAATTTATATTATTTATTTCAAAAATTAATATTTCTTAAAATTTCTCAAATTTTACGACTATAAATATATTTTATAATGAAATCAAACGCTTAGCCTCTGTTTATACAGAAGCTTAATAGGGTTACATATGTAGAAGTAATCATCCCCATTCTGGGTTCTCAATTCTTAAACAAACATGTTCTTAGTTAAATGACTTCGAGAGCAATACCGATCATAAAGTATGCTATCATCTTTTAATCAATTAGCTTGTTTTATTCAATATTAAATGAAAATTATCTCATTGCTAATAGCTCATTTGCATGCAATATTAAAAACATCTACATTACATAGTAAGTAAGTACGTAATAATTAATAGAGTAAATAAGTTTATTATTACATCTCTTCACGCTGTATCCCGTACACACACTCTAAGGAGGGTAGACAAAGGGAACCTGCGCACTGAATTTTCGAGATGCGCGATGCTTGGTCGACGGCATTTCTTCTTTATACATATCTCACGTTACGAAACTATATTACTAAACTTTAAATTAATTTCAAGAATATATGAATTTAGTCTAAAACGTTAGTGTATACGTGTAACGGCCGTGTATATGTTCTTCCTTGAAATTTAAGTGCTTTTTGCAGTTCATCCAATGTTTGCACTTTTAAACGAAATTTGCTAGTGTTATTGCTCTTATGAACGTGTAAAATCGATAAATATAAAAAAAATACTTTTTCTTGTATTGTCTGTTAGCATAAGTCTGTATTCTTAAAGGTTTTCAAGGTTCTAATAATTTGAACCTGAAAGAGAATAGACTGAGAGTAGTAAGAGTAGAATTCTGGAATTAAATATTCCAGAATTCTATATACCAAACTATTTTTGCACCATAACCAACTAAAAACCATTGTAGTGTTTTTCTGGGTCAATATTGACTGTGCGTCAAAAATCGATGTATTTATTTAAGCACACTGTATTTTACATTTTTTTAACATTAATCCCAGAATTATAAATAATTCATAAAAGTTAGTCTTAATACAATAAATATTAGGTGAAATACTCGGTAAGTAATTTCACTCTTCGATATAATCAGGCCAATCGAAACTAAAGGAATCGGTGACCACCTGCTTTGTAAAGCTTCGTTATACGGACCTTTCAAAATGCCTCTATTTTTTATGTTATATTACAAAAATAAACTTATTTGTAAGATAAATAAGAGAATTTTTGACTTTTCTCTTTAGTCGAATAAATATTTAGGTTTATTTTTTAAATATAGTTTACAAAAATCGATGTATCTGATATTAATACGATAATTAAGCATCTGCTGCATGAGGCCATTGGAAAAAATTAAATTTAAAACCTTTTTTAGCTTAATTATAATCCGCATATAGCAGGGTAGGAAAAAGAAACCTGGTATTATGACACTCTGTTCTCCATTAACACCCCTTCCTCACTTTTCACCCAATTCTTGAGGTATTGTGCGTTGAGTGGCGGAATTCTAAATTTTATTACTAATTAAATTGTAAAATCTAATTATTATTATTAATTGAATTGTAAAATTTATTAAAGGTGTAATTTTTTATTCATATATAAAAAAACGGTCGCAGCACACCTGCATGGTGAGCGCCTTATGGCATGTGGCATAATAACCTTCACAACCGTTCCGCGTGACGAAGCTATTGTCTGCAGTGAGTAAGCCAGGGTGGCTTCCCTGAATGCTGGTGGTGGCATGAAGTCACCAGTCACCACGACCGAGTTCAAGGTTGTCTTTGTGCCTCAACCCGGCCAACGCGTTATGTTATCGATATAATAAATTAATCAGCATTTTTTTACCTCTAACGATATAATGCAACATAATAAAGCAATATTAGAAAATGATGGAATTCATTATTATAGAGACTGAGGAGGCGCATCGAGGTTGTGAGTTCGATTCCTACTCGAGGAAATAAATATATTAATTATTCTACAGGTACCAGACCTTGTCTCGAAAATGTACTTATAGTTGAACTGAAGTCTAACACTCAAGAATTTAATAAGAGGAAGAAAGCATTAAGCAGACCTCGAACTAGAACACGAACGGGTGCTTTGTTTCTACCGCATTTACATAAGTAACACAGATTTTCATCTCAAGGACTATGAATATTCTTTAAAATCCTTGGAAAAAAGTTTATGTTTCTTTGTTTTTTCTTTTTTTGTCAAGGGCACTGCCTCTAACTATGTTTAAGTTTTTTATTTTTCTATACTAATCTTTTTCAGGGAATAATTTAAATATTTTATACAAATTTATTATGAGTAAAGGACTATTTTTGAGATAGATATTTAACATCATTCGAGGTATTATATTTTTACATTACGAGATAAAGAAACAAGTAAATTATATGTAAGTATCGATCAAATATATTAAATTATTTATTTTACAAGTATTGTTATACTAATATCCATATAGCAAAGTAGACACAGAGAGAACCTAGTGTTAAGACATTCCGTTCCCCGCTTCCCGCCGATTTTTCGAGGCAATACGTGTTGAAACTTATCCCCTTTGCGCTTTGCCTTTGCCTTAGCGCTTTGCCTTATTACAAAAGCCAAAAAAATGGAAATATTAATAAATAATAATTCATTCTCCCGAGTGGGAATCGAACCCACAAACGTCGCATTTAGGCTTGAGCCACTGCGTGCTTGTTAACTCTTATAATATAAACGTATAATGTGATTACAAAATCAGAGAATATACGTACATACATATGTATGCCCTTATATAGTTATCCTTGTAGAAAACTTGTTTTTATTGTACACAATTTTTATGTTACTATATGCTTGTCTAACGTACGATCATTGACGAGAATTTCAATGATGAAAAAATATTTGAATAAAATATATTTTTTTGTAATATCTGTTAGCTATGGAATAGCTCTGGTGAAAGGCAAATTAAAACAATATTTATTCATTTTCTTAGAAATATAATTTAATATGTGAAACTATGGTTTTGTTAAATTATATTTAATTAAAATACAATTTAACGAAGTTAACATGGAATTTCATGAAAATCATACCATTCCTTTTTTGTAAATAAAAAATGAATTCATGACGTTTTTAATAAAGTGAAAATTACCTTTTTTGTTAGCTGTGGTTATTGAAACCCATTAAGATTATTTAATTGTTAAGTTTTTTTCCTTCCTTCAAGTTTCTGCCTACGATTATGCACGAACATTAAAAGAAAATCTTTAAATTATTAAAAAATCGTGATTTAACCCCAGTTGAAAACACGTGCTATGTTCCCAATACTGTTGCTTAAAACATAAAATGTCAATAACTATTTAAATTGTAACTTCCTCCAAGTAAAAAATATCGAGAATAATATAAAAAAAACATATTTAATTATTAGAAGAAACGTCTAAAGAGACCTTCTTAAGAAAAAATCTCGGCTCTAGGATATATTATCAGAAATATAATTTAGACTGAAATGCAGGTGATCTTATTAGTTTTCAAACTTATGCTGCAACCTAATGCTATTAGCCCTACAGGCTTCTACAGTAACACCGAGTAGGGAAGATGGTACCCTCTGTCCCTGAAATATTGCAAGCACTATGTGGCTGCTAGTGAGGACGCCGACAGCGGTAAGAGCGGACCCTGACATACTAGAACCTCGGCTTACAGCAGTCAAGTAGAGCTCCTTTATATTAGTTCAATAGTACCTATATGCCTACGCTAGTTCCATCATCTCGCTTTGTATGTTCCATAATTAATACGACATTAATAAACGGTGCACCGATCATTATTAATGATTAGTATTTCTATGAACTTTGTGCTATCGCAAATTTTCCTGTATACAGATTCTTCATATAATCATAAATTTGTAGCTAAAACAAAAGATATTAAAATTATTCTTCCTTGTGAAGCTCATTAAATTGAATTTCTAATTTTATGATGTTATTGAAATGCTGAAATTCAATTAATACTATTTCTTCTACATTTCTCTTTGTTTTTAATGAAAATTTATAATACTATATATTGGATAATTTGTATCATCTTTTAGAAAAATCATCATTCAGTCAGTCATTTCTCGTAAAAAGGACACTACTACATTCATCAATTACTCTTCGACATCATCTTCAGGTCAGTGTGTATAATTTACAAACAACATCTACGTTTTATAACATTAGCGCTTTATTATCCCAAGACATTACTATAGAGGTAACAGTTCGCTTGAAATAAAAATATCAATCTTACCTTAGGAAAACTAAGCAAAACTCCTCATAACTGATGGACCTGCGCCTCTAGGAACCCTTCCAAACACTCTGACCACTAAGCCTCAAGTTCTCATCAAGTTGCGTCAAAATTCACTTAATACGACCTTATTTATGCTGTGTGTGTGGAATAACACAGAAATGTTAAAGAATTGTTGCTTAAAAACAAAATGATTATAATGTCTTATAAAATAAATATCCGTCACTTTTACTAAAGAACTTCGCAAGCTCTGCATTAGCAATACGTGTATTCATTATACTTTCATCGGGAGAGCAAACAATAAATAAGAATCTATTTAACTTTTACAATACCGACGAAGTGATTGCTATAGTAATTTGCCGAATCAAGAGATTTTAAATTCTGCATTCTTTTTTTTTATGGAAAAAGTACAAGGCAAACGAGCGTTCGGGTCACCTGATGATGATCACCGCCGCCCACGACCCCGTGCAGCACCAGAGGAGCTATAGGTGCGTTGCCGGCCTTTGATGTGGAGATAGACGCCCTTTTTGAAGGTACCCATATCGTACCGATCTGGAAACACTTCTTTATAAAATATGTTTGTTTTTTTATATTTTTTACAATAAATATAACTAAACACAATAACAATTCTCTAAGCTAAAGAAAATATTATATTTTCTTAAATATAATAAAAATTACATCTAATAATACACTTAACACCTATCTACATTTCCACACTATGAACGACAAAAAAAAAGAACGATAAGCGAATTCTTTATAGTCCCACAATGAAGTGGCAGTAAAAAATGTATCCAAATTCCTTCACGCTCCGAGGTTTTTCAACTTTCGTGCAGATTCCCGCATCTCCTTCACTTAAGCCAGAATCTAAGAAACCAGCAAATCTTAAAGGAAGAAATATAAAATTATAAAATTGAGGAAAAGCGTTTTTATGCCTTATAACCAAAATCTAGCATTTTTTATCCAGAAATACGAGACACACAAAGGTTTTTTATTATTGAGAATCCTTGTTTCGGTCATAAAACCACTGATTGTAGTAAATACATTCATCGGTGAACGATTCGAATTTAAAATGGCGTGCGCACTGAATGCAAAAATGTCAGTTATTGAAGTTAACAGTATACAGCGATTACATTGAATTGAACATCGCTCTTCGATATATTTACATTAAATAAAAAAGCGGACAAGCGTGAGTCGGGCTCGCGCACTAAAATAAAAAATTAGCTTCACGCTGTATCCCGTATACAACAGGGTAGGCAAAGGAAATGCAGTGTTAAGACACCAGAGAGAAAAGAAATGAAAATATAGATTTAAATAAATATTTCATTATAGCTATATTTGTAAATGCGCTAATTTATTAACTTCCAATAGGTATTGCCTCTAGAAAGTACGGAAAATGCGATATCAACTTTGGAATTTACGAGTAGGTCCACATAAATTAGCTGGTGAAAAGTAATTTTATCCTTCCCCATATTTTATTATTTCTAAATATCTTCATATACTCGTATATATATATAAATATTTAATTTTATTACCCATCCAACGGATATGTGTCAGAACGAAAATTTTAACCTTCCAAGCTCCAGATCCAAAATAGTCTTCCATTAAATCCTTAAGCGATGATTCATCTTATCTTCCTAATAGCTACTGAGTACTGTCAAACATCGCAATTACTTGTCCCACTCGACTCTAGCGCCTGCTTGGAACTGTATTAAAATTGTTTTCATAGAAATAAAACTGCGTACAAGTATGTTTCCAATCAATGGATAATCTTTTATAGGACACTTAAGTACCTACGCTTTGTGAGGAAAATCCAAAGGTTATAAATGTATATATAATATATGATTACAGTTCAATTAATGACAAAAATAAGTATAGCCATCACCGTGCCAGGTATAATATGACTAATTTCATATATAAATAATATGTTGGACATTTAATAATATACAATTTTAAATAAAATTAATTTTAAACAAAAAGAAAAACCGACTTCTAACAACGAACTAAAAAGTGAAAAATAATTATGCAAAGATTTTATAATTTTGAAGTCATCATCATCTAAAGAAGTAGAAGTCAGTCAGACATTGAGTTATTCGTCTATTTGTCGCGCACATACCCAATGCAAATTTAAGACTTATGTGATTTTCTCATAGATACCATTGTCAGACATGGACCAAAAAAAATGGGACCATTCGGGAAGCTTCACCTTTCAAACAAACATTTCAAAATCGGTTCATCCAGTCAAAAGTTATAAGGTAACAAACATAAAAAAAAAATTTTAAAAAAAATAAAAAAATAATTACAGTCGAATTGATAACCTCCTTTTCTTACAGAAGTCGGTTAATAAAAATAAAATTTTTCGAGGCATTGCGCTTGACCGTTGACCTGCGGAACGTTAGTTAGTTAAATAAGGTACCTTTACTCCCTTTTCCTCTAAATTGACGTCGATACAGGGTGTGAAAAATAATAAAAACGATTAAAAAACCCTAATTTTCAATGAAATTGAACTAAAAAAATACAACCAGTTCAAGCAAATTACAATATAGTGGCCTCGAAACGGTCATAATAATAATAATAATAATAATAAAGTCGTTGCTATTCAGTGTTTTGATGGCTGAAACAAAGCAGCGTGCTTATTACGCTGAAAACTGTAACTGTACATTTTGTAACAGTAGAATTACATAAAGAAGTGAATAAAAGGTGCTACGGGACACTCCGTGAGTCACAGTTGCTAAGCCGCGCCGTTAGAAAGATTTAGCGCACGAATTACTAATATTTATATATGTAATACTAAATTAATCTAATTTTTATATACTGGGTTCGATGTTTAATTATTACTTATCGTATAAAATTTTGAACGTAGCGAAATTTGAACCCGTTGGAAACCTTCCAAGCAGTACGTCCAATTTCCGAGAGGTGCGAGTTCAATTTAATTATTACATATTTAAATAATTTCATAAATGATTTTATATTGAAATATTTGCATAATCAGTAAATTACTAAGAACAATGTGAAAAAAAAATTGTACATACGTTTAACTTACTACTTTAAAAGGACTTGTCCTCACTGACTAAGGTAAGACGCACGCACAGCCGTAACTGCCGATGTTAGAAACGAAAAATTTGGACAGATGTTTACTTTCGTAATCTGGACATCCACTAAGAAGGGATTTTGTAAAATTTTAACCCTAAAGGGTGAAACAGGGGTTGAGAGTTTGTATGAAAAAAAAATTTAATCGGCACCGATTTTTATAAAATTTGAAACTTAGACTGTTAAAAATATTTCATTGAACATGTGTTCCATGGTTTATTAGAATTCACCCCTGAGGGTGCAAATAAGCAGGCGAAGCTGCGCGCGTCCGCTAGTAGTATATATAGCTAGCAACATACAATATTTCTGGTTATAAAACAATGAGTCACTGCACCGCGGCTTCTAAGTAACTGGCCCGACCCATTTTAAAGATATTACGCCCGAAGACGGCACACATAATAAAATCAACTGCTCTAATGAATTTGTAAAACGGTTTTCAAACTTGTATGTTAATATATCCACGTAAAAACATTGAATTCTTATGAATTTTAAGTGTTCGTATAAATTAAATGGGAATAAAAGTTAAATTCAATTAAATCACGCAGCTTCACGCTGTATCCCGCACACAGCAGGGAGCCTAGTGTTAAGACACTCCGTTCCTCATTTTCTGTCGAATTACGACAGGGGGCATTGCGTGTTGAGTAGCGGAACTCAACGCCGCGCTTTACGTTCGTCGTTTTACAGTCACGACTGGCCTCACCTGCGCCACGACTGGCCTCAAAAAAAAAACCGGAAATAAAAGTGTAGATATTTTATTATTATATTTTTTTTATATAATTTGTTATTTACTTATTTTTATTTTCATTTCCCATCTCAATAAGATAAAAAACGGACGGAAGTTCGCTTTCTGCCCCTACCCTACCCTGCTGTATACCTACGGAAAATGTAAAGCTGAAAAAAAACCAAAATCAAAATATCTCTATGGGACTTTTATATGATTATCTGTATAATTTTATATGTACTTCATTTACTTTGCTATAGTAAAATCGTTAGTCATCATTGTCCTACTACATACAACTTTACATTTTGCGGTTTTCCTTCTTTGTATGGTCATTATAAAAATTATTTTATAATACAATAATTAACACAATTAGGATTAACAAAAACGTGAGCATATGAAGATGTAGAAAATCTAGTTCTGGTATGAGTAACCTAGTAAAGCTTTTACTATAGGGCGTTTTATTATAGTATATTGACCTTATATTGTATATCATATTCTAGAATATTGATTTACGATTGAATGGCTTTTTTTTCAGCTTCACGCTGTATCCCGCACACAGCGAGATAGCCGGAACTACGTGTGAAGACACTCTGTTCCTCACTTTCCGCCGAACTCTGGAGGCATTCCTTCCTTCCCACGCGCCACTCATCAAGCATCACGACTGGCCTCAAGTTGATATCTTTTTATACAATTTAGAATTAACGAATATGTTCGTAAACGTGTTTGCGAAGTTGTTGTGTTCACAACAACAAAAAATCACACACATAGCAAATTGCGTAGAAAAATATTGCAGCTCACTTTCAACCATAATAATAATAATTCTCCATAAAACGTGTTTCCATAAACATTAATGACGTATGTCATCTTACGTCAATGGATTGACACAAAACCTCAAAACCAGCTATCATGAATGAGTCGCACCGCTCCTATTAGTGACCCGGATAAATAAATATTATATTCAATAGAAAACCATAAATAAAATATTTAAAAAAATACCCAAGACATTTTCATCACAAAATCATGATAAAATTTTAATTACTTTCAAACTTTTGTTACTCTATTAAATGAAAGAAATGAAAATTTAAGTTAATGACATATTTTTCCTTCAAGCTTTTAATTATTTAGGTTATATATTAATATTATACTATAAATAATAAACGTGACTAACCAATTAAAAACACTTGAATTTTAATTACGAGTAGCACGTGACAATAAGCTGTAAATATTATTTTACCTAAGTGCGTTCGATTTAAACTAGGGGAAATGGAAAATTTAATAAATTCGTTTCCTCGCCGTGTTCGTGGAATGTGGAAAACGAACGGAAATGTTTAAATAAAGAACAGAGTGTCTTAACACTAGGTTCACAAGTTCTGCTATGCTGTGTATTCAATACAGTGTAGTTCTAAATAAAAGACTATACCTATATCTATGATCATTTCAATTAAATAGAAATTAGAGGTCATCGTCACGCACAGCGTGTGACCATTAACATGACGGTTGTAAGTTCGATTCCCACTTGAAGAAATTCATTATTTTCATTTGTAAGGTCGGTAACAAGGCAAAGCGCGGCTTTGAAGTCCGCCACTTGATACTCAAAAAATGCAAGCCTGCGAAGCAAAAAAACGAATCTATAAATACATTACAGAAAAAGTTTTAATTTAAAATATTATGATACGTTTTACTTGCTTTACTTATCTTAATCCTCGAATAAATTGACTGGTATTAAACAAAAAGATATAATAGTGCCAACGCACACAAGTAAAGAGAGGAGTGACTCACTTTCGTCCAACTCGTGTCAAAATAAAATTAATAAGGCTATATACATTCACCGTTACCCCCGCTGTCCTCCTACGTTATAAAATGTAAGTGCTCAATAGTCAAACTTTCACTGGTATGTTTTACCCAAAAAAAATAACTGGACTCTTAAATTTAATTAACGAAATCGTATTGCAAATAAGAAGAAACTTATCTTTTTTATTTGTAACTTTACGTTTTTTCTCAACAGGTAGATCAGGTAGAGTTAACCTAGTGCTAAGACACTCCGTTCTCGACTTTCCTTTCAAATTTCGAGATATTCGCAAAGATATTTAAATATTGTAAAAATTCTCAGAACTCTGACATATTGTAGAGACAGGACATAGGTTTACATAATGAACTTAACTGTCTGTTTTACGCCTTTTTTTCTGCTTCACACTGTATCCCTAATAGCAGGATGGTAGAGAGAACCTGGAAACCTAGTGGTAAGACACTCTGTCCTCCTTAAGGCACTTCCGTTACCTATTTTACGCCGAATTCACCAAGCCGTGTGTGCTGAGTGGCGGTTGATGCTGGGCTTTGCAACGTTACCAGAGCAAGTAAATGGAAATATTAAATATGTTAATATCCCGACTGGGAGTCGAACCCGAAAACTGTTGTTTACAGTCGTACGCTTCTGCCCCTGCGTCACAATGGCCTCCGACGCTTGCTTTTCACATTGTTTATTTGTTTTTCTTACCTGGCCGTCAATTCACGAGTTCTGCATAATTTTGAATATAATATACAAGGATATTTCTTACTAACCAAGTATTTTTATTAAAACAAACCTTTCTTATAAATAGCATAGTGGGAGTCAATTTGTATTCATTATTGCATTTCATTGTTTTTATGCATATGAGCCTTATCAACTGGTAGTAAGTAACCTCTAGTAGGACTATGCGAGAATAACTATTGGCATCTGAGGCATGGCAACCTTCGATTGCACTTACATTAATATAATTATTATCATTTCCGTAGTTCTTCATTTGCTTATTAGCTCCACGTGTGAGGAAACAGTTTTTTCTTATTTTTTAAAGAAAATTATTAAAGTTTTATATTTTCACAATATTATATTAATATATTGTAAGCAAAAATATTTAAATAAATTACGAAAACTATTTTATTATGAGGCCAGTGGCGCAGGGGCATGAACATGCATAAAAAAGGGGTATAAAGGCTGTGGGTTGGATTCCCACTCGAGGAAAAGAAATATTAAATATTTTCATTATCTTCGCTCTGGAGTCGAGGCAAGGTGAGTCAAAGTGAGAACTTTCAGATTTCGTGGAAAATGGAGGGCGAAGTGTCTTAACACTAGGTCTTCTTTGCGTACCCTGTAACGTTAAAAAATATTTCAATAAAAAATACAAAAATGTAAATCTAAACAAATATAGGTACTTGTTTCATAATGTTAACATACAGAAAAAAACGTAACGTAAATAACGATTACAAGCATAGTATTAATCACCTATTATTGTCTTACGATTACCTATCTCATCATTGGACTATAGCCAAGCAAAAGGATATCTTGCTAGGCAAGAGTCCAACATTTCCTAGTATCTCTTAAGTTTATATACACATTTAATATTTGCATCGTCCTTCATTGAAATTTACCCAATTCCATTTATCAGTATCTACTGTCAGTATGTCAGTGCCGTCAGTGTTCTAAGAAACGGAGCCATTGACCCCATCCTCATCTCTGGAAATGAAGTGCACGAGGAAAAATCCAGTGGTTCCGTTGTCGTTATAGTTTTAAGTAATTAGCAGTTAAAGTACAAAATGATTTGTGCTCCGAATATAAACAATACATATATGAAAATTAAATACGCCACAAAATAAAATGTAAAGTGTAGCGCAAGGAGGAAGCGATGTTTTCGAGTCGAAGTGGCTTTGCTGCGTGCGAAACAAGGCACGTTTACAATAGTGACGTAATGTTATTATTTGAATATTAAATTAAAAAGTTTATTTTAAGCAAAATAATTATTTCCATATTATTGGAACATATTTTTACTCTAGCGATACTCTAAGCCATAGATTTCAAGCTCGATCCATATACAAAAAATTCTATCTATATAAGAATTAATATTTTATGTTTTATTATGTTCAAATACAAGAATTTATTGTATGTCCAGATATTTTTAAAATTAAATATATAAACATATATGAACAAATTGTGTAATATTTTAATGAAAACTCAACCTTACACCCAAGACAACACTACGCACATCTCGGATGTCGCTAATTCCGTACGCCCGCTCTGAATCGTTAATCAACGACAGCCAGCACCACCCATCAGTATTCCACCAGCACCCACAGATCACAGCGAGACGGCAAATCGCTAAAAATATAAGATACGACAAGGGCGCTTCATGGTCGACATGACCTTACTAGAATCTCATAAAATATCCAAATGTTACTTCCTGTTTTAATTATTTATATATTAGGTGTCGTCTTATTCAAAAACAGACAGGTAAAAGAAAATTAAAGCTAAACAAAGCTTTGGTTTCATAAATTTTATTACTAAGGAAGTTTGTAAGTTATTATCTTTAAGCACCTTCTGATGATTTCAGGAAGACAAGTACATTCCTTTTACACGATTCATGTTTAAAAAACAAACAATACATATTTATATTATAAATCTAATTGTCGAATATTTAGGTGACTGCATATCTTAACAAGCAATGACATATTTTTGAAATTGTAAATTTTAATGTCACATGGATGAACTGAACGGATATATTGTTTTGAAGATAGTCTTTCTGGTACAACCAGGGTAATCATGATGCTACACCATATAACATAAGAAATTTTGTTTGCTGGTTTACCCTCTTCTTCATACCGCGCAGAATATAAGAGGAAAAGAGAGCAATAAAATTAAACTGTGGTTAATTCTTACTCTCACTGTTATTTTTAACCGATAAAAACCCGAAGAACGTTCCCAAATCTACGCATAGTATATCGAATACTCTCACTCAAAATATATTGGTATAGATATTTGACAGAACTAAGTTATATATAATATTTAAAAGGTTAATTATATTATTCACCTAAGTTGTTTTGTCGAATTTACTTGCATGTATTTCACTTTTTTTACTTACATTTATTTTTACTACGTAAAAGTTTGAGAGGCAGTGCTATATTGTCTCTTTTAATTTGTTAAATACATTTCGATCACCAATTTGTTTAATATAACTTATTAGAATCACATACATATTGTGTATAAGTACATACAATATTATTCAATTTTTTTAAGGAATTTTTATATTCATATTTTTGTTTGACTTTATAAGGTTACAGTGTCATTAAGTTTGTTTACAGCAAAGTAACAGCATTTCTCAAGTAAATTTTGTTTTCGTAACGGTATCCACATAGTACTGTAATTTTCATAAGAAACAAAACTAAGATTATCTTACGACAGCCATACGAGTATAACACGTCCAAGTTTTTTATTTTGATTATTATCTACCCACTTTTAACTTAAGCATTGTCCAGTATAAAATGTATAACTATGTATTACTAATATTAAGCATTATTCATATATAAATTCTAATTTAGTTCGGCAGTGATGATTTTATTATCGAATGTTATTTTATATTTAGTTCTATAAAATACAATGACATTTTGATAAATATGTTTGTTACAATATAATATGGGGTCGGAGTGGATAATAATGTACAATATTTATATAAAAAACATCATTAAAAGCTTTCATTTACGAAGCACTATCTATTCACCACTTTAGACTAGGTACTAAGATGCTAAGATCTAAATTTAATTAGAAAATTATATTAATTATATCCGTCACACTATACGATAGGCAGAGCTGAGTGGCGAAACTCAACGTCGGGCTTTTGCCTTGGTGCCAGAACGAAGATTAATAATCAATTCCCTCGAGTGAGCAGCGAACTCACAATCGTCGCGTTACAGCCAAATACTTAATAGTTATTAATTTAAATAAATTATGTCAATAAAAAGACATAAATGATAAAACTTTAGATAATTTAAACAAGCTAATGTTATACACATACATAAAATGCAAAGCTAGAAAAATTATAAATATAGTATGGCAGCCCAAATTAAAATTACAAACAAACAATTATCCTCCACAAGACACAGTTTTAACTCCTGGAATATCGAGGAAGCCTCGCTGGAAAATATCTATGTCAGAATTATCACTCATGCGGTGTGCGATCACCTTCTCCTGGGCCAGGGGGTGCCAAGCACCGAGGGTGCAGCCCGCGTCCTCGACTGAGCGGTGGTAATGACATCGCCGCGTCGCACGGACGGATGGTACGTATTCGAACACGCGAACACGGTTGCAACGGTGTACGGAGAACCATAATCCTGTATATAGGAATTTATATAAAAAAATAATATGTAATAGAAAAATTATATCTAACATTTTATTATTATTGTTTTTATTTTATTATACTTTGTCTTTATTCTATTTAGTTTTTTTGTATCCAGCATGTAGCTGGGTAGGTATAGGAAGGTTAGTGTTAAGACACTACGCCTCCCATAATCCGCCAAATTCTGTAGACATTGCGTGTTAAGTGGCGGAATTCAATACAACATGTAGGGGCTATGTAATCCCCACAAACACATTACCTCCATACCAGAGTGAAAAAAATGGAAATATTAAATATTTATTTTCGTCGAGTGAGTGCGAGTTTTCGAACATTCGCCTTAAATTATCTCTATACCTATAAAACCTGAAGATGGAGGGTTTCGGCGTAAACGGTATGGAGAAGAATCTTGTAAAACAGTCCATAGATCCCATAAAACATGAGGATGCAAGAGATGAACGTCGACTTCGCTTCGACGGTTGAGCAATCTAGAATAACAACAAAATAATAATCATAATGTCAGCTAAGAATACTAAATAACAATAAGAATTAAAAATATAATATGGTTAACCAAGACCATTGGAAATACCTTTTGTATACCGAAAAGACAGGGAAATCTGGATGGCGATACCACTCTTCAAGTGTTGAAGTAAAATTTGCCGGATCCCATATTAATATTGAAATATTGTTATACAATTTATCTTCTAAAAATTTATATTCCGGCTTAGTAACTACCTGAAAGAAGTTTTCAATAAATTAAAAAAATATTTTAAAATGTATAATGAACTACCTGTACCCTGTGTGGATAGGTACGCTACATCGAAAATTGGACGTACCAGCTCAAAAACCTTCGTGGGCTGATGCACAACAACTTTGCTAAAGATCATCACATGATCAAATGCATATTTTACGATTCCATAAAAGACATACAGAAAAACATTCATTTTTATATATTATATTACTTAAATAATTTATCTAGGATATATTTTATTAATCCTTCGCAGAAGACAAATATTTAACTAAACAAAATGGCTACCTGTGAATTAAGAATACGAAAACTGGTTTTTGAACCGACATCGTCCGTGTAGTTTTCTGTTGGAGCATTATTAAATCTTAGCACCATGTCATGAGAATCTGTAAATAAAAAATAGATTTTTTTAAATTATAATATAATTAAAAACTTATTACTTCTGTTGCGCTGAAGTCTTGCGCAGTGGATTTGCGGAATGGTAAGTAATTACGTCTTTAAAATAAATTCCATTAATAAATGACAATTTTAAACAAATAATCAATAATCCACTTAAATAAGGTAAAACACTTAATATTTCGAAAACGGACAGAAAAATATGTTTATTTAATAGGTAAACTTAAAAAAGAACATAAGTATAATAAAGCATTTAGAGATAATTAATAGTCATATAACAAACAGCCTTTCGTTTTCATTTTAGAGATGGCCGAGGTAATTTTAGGAATCCGTTCCTCAAACGGAAAAACGGAACTCGTATAGGATCACCTTTTTTATATGTCTGTCGTTCTGTCAAGATTTTTTATCTCGAGATCGCGTGGAAGTATCAAGTTGAAAGTATTACGGTTTACCTTCTCTTGGGGCACAAAAAATCAAGCTTCTCTTCAATCATAAAGGACGAACATGTATACGTCATCATATCTAATTAAATTCGCCGCATAATCAAAGCCGGACCTATAGTTATAAAATTTGGCACGAAGTGAGAACATACAATAAAAATAAAGGACAAAATTCTAAAAGGGAAAATTCATAATTGTAGATCAACAGGAAGTACAACTTATAAAAATTATTTTTGAGGTACTGAACCACTCTTATATGTTAATTTTATTATACGAAATTTATTAATTTATGCTTTATTAAGAAACCTTTATATTATTTAACTGTTAACAACAGCTCTTGTGTCAAACATAATGTGTATTGAAATAAAGTTCTTTGATAATATTCTAGAGGCAATGAAACATTGCAACTTACAATTCTTTGTATTTTCTTATACAATACGCCAGCCTGTATTAGATAGCTGCAATCCTAATTGTTTACCATAAGCAGTTTACACAGAGACCTTGATATATTTTGAGGCTTTATACAATTTTCTGCTCTACTTCACAGACTACTTTTTAAAGGTTCACGCTGTATATCTCATTGAGGAGAGTGTTAAGACACTCCGCTGCCCATTTTCCACCGAGAGTATGGAACTCAACGCTGCGCTTTGCCTCGTTCATTAAGTGGAAATCGAACCCACTACATATTGCGTTACAATCACTGACTGGCTACACTATTTACTTAATTATATTTAAAAATTAAATTACACACGTGAAACGTACAAAAAATATATATATAAGAAAGCAAAACAATGGAAGTAAACAAAGTGTTTAGCATTAGATAATCCTATAATTATTACTAGATAATAATTAGATATACATTATTGAGAGAAACGATTACTTCCTTTGCGAGAATAGGTAATTAGTGACGTATGAATAGGAAACCAGTAGGTATAAGGAAAATTTTGCGGTCTCTTGTATTTTAAAGTCTCTTTTTCTCCACTGCGATCACGTGCTACGGTCACATGAAAGAAAAACGAGACCATTTATTAAAAGATAGAACTATTTAATTATGTATGTAGTACATTTTATAGGACATGTTTATTCTATTGTCTATGTCAGGGGCTCCCAACCTTTTTTCACTCAAGTACCACTTTTATATCAATATTGCTAGCAGGGACCACTATGTATGTATAATCAATATAAACTGTATATATTTTAATTTGGGGCTGTATTGGAGCAGCCGGCACAAGGATGGGTGACTGTAATGCGACGATTGTGGGTTCGATCCCCACCCGAGGAAATGAAATATTTATTTATTAGGTGTACCGGTATAAAGTGAGCGTTTTCGCGTCCAACGCCTCACCGCACTAAAATTACAATTGTTCGCGGACCATTTCTTGGACCACTGACTGGGAACCCCTGGTCTATATGATATATAGCTTCTTGCGACACTTACGCCTGTATTATTATTTTTTTATCATTTGCAATTGATTAGTGTAATTTAGAGGTATAAACATAAATTAACCATATATATTGTTTGAGGCCAGTCGTGATAAAGGAGCACAAGTGTGTGTGTATACACGAGAGATTGCGGGTTCTATTCTCGTTCGAGTACATGATTGAGGAATTTCTTTGCTCTGATGTTAAGTCCCGCCACTCAACACGTAATGCCTCCAGAATTCGACGGAAAATGGGTAACGGTAGTGTTTTAATGGAAACGGAGCGTCTTAACACTGGGTTCCCAGGTTTCCTCTGTTACATGCGGGATACAGCGTGAAGCTCAAAAATATTGTAACACTTGCATTTGCTTTCAATATGTATTTCTTTGTGAAAAGTATAGAGATATTAAGTAAGCTTAACATGAAATCGAAGGCGTAACCAAAACTAAAAATGTAAAATAAGACTTTTATAAGCCACCATAATTTCCTTTAATATTTTTAAAAAAACCCCAACACAAGTTACATAGAAAAGCTTATCAACAAATCTGTTAAACAATTTTCCTTTTAAATTTCACAATGTTTTCGCATACCCGGTGTACTTACACTCAACGTATACAACAATAGTAAGCAAACTATAAATTATACGTTGTTTATGGACGCGTGGGCTGACGACTGGCAAGTGGACCTACAAAGTAAACAGTATGGAAGGTTTATTCTTTTACTCACTCGCTCAACCATTGCTTGTCACAACTTCGTGATTTTTAAATGCAATGCAAATTTTTTGAAGCATTGTCATTTATTTCTAGTTGTTTCTTGACTTTTTTTAGTCAGGAATAACTTTTTTTGCTTTTTTTTAGATACTTTGTAACAAATATATGACGTAAATAAAAATTGTGAAGTATCTTAGCTCTCTTTTTATGAGAATCTTACATGATCGACCACGTTTCTATAGATTAGATTAGGCAAGGCAAATCAGTTGTTCAGATGCTTTTAGCATCAATCAGTTACGAAAAGTATTAAACTTTATTAAAAAAAAATGCTGAAAAGTCAATATATTACAATACCTTTTAAGGAAAAAGGGAACCTTCATAAGATCACTTTATTGTTCGTCTCTCTGTCTGTCCTTCATCTCAGGAACGTTATTTATACATTTACTTAATAAAAGATATTATTATGATGAAAGGGCTCAGCTTGAATTTCAGAATAAGGCCAAGACCTCCAATTTTTCCGTTCTGTTTTTTTATTGGCGTTCCAAGCGTTCATTAAAATTTATTTACAATTTTTTATTTTTTCATTTACACAATTCTTAATTGAAAATTTAAAAAAAAACCCCTTTTAGTTGTTTTCTAACACGATTATTTTAGAAATGTTTTAAATAATAAACTACATAATCATGCGAAGAAAACTACGCCCACGTGTGTATCATCAGTATACAATGACTTCCGATAACGCATTGCCGGGTTTTTTTTTAACAGGAATAAAAGGAAATACACGTGTTTCGCTTGTCACCGTTGTATGACCAACGTTTGAATTGTATTAAACTTCATCTACCTATGAATCTATAATATCATTTTCTGTATTTACAAAGACAGTTACCATTTAAATTTATTTTAAATATATAATTTAAATATCAGACATTATATTAGAACATAGTAGATAATTATGAAAGTGCTATTTATTTAAAGTCAAAGGTCGATACTAGAATAAAGCAAATCAAGATAACTAACTGTATGGCATAATATATTGCAAATAAAATATAAATACTTCAATCTGAAATGTCCAATAAAAAATTTTAGCTATGAACTTCATTTGTGTTAAGAATTTATAGCAGGCACAGAGGCAGGCCAGCGTGTGACGTGTGGGTTCGATTCCCACGTGAGGCAATGAAATATTTAATATTTCCATTTCTTCAGGTATACCTAACGCATAGTGCGCTTTGACCTATCAAGCTTTTTACAAAGGACAAAGACATGTGCAAATGACTAAGACAGTGCAACTTAAATATAATTATTTGTTAAATGATTCATCGCTTATGACTTTTACTACGCATACTAAATCGTATGTTAAGAATCTAATGGTTTATTTCATTTATTGTTAAATAAAGGAAAAAATTACGAGAACCCATTTTTCGAGGGAACACAATCATTTCATTTCTCCAAAATAAGTTTTTTCTTTTTTTTCCTGGTAGGCCTTCCTCATAAGAATTCATCGCCTTCTTTCATATAGGTATTATAAAGCTCTCTTTAATGATGATATGGTAAATGTAAATAGATAGTGTGGGTTCGATCCCCACTCCAGGAAGAGAAATATTTATTTCCATTTTTATTTTCATTTCAGAGGCTCCGGTGTTGAGGCAAAGCGCGTCGTAGAGTTCTGCTACTCAACATGCAATGCCTCCAGCATTCGGCAGAAAGTGGAGAACGGAGTGTCTTAACACTAGGTGTCCTCTGCCTTTTTAATTTTTTTTTTTAAATTATATAAATAGAGTAACAATATAAATGTAGTAACAATATGAAATATACAAGACCTTTGTTTTTGTATATAAATTTAAAATACATAATAAATTTGAATTATAAATTATATTGAATCCGGGACTAAAAACATTTTGACAATTGCCTATTTCCTCCTTTAGTTTTCCATTGTAAGATCTACCACGCATACAATAGACAAGCTTTTATTGGGCGTTCTGAGTATTTTCCACAAGGGACGCGCGAGTTTTACAGATACAGTACAAACACAGGCGCCACAGGCCGCCGGCGCCGCAATCTAAACTACCATATCTGCATATCGTAGCGTCGCGCATTTCTGCAAGCTTAGATGTGATGAACATGAATAAATCAAATGATCCTCGCATAATAATACTTACTTGGTACGATCGGTATCTGGCAATCGTACATAATAGGACTCCCACAGTAGGTAACTTAATTAAGCACACCGGATGTGTATACACTTAGGCCAGTTGGCGCAGTGGCACAAGTGTGTGGCTCTAAACGTGACAGGTTATGGATTCAATTTCCAATTGAGGAAATGAAATATATAAAAGCGTGGCGTTGAGATCCGCCACTCAACACGCAATGGTTCCAGAATTCGGCGGTAAATGGAGAAAGTAGTGTCTTCATACTGCAATTATTATGAAAGTTACTACCATTATTACTAAAAGTGTTTAGCTACGTACATATATTAAGGAAATACGCGTCTCTCGAAAGGTGTGTTGATTCATATAATTTATAACCGCAGTATCCTATTACAATGGCAGGCGGTAAATAATAAAGGTACCTAGTTGTCTACTTTGATTTGCAGCTCTGAGTAATGAGTGAAGTCCCGTGGACAATAATAATTCATGTAATTCGCATACGATTTGGGACGTTCGACGAACACCGACGCCTGCGCATGACAATGCGATCACAAACAAGAGATCCGATACGATAGCTGTATAATGGCGGTCGATCACCTAGCATCGTTGCACCCTATAGATAAATTCAAATTCAAAATATTCTTTATTCAAATAGACTTATAATAAGCACTTTTGAATCGTCGAATGAACATATGAACAAAAAGCTACCACCAGTTCGAAAGGCAGTTCTGCTGAGAAGAGCCGGCAAGAAACTCAACAATTGCTCTTTCCAAAATCAATGGTACAATCTATTACATTAGTTGGCAGCTATCCTGCATTACATTCAATAGACATTCATTCCATACATGTTTGTCCTCTAAATATTCTTAAACAGTGTAATAAGCTTTATATATAACTAGTGGGCGCGCGCAGCTTCGCCTGCTTATTTTGACCCGATTTTGGGTGAAATAAACCATGAAACATGTGTTCAATGAAATATTTTTAAAAGTCTCAATTTCACAATTTTATAAAAATCGGTGGCGATTTAAAGATTTTTCCATACAAACTTTCAACCCCTTATTTGCACCCTTAGGGGGAGAATTCTAGAAAACCATGAAATACGTGTTCAATTAAATACTTTTAAAAATCGAAATTAAAATTTTATAAAAATCGGTGCCGATTTAATTTTTTTTCCATACAAACTTTCGACCCCTATTTCACCCCTTTAGGGTTAAAATTTTTCAAAATCCCTTCTTAGTGGATGTCCAGATAATGAAAGTAAACATCTGTCCAAATTTCACGTTTCTATCATCAGCAGTTACGGCTGTGCGCGCGTCTTACCTCAGTCAGTGAGGACAAGTCCTTTTATATATATAGATTAGATAATCGTATATAATAAATAATGATTCTTACCAGTTGCACAACTTAGGTGAATATCAAAAATTTTATGATAATATCAGTCCAGACGGCGAGACCATTCGTGGCGCTGGAGACACGCGTGTGCCTGTAAACGTGATTTCCATTCGAGGAAATGAAATAATAAATATTTTCATTTCTTGACTCTGGTGTGGAACGAAAGTGCGGCCAAGGGTTCCACCACCCAACACGCAATGCCCAAAGGATAATTAATTAAAAAATCTAAATGTCATAACAGCAACGTCCTCTTTGTATGTTATTGCCCTTTCCTATATAGCAAGTTTTAAAAATTAGTAAAGCTTGTGACGAATTGAAAATCCGGGCCAATAACTGTAAAGAGAAATAATCACACTGTCTTGAACACTCATAGTATACGTGATTCATACATTTTGTTACAATAGTTAGGTACATATATAACTAGTGCCCTTTAAAATTCAATTCAGTATGGCACTGACCGCAAATGTTGACACGTGGTCTACAAAATTAAATAAATCAGCTTCACGCTTTATCCAGTACACCACTTGTTAAGCAGAAGGAACCTAGTGTTAGGACACTACCGCTTCCTATTTTTCGCCGAATTCTGAAGGCCTATTGCTTTGGCGCACACCAGGGCGAAGAAATGAAATATTTTATTTTCGGCTTAGGATCAACCCACAACACAACACAAAAAAATAAAGTAAATTTTACATTTACTTACCAATAAACTCTCCCAAACGAGATCCTAAAAGAGCCCCAGCGCTAGTAACTACGGCACAGGTATTAAACATTCGATTTTCTTGCAACGGCCGGTCCGGAATGCGGAAACCTAGTCTAGCAAATGGTTCATCTTCCGCTTTAACTGTGCGCACAGCCAGCTTCCCCAGCGCGCACAGTATATCCTCTCTATTAAAAGTCTTCGCAGTTCCTCTCTCATATCTGACATCGTATGGATTTTGCGAATCTAAACCAGACGTGAATACTTTACTTTCACTCATCAACACTCTATGAAATTCCTTTATAAGCAGTTCCTTAAAATCTGAGGTCTTAGTTTCACATTCAGATGTGGTCAAGTCGTTGCAGACATACTTATCGCTATCGAGTTCTAGAATCGCTTTGTGTATGTTGGGAAACCTTGGACTGCCGTGACTTTTTACGACAATGTTATTAGACCGCATTTGGACCCCAAAAGATTTGTTAGACCACTGCAAATGTCCCGTTTTGAATGACACCACCGATCTTTTTCGCACCGCATCGGCTTTCACTGAAGACATATTTATGACATTATTCTCTGAAAATGTCTCTTGAAAACTTATGCCTGATATGCCATTTTTGTGAGAAACCACGTGGGATTTACTAAAAAGTCTTTGTTTTTCTAAACTCATCCAATATTGGGACCATATCAAGTATAAATAACCGCACATTCCAAAACAGAGGAGATTGATAAAAATCCACACAGACATCGCTGCAGCCTTCATTTTTAGGAACAATACCTAACTATTTACTTATATAATATTACTTTTAGACTTAGTTCTAACTAAACATTGTAAAAATTCTTAACAAATGTTTAACAAATGTTTACATCACAACCATAAAAATATTTTGGAGGCTTGCATAAGTCAATGGGTGGAGTGCGATCAGCTGAGACTAAAAGCTCACGCACGCGCATTGTAGACCACGCTTAGACCGCAATATTATCTTTATCGATGATAAAGTTATATTATTACAGTAAATATTTTCAAATTTACTATTATTATATAAATATATATTTATTTAATAAGTAGATGCTTTCTTTGAAAATTACAACAATTACACTAACAAACATATTAAAAAAATAATTGTTATAAACAAAAAGATAAAAGTTACAAAATATTAAATCCCAATTTCGTTTTAGCCACTCTGTGAGTACTATATAAGTACTTACAAAGATATCTCAGCAATGAGTCTGGTAACATTTATACGCTTTCTAAGTATTTTTCTTTCCTAAATGCGGAATAACACTTTAAAAATATCAAAAAACCTCTTCAACTTTACTGCTTAATTCAAACCAACATATGAGGACCATGCCACAAATGACGTGATTATATTTTATAAAATTTTTATAAAAATTAAACGTGAAATTACTAACTTCATTTCTTATTAGTTTTTTGTATTAGCTTAATTTTATATCCAAATCATGCAAATGTATGCATGCATGCTCTGCCTATTAAAACCCCACAACAAACAAATTAAATAGAAAACACGTAAACCAACATTCTCGATGTCAATTTATATATAAGAAGTTAAATTTATGTAAAATGTTAATATAATTTGATTGATTCCTTACATAATAAAATCAAATAAGTCTACTGCTATAGGTAAATTATAATAAAACGTGTCTTCTTCCCAAGTAATCACAATCAATATATAAATAATTTATTTTTAACTAAGATTAATACTACAAGTTTTCTTATAATTATGTGCATACCATGTTATATAAACGCTATTATAATATTTAATATCTTCGTCGGAGCTTTATGAAATTAGAAATTAGGATAAAAAATCTCTTAAATTAATAAAACAATAAGATTCTGATTGTCTTCATCTTGTTATAGAAATCGTCGAAACTTCCTTCAATTTTAAGGTCCTTTAAGGTGGCTGAAACTTTTTAATTAAAAATAATGAAACATTCTTCGTAAACGAAGACGGGAATCTAGCATATTTTTATCACATTGATTTTGCTCCATTACAATATAATATGTATATTGTAATTCTTATCTTAAATTACGCTGACTATTAGTAAAAATCCAATTAAAAACCGTTGTAAAGTTTAAAAACTGTACGCGTACTTTCATCGCTGAGAAGCTAATTTATTACATACTTTGGAAATAAAAAAGATAGCGAAATTGTGATATATTATATATTGAAATTTTAATCTAATAAAATAAATCTTAAAAAAATACTACGGATGTAATTATTACTATGCCTTATTTGGGTCTCAATTAATTTCTTTATAAAAATAATGGTAGCAATCGATGATGATAACAGCTGGAGTTGAAACGCTATAGTACCTGCAACTATTAGATAAATAGAATACATGATAATTATGAAAGTTTAAATAGAAATTAAACACATTTACAATTATAATATTGTATTAAATTAAATTTATGGTAATGACTAGTGTTTGTTATAAATAAGTAACATTATGACAAATATTTAAAATTAATTTAAGCTTATATTTTCTAAGAAGGAAACATATTTGCGATACACAATATAAATATTAATGTTTTTAACTGAAAGGATATATTCATTACAAATTATTAATAATCTGCTTTACTAGTATTATTACAATTGTTTTATTACAAAAACCGACTACAAAACGTTTTTCTAAATGAAATAAACGCATACTCTATTGCTATATTTTTTAGCTTCACTTTACATCCCGCAAATAGTAGGAAGTGTCTTAACACTAGGTTCCCTCTGCCTACCCTGCTGTGTGTGGGATACAACATGAAGCAACAAAAAACATACAAAAATCATCATATTTTACAGTCGGTTATTATGTTTTGGTTAAAGACATTTTTATAATTCATAATTATTTAAATAAATTATATTTTAAAGGTTAATAGTATGAATTATTTATATTTTAAACATTGTTATTAAGATATAATATTGTTTATTATTTGTTAAAAGTACATTATTAATTGGTAAAAAAAATTGTAACTAATAATAAGTTGTTTGATGAATAAAAATTTTATAAAATTCGTATTATAATAAAAATTAATATTTATTATTTATAATAGGAATAATAAATTATTGTAAATGAGAATTAATATTTGTCTATTATAAATAAGAATTAAAATTGAGTTTCTTGTTTATAGTATTATTCGAAAATACATATTTTGACGAAATTATATTAGTCTCAATAATTATTTACCTTGGTATCTTTTGAAGAAGACTAAAAATATAATATAAAAACATGATATGACATTTCTTTAATTTAATCAATTGAAATTTTTGTTACTTTAAAATCTTACTTGATTCAGTCTAAGCTATGTTACAGTTAGGATTCTAAAAGTCACTAAGTAAAAATCGCCGCTGCCTGACAAATAAATATACATATTTCTTTAAAAAAAACGCATATTTAAAAACCCTTAATCTACATTTTTAGCTTAGTACGTTGTCTCGCATATAGAGACAATAAAGGTCAAATTTAGGTAATTTTTTTTTAGATATTGTATGTTGAGGTACTTTAGGAGCGGAGTTCTACATCGCAATTTGCCCACTAAAATAGAGAGCTGAAAATAATTCTTTCTCCATTGTTGTCTTCCCCCGACTGACTTACTCCCCGAGTGGGGAACGAACCCACAATCATCACATTTACAATAATGTATATGAAACGTTATAAAATTAACAATATTCGTTAAATTTGGTCCTTAACACTTGAAGAACATTTTAGTGCACTAAAATAGGTAAGATCAAGGAACTTGTGATCTACTGATAAGTGACAATCATAGGGTAATAGCATGATACAATAAAACTACACAAAAAAACTAAACAATGAAAAATTTCACAGATAAATAATAGAAAAATTTAAACTTATAATAAACTTATGATACTTTCACCGCAAACCACCTACACCAAAGACAAGGATTGCGAATTTTTAATTACAATTAACAATTAAATATTAACAATTGATAATTAGTTTTTTTTAATGGAAAAAGACAAGACAAACGAGCACACGGGTCAAAGCGATTACCGCCGCCCACGATCCTGTGTAACACCAGAGGAGCTACAGGTGCGTTGCCGGCCTTTATTTTAAGTTTGTGCGGAAATCAATTGTCAATTATATTATAAGAGGTAACAACTATTTAAACACAATATAGGCATACACGAGCGCCATGACGGTCATCCGAACGAGGTGCGGTAGGGTCGCGTGGAGGGGGGGTCAGCGGTCCCAGCGCTCGCGCACGCCCTCGCGCGACAGCACGCGCGAGTAATGCAGCACGGGCAGCACCGCGCCGCCCAGCACCACCGCGCCGAACGACGGCTTGTGTAGAAACCTGATGGAAATATTATGGCATATAGTACGTAGTCAGTCACCCTAAAGTTGTGTCTGAACTATACAACGTTCAGAAAGAAGCTTTTGAGCTTTGTACATTCCGAAAAAAATCTTTTTGTTTTACTGATAAGAAAGAGAAGCTTGATAAGAAAATATGACTCAGTGGTCAGAGCACTTAGACGGTTTCGAAGACGCGAGGGTCCAAGTCTCGCTTTGTTATGTTAATATTTTCAAACATTTTCTATCTTTAGTTTGAAGTAACTCAATTATAAACTAAGACCATCTAATTTTATTTTACACTTTTCTTATGAAAATTTAATGCTATACCAATAAATAAAAATAATATTCAAACCTCACCAAGGCAATGATATGACGAACAAAGTGTATGAAAAGGAAAGAACCAAATTAGCCCACAATCTTGTACACCGCCTCAAGTTACTTGACACCCAGTGACACTGTAAAACTAGAAAAAAAAAATGTAATTTATATTTTTATATAAAATTTTACATTTTATAATGATGCAGACAGATGAAACATAAAAAGATAAAATCTAAAAATACACTGAGTATTTGTCCCGTTTTAGTTTTTTAGGGAAATTCTAGCGTACATACTGTGCTACAGCAATTTTTATTTATCCAGCTTGGTAAACTAAATACATATTCTATA
This sequence comes from Heliconius nattereri, assembly GCA_013403645.1. Classification (NCBI taxonomy): domain Eukaryota; kingdom Metazoa; phylum Arthropoda; class Insecta; order Lepidoptera; family Nymphalidae; genus Heliconius; species Heliconius nattereri. The sequence goes on along the minus strand of JAAIXI010000242.1, from coordinate 3,528,895 downwards.
AGGAATACAAGTTGAATTTGTAGTTATCAAAATAAGTATTTAAGTTTTAACAGATAGTTAAATAAAATAAACAATTATTTTATGAGACTGTAGTGGTACTGGGGCGACAAGTGTGCGCCTACTGCATATGCGACGGTTGTGGGTTCGATTCCCAACTCGGGGGAAAGAAATATGGTTCCTAGGTTACCTCCGCCTACCCTACTATGTATGGGACACAGTGTGAAGCTATAAACAAAATAATAATTTCTAATTCTTACACAAAGTCAACCATTCGGGATGCAACGTCATGGCCGACGCAAACACTTGTACAAAACCCAACATCCTATACTTCCATGTATGCGTGTTTGCGTCTCGTTTTTCCAAATCATACAATTGCTGCAGATTATAAGAACCTTTTCTCATGAGAGACATCGGATCCGCTGTAGGGAAGTTTTGTGGACCGTACGGCTGAAGAACACCCCGTTCAACAATACCCACAGCTGTGTACTATAATAATTAAAAAATCTTCTAATTAAAAAAAAATAAACAATAAAAAATTTCTAAATAGGTATATATCTTGCAATATTTTTTGTAATAACTGCTTTTTTTATAAAGCTTCTGGTTAATTAAAAACAATCAGGATATTGCATTTGAAAAATAAAAGTGCTTTGTAAAGTGTGCTTTTTAAATTCACAGACATTATGCATTTTTTAAAGTAAATATGTTCACCTTATTGCAGTTTTTATTTGAATGTTACATTAAAAAAATTAAAGTTCAGGTTCATTAGAAACTCAATAAAGTAGACTGATTTGTCAAACTAGAGTCCTTTATAAGAGTCCTTATTTACCTCACTGCATATACAGTGTGTTATATTTAATCAAAAATAACAAGAACAAATTGAATTACTGATAGGTTTTTCAAATTTAAGATAGTTTTATCTTCTTTTTTGGAATTACACAGGCATGTAGAGTTAAAAATGTGGTGTTTAATTAAATTCTAATAATTAAGTGTCAATTGCATCTAAAGCACTTTGGATTTTAGAGAACTGACACAAGGGAAAATATAAAAATAAAGTATATTTTAAAAACGCCATCACATGTATCAAGCTTTAAAACGATACAAAAAAATATAAAATGATATAAATGCTAAAATTAAATACAAAGAAAATTGATTGCTCTCAAATTGCATTCCAAAAAGAGCATCAACTTTAAAATACACCGTTGGTAATAAATGCATATAACCAAAACTTAAGTACAGATATAAAATAAAAAGTATACCAATGCTAATCCAGGGTAAGAGGATACATTGTATTAAAAAAAAGTCATTGGGTAGGTACAAATTTTGCTATTTTCGATTTAAAGGGGCAATAAGTTGACTTACAATGTCATCCTCCCGTCCCGCATAAGAGAAATGAATTCGAAGATCACCTATTTCATGTTCCAGTGCACTGTTCCCATGGTAATAAAAACCTGAGTGTAATTTTATATCACTCCTATCGGGTCTTGTGTCTGACCAAATTTCATAATAATCATTTACTTTTCTCTTTACATCCAAGCCTAAAATAAACAAACAGTGCTAAATTAATGTTGCCAATTCACAGATTTCTACATACCTGCAGCATCTGCGCCACAATGGCCTTAAACCAATGATTCATAACCAATAAAATAAATAATTCATACTCTGTTACCTAAATACATCCATCCAATTTTAACATTTTCTGCAACATGAGTTTCACTGAACATTGGCATAGATGTTGGATTGTGATGACCAGGTCTAATGTAAAACAATGCAGAGTCTACCACATAGTCTCTCCAGTCTTTGTGGTACCAATAAGTCTTCTGAGATTCTTCTACTGGTTCACTCACAAAATTTTCTGTCTCACTGTGTATTGGAAAAATATAATAAGAGCACCTTAATCATGTCATATCCTGCAGATATATGCAGTATATGGTATAAAAGTCTCCATTTTCCATTGTGGGGTAATCCTAAATATCAAAATATGATATGTGGAATGGTAGAACTCATTGTTGTGTCTTGGTTTATTTTGTTTTTGTGAAAATGAAAATATTCATTCCCCTGAATATGAAGTGAGTCTACACCTGTTGCATTAACAGTCAAATACTGTACCACTGCCCCATAATATAATAATATACAAAATCTATGTTATAACCTACATCATTAATAAGAAAATACTGGAAAAAAATGTTATTACATGATTAAAAAATAAAGCATAGTTATAAATGTAAAATCAATATGTATAAACATGTTGCTTACGTAGTTTCTTCAATCCATTGATACATTTGAACTCTCTTTCTCAATTTGACAGCTTGCACATGTATATTATAATCCGGTTCAGAAATAGGCTCTTGAATCCTGAGTGGTCCTACAATATGCACAACTTTTCCTTCATATCTATTAGCTTCATCGGCTGTATGTACATCAATACTTTCTGCTACAGAAACTAATTCTTCTAACATTAGATTGCTTTGTATTGTTTGGCACTGCAATAAAATATTATTTACATAAATATTTGAAATATCACAGTAACCAGCATGCAAATATTAAAGTGTGGGATACTTACTTCTGACCATATCAAGAAATAAGTAACCCCAGAGAATAAAATAAGGCTAAGTAGTGTAGTTAACCAAGTTTCTTTAAACTGATCCAAAACTGTTCTCCTATCCATCTGTATTGTAAACAAAATTCATAATGTAGATTTTTATTTTAAGAAACTAATTGTTTATTTTTAATTTAAGCAAATAAATTACTTTAAATGTAAAATAATATTCATACAGTTATAGTCGAAATACGCCGGTATATTTCTACTGAAAACCTTTTTTTATGGACTCTTATTAGTTTTCACATTTAATAACATATTCGCAAAATGTGGAAATGGTTAATGTTAATGAAAATTAATAATTTAAAGGAAATTTGGTAAGTAGAGTTGAAAAGTAAAAAGTTTATAATTTGTTTTCCAATAATTTAACAACTGACATTTATCTCAAACTAAAAGTTAAAATCTTGGTCCCACAGATCAATAATAGAATTCCAGAGATAATAACAAAGATAACTAATGTATTTATTAGCAAATGAATTCATATTTTTTTTAACCGACTTCTGTAAGAAAGGGAGGTTATCAATTCGACTGTTTTTTTTTTAATGTTTGTTACCTCATAACTTTTGACTGGGTGAACCGATTTTGAAAGTTTTTTTTTGTTTGAAAGGTGAAGCTTTCCGAATGGTCCCATTTTTTTTTATCCATGTCTGACAATAGTATCTATGAGACAGTCACATAAGTCTTAAATTTGCATTAGNATTTGAAAGGATACATTTCAAGGATAATTTAGTGAAAGTTTGGTTAGGTTCCGATTATGGGATCCGGTGAAAATTTAGAAAGTTTGTTTTTTTTGGTAAAAAATTGATTATACTGTAATAGTTACAAGCAAAAACTTTTTAAATTGATGTCGGAGGTGAGATTCCTGATCGTTGCATTTCTTTTCAACCAACCTCAAAAAAGAGAATATTCCCATTTTCAACCAACTTCAAAAAAGGGAGATTCTCCATTCGCCCGAATACTTTTTATGTATTTTTTTCTTGTCAATATACCAAAATGTAACTTTGCACAAAAATAACACCTAATTAAATAAAGTTTTACTTAGGACAACCACAACCACTCGTTGACAACCACTACCACCACCATCACCACTCGTTTAAGAAGCATCATTTTAAGATCTACCCATCACTAAAAATCGTAAAATAAATTATTTTTTAACAAAAACAAAAACCGACTTCTAACAACGAACTAACAAGTGAAATCTTTGTAAAATTATTTTTACAAAGATTTTATAATTTTGAAGTCGGTGTCAAGCTAATGCTACAACACCTAATTACTACAATATCTAATTACTAAGCTTGTTTGTTTTATTTGGCATTGACTTCAAAATTATAAAATCTTTGTATAATTATTTTTCACTTTTTAGTTCGTTTTTAGAAGTCGGTTTTTGTTTTTGTTAAAAAATATTTTTTAATGTCTATTTACATTTTTCATTTTTTGCTGTAAGTTAACAAAGTAGAATTAATTACATCTGAAAGTGTTAGAGAAAACACGTTAGATAAGATAGATATGCTAAAAAATTAAATACGGTATTTATATATATTTCATGTATGATATTTCCAATTTATCTTTTCGAATTTGTAACTGATTCACTTATTACGGTATTCAACGGAGAAGCCTTTAGAAAATAATATTGTCGATTAAAGAGTAAAAAGTAAAAATATTAAAGTATAATAAAAACACAATTAACTGGACAAATTATTGTTATCAGAAATTCGGGTAATTGAAAATCCGAATAATCGAATATATAAACAAAAAAACACAATAATAAGAAGAACAAATATATTTTTATTTTTATATACTAATATATTTTTATTGAGAAATTATTGACATATATTTTCTTACATACAATTTAATTATACACTTATTTACGTAAACAAGAGTAAGAATGTATTTCATATAATGGCTTAGTAGTTGGTACTTTAGATAATTCATATAATTTTAAAGTTATTCAAGTTAATTAAAATAAAACATTAATATATTAATATATAAAACATTAATCTAAAAGTTTGTCCAACTATTACGATTACTGAATGTTTTTTCAGCTTGACTACCTAAAAGCCATAAATAAAAACAGTTTGACATTTGTACCATTTTGTAAATAAACACTTATAAACTTATAGATAAATAAATAAGGTTATCCAGAATTGCATATTACACTAGGCTATTTAAAAAACAATATTATACATTGTGTGTTTAATTAATAGTCTAAATATGTTTTAGTATTTGATATTATTTAAATACATAATGTATTCTAAAATATTCGTGAAGCTCTCAAAGAAACCATTGTATTTGCAACTATATCTGCACCCACAGATATTTAGGCATAGTCGAAAGTTTTACCACAATTTACCTTTTTTAAATTTATATAATGATGTCATAGGTATGTATACCAGCAAATTTTAGTACTAATTATAGAATTAATATTTGAGATTTTAGGCATTATTGAACAATATTATAACTAGTTAGCTCAGAACTCTAAATATACTTAATTCAAATAGAGTATTTGAAATATATGAACTTTGTATTAAGGTTTTATTATAATATGGTATTTAAATAATAATTTTCAATATTTTATTTTTAAAATTATTCAGCTCTCACTAATTAATGCTTTGTAAGAAGGTTTAGAGCAATGTCTAAGTTCTTTAATAAGTATCTATATTCCCTCAAATAACATTGTGATATCTATTTTACATAAAATTTAACACTTATAGGTGAACCAATAAAAGAAAATTATGCAGCTGATCTGAAGAAAAAACATCCTAAAATTTATAACTTAAGTTCAGAACAATTACAAAATACCTTACAAATATTACGAAAGTTCGGAATAAATGCAGAAGATGCATGCTTAAATCCTCATATTTTTTGTATGAACCCTATAACTATGGACAATTATGGTGAAATTTTACGAGAATGTAACTTTGCAATTATACAACCAAAGCATATTATAAGGTATTCAAGTTCAATACTATTCAAATGCATGCCGTGTTTGAATAAATTTTAATTTGAAGTTTCAGTGAGTGCTTTGAGTTCCTCTTGGAATGCTAAAAAATATCTTGTCCGTAATTTTTTATTAAAAAATTGAATTATCACCTTTTTAGATACCATACTTTGGTTAAATCAAGAACAATATCTCAATTAAAAAATGAAGGCCTTCTAAAAAGTGATCTTAGTTTAGAACAATTGTTATATGACTGCTTCAATGACTGGCCAAGAGAATATATTACTTTTTTAAACTTCCCGGACAGAAATACAAATATTTGTAAGTATATAAATATGTAAGTAAAAATTTGTGTTTTAATGAATTACTTGAAATTCATTGCATTAATTTATAAAGTATTTTATACTAGGCTGTTATTTCTAGTGACCGTAAGATTGAGCATCATAGAGAGATATTTGCAGTGGAAATTTTCAATAACAAGCAAACAATTTAAAGATTATTGTAAGAATTATTTGCCCTTAAAACATAGACCCATGTGTGATATACAGGAATCATTACATATTGCCCTAAATGAGATTAAATTTAATAAAGAGACAATAACAAAAAATGGGTTTATCATATCATCGGATCCAACTAATACTAAACTTATATTGGAAAATGTTACTACTTTAGCTGAATTAGATATAAAAGACGCTATAAGAAAAGAACCAGCCATTTTAAAAAATAATTATCAATCACTTTTAGAAATAAAGGATATACTTGAGGTAACTACTAAATTTGATTGGAACAGTTTTTAACAAAAGACTTTGTACTTTAAAAAAAAAATAATGAAATTGTTGTTCATAATCTTGATCTAGTTGCTGAATGCATGTGGAATATAAAGGTTGTGGGCTATATTCCAACTGTAGGAAATGAATAATTTAATATATTCTTATTCCTCGCTCTGGTAAGAAGACAAAGTGTGGCACTGTGTTCTGCCAATCAAAATGCAATATCTTAAAAATTCGGCAGAAATTGGAAACTGAGTATTTAACATTACATTCCCTCTGCCTACTTTGCTATATACAGTGTAAAAAATCTAGTTGCTTATTTAACCTTAATGTAATCATATAAAAAAAAGTTGACTAATTTAAGGTACGGAAGTGACATTTTATTCTATTCTTATTTTTATATATCAATTTAAGGTCACTTAATTTTTTTCTAGCAATATAATATTTCAAATGAAGCCCAAAGATCGAATTTTAAAGTATATTGCATGCGGCCACAAACGGTTCGTGCTAGATTAGAACATCTTGTTAATCTAAAGGAGTATCAGGTGTTGGCTTCTAATCCTAGAGTAAGTATTTGAACGCCGCCATTTACAGCATAGAAACTATCTGATAAATTAAACTATTTTAAATGGATGGTCTGTAATCAAAAATTCCAAATGGTATTTTTAATGTTATGAACTTACAATTATTTATTTATTATATATTTTTTTGCTGATGCTACTTTTATGTCATTATGATTGTATGTGATTTATGTGTTTGTAAGTTTAGTTTTCCATCTATACCACAGTGAGTGAGTGAGTTTTGAAAAATATTAAAACATATTTTTTATTTATGTGCATTAAAGTAGATTCACGATGATGATACTACATATTTTATAATAGCATATTATTAATCTATATTAATTTGCAGGTATTATATATGGTCGTGCATGAAAAGAAAATGTTGACGCGTTTAGCAAGAATACAGTCAGCGAGAAAACAATGTTTCAGTCTAAACCATTTGGTGGCCTCAGTTAAAGTATTTAATACGTTAGTATACCTATACAAAATTCTTATACGCGTTTTTTTTGATTCACACTTTCCCAGCTCGATAGTCAAAGAAAATCAAGAAAGTATTTTTATACAAAAGTGTATACATTACATGTTATTTATATTATTAAAATAATAATTATTATTAATAGAGGACTGTCGGTGACCGGTTGTGCCTTCGATCCCGACTCAAGGGGGATATTTCAATTTCCACGCTCTGGTAACGAGGCAAAGCGCGCCGTTGAGTTCCGAAATTTAAAACGCAGTGTCTCGAGAATTCGATGAGAAGAAATGGTAAATGCAAGTGTCTTAACACTAGGTTGTTGTGTCTTATCCCCTGCTAAGTGCGGGAGACAGCGTTGAAACTAAAATAAATAAATAAATAAATAATACTATTATTGTTTATTCTTTAATTACATTATTACTTAAATATTTTTCAGATACATTAACAATTTCGGTAACAGGTCGTGTGGTCGTGACATTGCTATACTCATAAGTTCTTCACTTCATACAAAGGGAATATCAAATAAATCTGTCTTAGATAAGCTAAAGCGACATAAGTATTGGCTCCATACTGCCTTAAATGTTATCGGAGAGAATTTAAACTTTTTGAAAAAGGAATTTAAAGATGACGTCATATTTAATAACTGTCAAATATTATTATATCCCTTGTAAGTAAAAAATATAATAAAGAGCTATGCATTATTTACGTCCTCACCGGGCGTCGACGAAGTGGGATTGTGTGAGAAGGGGGGAGAGGAGTACTAAATTTAGTGACATAACATTTCTGATTAAAATATATATATATATATATATATATATATATATATATATATATATTGATTGTAAATATTTATAATAACGTAATTATTAGTATTATCCATTTCAAAAATCTCTAAATTCAAATATATAAAAATTAAATCTTACTTACTGCCGCCCCTTTTACATTTTAATTGCATTAATAAATTTTATTTTATTTTCAGATTTGAATTAGAAAATTATATAAATATACTACTAAAAGTAAGAAAAAGTGGAACATTCACCGAAACTAGCAACATTGAATTGGACACAACATACAAAAACTTGAACTGTAGTCTTTTGACTGACAATCAAATATTGAGTTTAGTTTTGTATGAAATAGAGAAAAAATATCATTTCAGTGGAGATGGAATGTGGAGCAAAATGGATTGCAAATCTGCACAAACTCAAGTCAAATAGAATGTTGTCAATTAAATAAATATTCATACTAATAGTTTTAGTTTAATCTCATTATTTGACGCCTCCTAGCACTTCCTGGCACAAGCGTGCGATTGTAAACGCGACAGGTTGTGAGTTCGATTGCCACTCGGGGGACTTAACTATTTAATATTTTAATTTCCGTGCTCTGGTAAGGAGGCAAAGCGCAGTGTTGAGTTTCTGCCTACCCTGCTGTGTGCGTGTTACCGTGTAAAGCTTAAAATAATATATACCATTATTTTCTATAATTTGTCCTTACATAAATAAAAAAAATACATGAAGCTTATACATTACACATGATTTATTACGCATCTTTTGCAAGATACAGAGGATATTCAACTTAACGATTTCACTTCATTCTCTTGTTTATTTATCTTTAAGCATAAATTAATTGTTGTCTCTTACATTGTGCCTTATTATTTTATATTCATATTGTCTAAATATATAGAACTGTTTATTTAACGCTTTTTTAATCTACCTCTTATCATACTCAAAATAAGTTTAAAACAGCAACAACAGCATCTGACTGTAGGCGTTGACTTCCGCCACTCAACATGCAATGTCTCTAATTTGGAGAGAATGTAAGGAACGATACGTTTTATGACAAGCGCCTCTCCGACGTTTTCGCTACTTTGCTTCACGCTTCGTGAAGATGTGTGCGAGTGGAGAGTTTTATTTCAAAGAAACAGGGAAACGAAAATATTTTATATATATATATGTATTCTCCAGAAGAGAATTTGAGAATTTTGTAAATAGATAAAATAAGGCAAACAGATTAAAGGCTTGTAAAAAAAAGATATTCGTAAGCACATTTTGTTATTAATCTTCAAAATTTACTAACCTACAATATTGCTTTAAAAACTTAACGTACAAAATTTCATGCGATATCTTATTCTACACTTAATTATTTAATAATATAATTAATGTAAAAAGTTTTCATTTATTTTAGTATATTTGAAGGAAATACCCTGAATTCTGAAGAGAACATTTCTTAGAACAAAAATTGAGAAGCAATTTCTATTATGTAAAGAATGTAATAAAAAGGATTATACAGCAATACACGAGTAGTATTTTTAATTTTTTTTTTTGAAAATTATATATTATCTGGGAGAGTATTTTTTTACTGCATACAACACTACTATAAGAAACTTCATAATTTAACTGTAAATGTTAAATTGTATATTTTACTAAAAATAGTACTTATTTATCTAGAGTAATTTAATAATATTTCTGATATTATTTGGCACACGATTCACGGTTCATAAGTCTAGTAACCTATATGAAATTATCATTCTAAGCAAAGATTTTTTATAAATTTTACAGCTTAATTCTATGAATAATTGTATGATACTTGTACAATATTTTACAGAGCTATAACTAACACTTTAATATTACAATATAAATGCTATTTGTGCTTTTATTTTTAAAGTATTTAACCAAGAAAAGCACTTAAGTTTAACTTAGTAATATCTGCTTATGTTCTATGTTGGGTTCAACCCGTAGCAAATAAAAAACAAGATGCAAAAATATATTATTCTAAATTCAGAAAAGTAAGGCACAAGGAATGCTCGAGTAAAAATGCCAAATTCAATACATTTAATATGTAGGTATAACATAAATTAATATCATTTGGCAGTTTTCTATATCTAATTGATTGTATTTTATATAGGTAATTATTAGATAGGTATATTATCTAGGATAATTTATTATTATATACATAGTCAAAGACATAAAAAAGATCTTAAATTTCTATTTTATACTTTTAAAAAAATTGTATCTACTTTTACTAGAAACAATACATTTTTTTATTTTAAATGTATATAGAATAGGTAACGAATTAGCAACAATGCTTTACGCGTGGTCAGGCGCAACAAACTGCGACCTGTTAAGTTATCAAAATTAAGTGTTATTTTTATAACTTAGGCCTTTCTTTAAATATATCGTCGGCTCAAAATACTCCTTTTCGAAATTGATCTACGCGCTAGGATAATTTCGAAAAGGAGTATTTCAATTCAAAAAAGGGGGCAGCGACGTATATGGCTGACTGGGGCTTGGTTCCATTTTGACTACAACTGGTTGTGTAATATCAGAGTGGCGATCCATCTCATAGTGCTTCTCATGCTGGACCATACCACATTTGTCGTAGTCTTCAGGTGGTGCGGCGTACCGAGGCGGTTCCTCTTGCAAGGCACACGAAGAGTATTTGTCCTCGTGTTCGTGAGTCCGATATTCCAATTTATCATCATGCCCGTGTGTTTCCATTTGAGGAGAATGAGCAGCTATCATAGGATAGTCCCTTACGCCAAGGGGCGGTGGGCTACCTTCGCCGTATTCGTAAGAGTGACGCGGTGCAAACATTTGACCATCATGTCCATTGAGCACCGTCGTATAAGAATATGCCGGTTGAGTGTTAAATCCAGGGTAACCGCTACTGCCAGATGACAATAAATGGTGTGATGAAAGCTCATATGAATGTTGGTATGACCATGAGTCTGCAGGAGCTGGTAATCCATTTTGAGGGAATGCAGGCAAGTTGCCTCCGATACCAGAAAATCCACCACCCAACGTTGTAGAACTTGGTGAGCTGGAACCGATGTAACCAGTCTTTCTTGGAGGTTCACGTTTACGCCACTTTGCTCTTCTATTTTGGAACCATACCTATTATAAAAGAAAATAAATATATCATTTAGAAAATTTTATTTTTAAGAATACGGTTTATCAATAACTATCATATTAAATCTTTATATAATACATATAATAAATAACATGTAGTTGCTTCATAAGTATGAAATATATAGGTATTTTTTTTTAAATATATTTACCATACACATATGTACTTATATATTATATATATGTAAAACTAACCTGGACTCTTGATTCAGATAAATTCAATTTCAGAGCTAGTTCTTCTCTCGCAAACACGTCGGGATACGGGGCGCGTTCGAACGCCCGCTCGAGCTCTTCTAATTGATAAGCGGTGAACGTTGTCCTATGAACAAAACAATAGAAAAATATTTAAAAAAGGAAAGAATGATTAAGTACTGTCAACAATTAATTAAAAAATCATGAATAAATAAAATTGTTATCATCCCGGGGTGCATTTAACATCTGACGCGTGCAATATGGCTGCGGGCACGCGCGGGAATTGATTGAGCGTGAAACTAAATTCACCCCTGTTGCGTGTGAGCACCGAACTCCTCTAATTGTTACCCAATTGACGGCACTTTTATTGTTGTACTGGAATGCTATTAATTAAATTTGTTTGTAAAATTAAAAATATTGCAAGTATTTTACGATATTGTTAAGACACTCCGTTCCCCACTTTCCGTTGAATTTTTTCGAGGCATTGCGTGTTGAGTGGCAGGCCAACGCCAGGCTTTATGCTTTGGTGGCAGAGCGAAGAAATGAAAATATTAAGAAATAATCATTCATTCCCTCGAGTGGGGATTAAACCCAAAACCGTCGTTTTACAGTCACACCCTTGTGCCCGTACGTGCCCTTGTGTACGTCACGACGGGCTCTACAATTTAAAATTGTACTATAACTAAGTAGCCTACCTACATTTTGCGTTACTAAAATAATTTATAATTTAGGATTTCTTTACATACAAAAAGTCTTAATACTTTTCCCTTATCGTGTCTAGAGATTCTGTGTCTGATAAAGGAATTGGCGCCCTGCAGCGATACGGGTAATTACGATGATGGAACATTATTGAAAGAAGCTTACGATGTCAGTAATTTTTTTTCCAGTTGATTTGTCCTATTTTTGTAGTATTGAAATAATATATAATTTTACTTTAAAAAAGACATAAATACGAAGTAAATAGGTAGTTTTTTTTTAAGTGAAATACGTTCAGCAGCGTTCTTATTGTATTAAAAAAGTATAGCGTCTAATAATAAGCGATCATAGGTTACATAATAAATCCTTAGTATATTTTTTTCCTCTACCATTTTAAGAGAATAAATCCCAAAGTCAATATTTATAAATCGCTCTCAAGTCTGAGATGGCTCTTGAGATGCTGTTTTCATTCATAGATATGTAATTTATGAGCAGTTGATAAAAACGGGCCAAAGTGGGAAATCTGTCTGAACCCTGTCGCTACTATCAAAAGCTTTAATAGCCTGATTTTGCGATGAAAATAATACAAAATATTAATTAATTTTATATATACCTATAATATCATGTCAGATATAAGTACCATCTGCTATTGATATCGAACGTTATGTAAAATCATCCTATTAGTTATGCAGGAGGGTGAGTGTATTGGAAGGCGCAAAAACTAATTTGTAATATTTACTTTTCAAATTAGCTTTTACTGTTACGTTAATAATTAAAAATAATATTTGTACGTATTATTTGAATTATTCACATATTATATACATGCTAGTCAAAGTCGTAGCAGTTTGTAGTCGCTTTTTCGTAGCGCCTCATGTCAAAGATATCGTTGCAACTTTAGCCGGCTAGCCTAGTTAATAAACCTGTGTTTATATTATACCTATAGCTAATATCATAATCATTCATAGGAAATGCGTTGAGTTCTGCCACTCAACACGCAATGCCTCCGGAATTCGGCAGAAAGTGAGGAACGGAGTATCTTAACACTAGGTTCCCTCTACCTACCCTGCTGTGTGCGGGATACAGCGTGAAGCTGATTTTATTTATAGGAAATGAATAAGTAAGTGTCATTTTTAAATTTTCTATAATGACTATAACTTTACTATCATTTATTTATGTAATGTTTATATGTGTGTGTGTGTGTAAAATCTGAGTTACGTACCTTGTTTTCTTTTTCTTGATGCCATTATTTTCGCTTTTTTTCTTGTCACTTTTTTTTGAAGATGAAGGAGGAGGCGGTGGAGGTGGATGCTGAACATGAGCTGTAGGAACCGTCTCAACCGCCTGCAACAGCAACGGCTCCTCCTTACGCTTTTGTTCGTTGCCGGCGTAGACCGGCAGATCTTCGCGATACTGCAGCTCACCACCAGCGCCAACTACCACTTGCACCTGCCGATCCTTGCTGAACTCGCTGAACATATGGTCTTCAAAGGTCGGTTGGTCCATGGCGCCGCTGCCCTCAAAGGCGCACTCGTAGCGAGGCCCGGCACCACCGGTGCTGTCCCCGCACACGTACATGTAGCCGTCGGTGGCAGGCGGGTGCACGCCCGCTACCTCCGCGCCAACCTCGCTGGGCTCCGTCGCGGCCGCCTGCCTGCCGCTGCCTCGGACTCTGGGCTCGATGAGCCCGGTTCACGATTGAATTATCAACTCAGATATTAAACAATTGAAGCTCATTTAGTTCAGTACGCGGGATCGACGCTCGCGCCGTTCGTTTCGTCGTGTCCGTCCTGGTTAAATGGCTTTAATCAACTTTAACGAACTAACCGAATTTGATCTGCGGTTGGTCAATTTATATTACAATAATACGACGCTCGAACGAAGACGAGAGCCAATGAGTGAGCTGACTGGGCTCGACGGACGTGCGTACCAGAATGCTATTATATTTCGTAGTAGATGAGCCGAAGTGAGATATTACAGCGGGCGAGGCGGGCGTTTAGGACGATAGCGCAACACGGAGAGGGAACCAATGGCGTCGCGAGACGACTCCGCGGCCACACCCCCGGTGCTGGTCCCGGAGTCGTCTCCCTCGAGGAGGCGCGACGTGTGGCGCGAGCTGCGGGCGCTGTCCCAGCTCACGCTTTCGACTAACGCATCATGCGGGATTCCCACAAACTTCACCGAGATGTTGTTTGTTTCAATAGTATTGTAGGGTGTAAACGCCCACATCATTACTTTTGAAAGTCCATGGTTTTTATTATAAATCCGTATCAACAGCACTCACATGTCCATTTCATGATTTATAGCCGTGGGAAATTTGTATTATGATATATTTAATTTGTCTTTAAAAATTACTTGTAAGAGAACATAATAAAACGATACGTTTTGAATTCACAAAGTACACTGCTCATTTATTCATGCAAAAATATTACGAGAATAGTGATAGAGTCCTCGCCGGCGACAAGTTACGCACCAACTGATGTCGCCGATCGACTCTGCGATCGCTTAATTATTAATTAACAGTTATTGTAGAGGATTATTAATAAAACATTCGCCCTGACTATTGGCACTTAGATTAACGTTGAGGGAGTAATGGAGCATTTCAACAATTTCGGTTGTTATTTAATTGAAGTCAATTTAGATGATCAGAGTCTATTTAGGTTGGTGCTGGCACTCGCCAGCGGGATCTCTCCTTCATTGGGCTCATTGGTGACTTTCAGACAACACGAATTGCACTCACAGATGCACTTTTGATCGCATTTGCACTGATTATGTCTTATAAAAGTGGGTGGTGAAGTTAACGTAACATCAAAGACAGCTATAGAAGTTAAACATTCGTTTGTTGAGTGATTTCTTTTATAATGTGAATATGCACGGGAAGTGACACCTGTACTGTGAAATAGATTTCAGTCTTATAAGCATAATATAAACATGTGAGGTGCAGTTAATAGTGAAAGACGACGTATACGGAGAAATACATAGGCGTAGCTCAGATATGCTGACATATGTAAAGTGAGTATTAACTTAATTTATTTCACCTATGGTAGTCTTCGATTGATAAATCTCTTTTAGTTATATTTTTGTCCCTTTTTAGTGATGATATATTAGATCTTAAGTTCCAAAATATTTATAGTACGTAAGTACTTTTGTATTTGCGTGATATTTATAACAATGAAAAGTTTCAACTTTCGGCTACTAAAAAGTTTATTGTAAAACGTACAAACGTCATTAATAAGTATCTATAGATATTGTAGATATACAAAGTGACTGGTAGCTTAGGCACAAAGCTTTCATTCTCATTTGCCTGTATAGGTATAAAATGTATTGACTGTAGCATCGGAGTCGAAGAGGTCTCTCGTTCCCGTAGCAACGCAATTTTCTATTGTTCACGTTTCCGTTCTACATTCATATTTCATATTCAAATGTGTAGGTATTTTAAATAACAATTTGTAATTTAGATAATAAATAGATATTTGTATAGTAGACTAGCGGCCCGCTCGCGGCTTCGCCTGCGTGAACTACGTTATTATTAATTTCTGTCTCCAAGTACCTACGTCCTATAAGTGACGTCCATGGAGAAATTGGAGACTCCTAGCATTTGTAGTAACGAAGTTTCATACAAACTTTCAATCCCAAAAACAACCCCTTAGAAGTCGAATATTGCAAATTCCCGTCCTAAGACGGGCACCCGAACACCTACGTCTTAAAAATAACTCCTATGCAAAATTTGAGATTCCTAGCACGTGTAGTTTTTGATATTTCGTGATGAGTGAGTGACCTTTCGATTTTATATATATATATATTAAATATATTAATCTATATTAGTTTTCTTAATATAAAATTACAAAGTAAAAGTCGTCAGTCACCTCGAGACTGTACACAATGGTCGTTGGCTCGAACAACACATGGGGAAATTTCGAATTAAAAATTATTTTTATAACCCCGGTCTTGTGAGACAGTGCAATGATGACGTTTAACTGAAAAGTCTGCCAATGTGTCTGAAATAAAGCTTCCAATTCCTCAGCTAAGCGGCAGCATTGGACCTCGGTACCTGCAGGATTTTCCAATCTCGCGTGATCTCGATATTTGCTGGATCTCGCATATTAATATTTAATATATTTATTTACAGGTACATTTAATAAAAATATGACTCATCATTATATAGAAAATCTATTAGATTTTATCAATATTATCTGTTTGTCTGGCGGACGCTAATCTTAAAATTGGCTTAAACGATTTAAATGCAGTTTTCCCTATTGTATTATGATGAACTTAAAACATTTAGTGTTAGTTTTATTTCAATTAGTCTGGAGTATTTAATACTAGTACTATAGGTACCTGACGTAAACATAAAAAATAAGCATAAATACTTATAATGATATTATCAAAAGCTGGCGTGTCTTGCTAAAGTACCAATGGTAATTTTCTTGCGCCATATAGAAGGGCATTATGGGAACGAGAGGAACGGAGGAAAAGAGAGGTTTTGCAAATAAAAAATATTATAAATGTTTTTTTCTTTTGCGTAGACTATAAAACTAACAGCCTACGCAGATGAACTTGCAAGCTACAAGTCCTTTAATAATTAACTTCATAATAATGAAACATTATAGCACTATTGTATAAAATATCTTAGCAACAAGTCAAAAAATCCTTTTGTATTTTAACTCTATTAACCATATACCTACGTTGACCGTTTTCAAAAATCTTTGTATTGCTTGTAGCTAATACAATCCTCATAGTTCATAGTTACTTTACACAAATTTATTTGCATAGGTTTTGTAATTTTGATACATTATTCATATAGGACCTCAATCACTACGTCAGCAGAGTCAAGACTTTAGAAGGGATAGCTCTATCTGATTTAAACCCTTCTAAACTTTACATAAACCCCATGATGAATGGATATTAGTAGAAATGCAAAGCTTCCTTTACTTTTTCTCGTACGGTTAAATATATTTAATCATTGAACGCAGCGAGCGGAGCGCTCTACTGGAGACTTTACACTCTTTAGGCTCGCACGAATAGGCTCCCAAACGGTTTGACCGATTGAGATAAAAATTTGCAAACATATAAATATTACCACGTAGATGGTTTAATGCGAAAACAAAATCTTCAAAATTCAATGGACTTGAGAAATAATCAAGTGACAAATCTCTCATGTAAAAAAATGTTTGTCTCCTCTTAGTTTTATAAGTCTCCTATAAGTTACCCAGAGGAAAAAATAACAACTTATTTATAGGCTTTTTAGATTTCATATTTTCCTAAATATATGCTCAAAGAACATGACGATTGAGTCCGACTGTAAACGCGACAGATTGTGGGTTGGATTCCCAGTCGAGAAAAAGAAATAATTAATATTTTCATTTCTTCGCTCAGATAAAGAGGCAAACCGCGGCGTCGAGTACCGCCACTCAACACGCTAAGCCTCCGGAATTGCGCAGAAAGTGGGGAACGGAGTGTCTTAACATTAGGTTCCCTCTGCCTACCCTACTGCGTGCGGGATACAGCGTGAAACTGATTTATTTTAAAAAATATCCATAATAAAGTGGATAATAAACACAAGTAGCAACCCCCAAACTAATATACAGACGAATATACTAGGCTGTAAAATACAAATTACAAATGAGAAACCGCCATTTATTATACAGTAACAATTTTATATCTCATATTTATGATCACATTAGACCTAACTTAATAATTCTGGACGTTTATCCGTTCATTCAACTGTCGCCTGCGGTTTTCATTTTCTGTCTTCAATTAAGTGTCGCTTAGGTACGCTGCATCTTCTTTCAGGCGTATTTATATTTTTTTATTATTTAGTCTAGTTCATTGCGTGTTGCGTGGCGAAATTCAACGCCTCGCTTTTGGCTTGGTTGGTACTTAATAAATAAGAATTCATTGCCCCAGATGGATATCGAACCCACAATAATCTTCAAAGCTTCAAGGCTTCAAATTATATTATTATTGAAAATAATTATTAAATCAAATTTAATCAGCTTCAGTATCCCACTTTCTGCTGATTATCTGCAGGCAGTGCGTGTTGAGTGGCAGAACTCAAACTCGCGCTTTGTTCTTGTCTGGTTTCTGAGAAAACGTCGGAATTGAATCCACAATCGTCGTGTTAAGACCCTATATCTTTGCGCCATCATTTTCAGCTTTACGCTGTATCTTATACTCAGAAGGGTAGGCACTAGGCAGAAGAAAACTTGGGAACGTAGTGCTTAAACATGCCGTTCTTATAAAGACTTCATTCTACAACGAGTTTTGCCTCGTTACCAGAGCTATTAAATGTAAATGTCAAGATTTCATATCCCCGAATGGGAATTGAACCCACAACCGTCGCGTATGCTCCTGCATCTTTAAATAATAATAATATAACAAAATAAAAAAAACCACCTCAAAAGCACACGATGAGTCATGTGACGACGCGTAGGCGCTTCACATAAAATCTCTCTGTGGACGCAGCGACGCTGAATCTGCCGCCCGCTCAATTGAAGGCAATTGCTTTAATTGATTTCAATTGAAATGACCTCGTCCACCGGCTCCCACTTCTAGCTTGACACTTTTACATCTATCTTTTTTGGAGCTGACATAAAAGTAATGATATACGTCAGTGCCCCTACATGAACCCAATAAACAACGCCACTCGCCTAAGTTTTATATGTACTCGTATGTAGTTTATTTATGTATATTAATTCTGGCTATGGTTACATAAGTTTCTAGAGGAATGCAATTCGATACGTGAATAATGGCGTCGACTGTCGTTAGATGGAATGAAGGCAAGTTTATGGAGTGTATTTACACTATCTATTTCTTTTAATATTATTCTACAATATTGATGTGAATAGTTGTTTATTTATACATAGGTACTTATGACCCATCATCTAAAGTCTTTTTAAAAGGAAGATCTTAATTCTGATAATAACATCATCACTAAACATTTTTATTAAATTAGGAATAGTAATATTTATTGCCAAAAAGGCATTCGAAAGACAAATACAATATGAAATGTTACATAAATATGGAAAAAAATAATGAAATGTAATGTATATTTAAATCTTCACGCCGCACATAGCAAGGAAAGCAGAGGAAACTAGTGCTAAGACACTTCGTTCCCCATTTTCCGTTGAATTCTGGAGGCGTTGCATGTTGAGTGGCGGAATTCAACGCTAGGCTTTTTGCCTTGGTGCCAGTAATACATCATACATCTCCGAGAGGGAACCCGTGGGCCCCTAACATATAATTCTTCCACTATTATCCAACAATGTTAAAAATAAATCTTCAAACAATGACAGTATAATTCCTAAAAAGACAACACACATTTTGGCACGTGTTCTGTCCGGTCCACAATTGGCGTTAATTAGGAAATGGCGCGGGACGGCCGTAAAGCGCAAATGTCTTGAACTATGTGGGCAGATGAGCGGTACCTAAGCGTTCATGGAATCTACCGCTTATATTAATTAAATTAGGTATAAATTATATTTAAATTGAATTATTATATTAAATTTTATTCCTTGCAATATTTGTTGATTTGTTGACAGATATGCATTCTATTAATAAAATTATTAGTCATTTTGTTAAAAAGATATTATGTGATACTATTAAATGGGTATTTTGCCGTTCTAGTGAGTGTGGCGTTCGAAAGTTGCAAAAATATATTAAGCAAGAACCTACATCTACATAGACATAAATAAGGAAAATTAAGAAAAATTAGAACGTCTATCTCTACGACAATTTTTCTTTGCAATTATTAAATTATATTTTTTAATTTAAATCAACAATACAGCATAAAAACACTTCTTTCGGTAAGACCTACGTATATATTATGTATTAAAAAAAAACATAATGTTATCTTATGTTCTACATTTCGATACAATTTTTTATATAAATTGTAAATTTGTCATTATCTGCATAGTTACTAATCATGAAATTGCAACAGATAATCAAATTTTGTAAAATGAGAAAAAACTAAACATGACAATTATTACATCTAATTATTTTATTTACATGGTACAAAGGGTAACATTTATTTTATTCCATACATTTGTAAATAATATCCATTAATCAACGTGAAGAATAAAGTTTTTTCTTTTTTTGCTTTTTATTCATAAATTTCCAAAATCTAGTATTATCACTGGTGTCTTCTTCATTAATCGTTTCTAATCTATGTTTATTTGGATGCTCATTTCCTCGTGAAAAGCTATCTCTTCCAATAGAATCTTCTGTAATATCTTCATCATAAGACTTTGCTTCTATCAATGTAGGAGAGGAGTCAAATCTTAAGTGCTTAGATGTACTTGCTTTTTTTACTTGTTCCTGATGGATCTCACAAGTAACTGGTATCTTTTTGTGAAGAATATCGGAAGAACCGACGTATATTGTGTTCTTTATTTCCTCTTCGTCTTCATGAAGCATGGGCCTTCCACTTTTAACTGTTTCTCCCTTTGTACTTGTATCGTTCTTTTTTGATTTAGTTTCTTTAGTAAACTTGATTAAACTTAATTCATCGCTGTACTTTCTATCATCGACATTACGTTTACTCATTTTAAATTTGGTCAACGAGTCAAGCGCTGTGCTTTTGGAATTATAAATATTTTTATCAACTCTTACGTCAATACTGTCACCAGTTTGCACACCTTCGTCTTTCACCGTTCGAGCTGCATACTTACGTAATTCGAGCTCAGTAAATGAATACATTTTTGAAGGCCGTACTTTGATTGCATATTCTTCATTACTTTTTTCTTCTATTTGATCTTTTTTATTCCTCTTTATGCATAGTAAAAATCCGCAATATGCGACGCATATTCTTGTAAAAATATTACTCTTTTTGCCTTGTTCTTTATAATCTTGTAAGGACACATCATCAAAAAAGTTTCCTGGATATACAAATTTATCGGAAAAATCGTCAACATCTAATGGTGATCTCATAATTGTATCCAATTGTAATCTATAACATTAATGTGGAGATATATAACATGATTATAATAAATATTAAAATTATGAATATTATGAGTATTATGAGTATTATGAGTATTATGAGTATTATGAGTATTATGAGTATTATGAGTATTATGAGTATTATGAGTATTGACGCCGTTGTGGCGCAGAGGAACATGCGTGTGACGACTGGAACAACGCCACGGTTGTAGGTTCGATCCCTAGTACTCGAGGAAGTGAAATATTTATTTACGTTTATATTTCCATTTCTACGCTCTGGTGTCGAGGCAAAGTGCGGCGTTGAGTTCTGCCAATTAACACGCAATGCCTCCGGAACTCGTAGAAAGTGGGGAACGGAATGTCTTAGCGCTGGGTTCCCTCTGCCTACCCTGCTGGGTGCGGGATACAGCGTGAAGCTAATTTAATGTAATTTTTATGATTATTATTAAAGTAAATCTAATACTTGCTAATATTTGAACGATATTATATGAATACGTCGATAACGACTCTATATATATATATATATAACTAAAAGGAATAACTTGAAAGGTAATATTAAATTTAGTCGTTAATACAAATAGTAGGATATTTATTCATTTGAAGATATAATATACAAAATTATTGGTGTTGCACAAGGAGGTCCTTTTCTCACTTAAGCATCGCTTATACAAATGTAGGTAGGTATAAGTACAAGACTACACGTTCCCAAAACCCTAAATCTGATACAATTAAAAATAATTACCGGAAGATTCAAAGATATGTTATTGTATATTAATTAAATTTCGAAACTATAACATGGACTTACTTATTTTCAGAAGTATCAGAAAAGATGAAAAAGGCTTCGGAGACCCTCGGAACACATCTCTTCAACCAGTAGAATATTGTGTATAGTAAGGTTAGAAGCAAAGCAAGGAAGCTGAAAGCTGCTATGTAAACATTGTGTGGAAGACCCTTTGCCACTCCACATAGACGACGGTCTTCGTCATATATATCTGTACAAGGTATTATTACTATATAAAATAATATTAATATATTGCAAGTACATATCATATTATATGTTGTTTTATTATTTTCCCCCTTAATCTATACAAATTAATAACGCTACTGTTAAACCCATAATGCTACACAGACTAAATTTAATTCAGAATTATGAATACTGTCCTGATAATAACTGAAATGCGATGGATGTGGATTCAATCCCCACTCGTGACAATGGATTATTATTTATTATTATTTCCATTTCTTTCCAATCTAGTACCAATGCAAAAGCTTTGTGTTCCGAAGTTTTTTATAACAATAGGTTTCATCTGACTTCCTTGCTATTTGCGGGATACAACGTGAAGCTAAAAAAAACCTATATAACGCATATTAAACAGTATATGTGACTTTACCATATGAACCACAATTGGGTATTCCATTGCAAGCATTCAAAGAGTCGATACAAACTCGGGAACCAACTATCTGACATTCGAGATGCTCCGGCGGACATCGGGACAAGTTGCCATAGAGTGGAAATGCTGGTGTCAGTACAACCATCATATGATCTAGCTGAAATGTTTATATTATCGATATTTTATCTATATATATAAAATCGAAAGGTCACTCACTCATCACGAAATCTCAGAAACTACAAGTGCTAGGAATCCCAAATTTGGCATAGGAGTAACTTATAGGACGTAGGTGCTCGCTAAGACGGGAATTTGCAATATTCGATTTTAAGGGGTTGTTTTTGGGGTCGAAAGTTTGTATGAGACTTCTACAAATGCTAGAAGTCTCAAATTTTGCATAGACGTCACTAGGACGTAGTCGTGGAGACAAAAATTAATAATAACATAGTTCACGCGGGCGAAACCGCGAGCGGGCCACTAGTATTATATATAGATATTTTTTATAATAATACGTAAAGAATTGTATACCTATAAGCTAATTGCTATCTTCAACTTTGTTTGCGTAGCTTACATTCTACTCACTTCTATGCATTTTAATCGGCAATTGGGCCCAAAACCACATAAAAACCATAGACAAATAATAATTTTAAAAAATCGCATTACATAGGAGTTTTTTAATTTTTTTTATAAAAATATTACTGTTATATTATAACTATGTATATATATGCATAAATATTATTAACAAACATAGTATTTTTACCGTCATATTACTAACAGAGATGACTACACGTGAAGCATTGAATAGGAACATTTGTTTTGGTTGGGCCTCGTTGTAGTCGCAGATGTTGTACAGTGCTCCGCTCACGTAGTTGCGTAGATAGCGTAGCGCTACGCGACCTCCGATCTAAAATATTGTTATTATTATTTTTTTCATCCTTCTCACATAAATTTCGAGGTGTTGAATGGCGGAACTTAACGCCGCGCTTTGCCTTGTTACCAGAGCTAAGAAAATTTTATTAATAATAAATAATAATTCATTTGCCCGTCACGTTTGCAGTCGCTCACTTGTACGCCTGCACCACAAAGGCCTCGGTATTTATTTATTAATTAAATAGATATTTTAATATGTCTTAAAATAAATATATTTTATATCTTTTTATACTTAAAAATAATATTATAGAATAGCTAAACAATAACCTCGTCATCCTGCAGCTCTACTAAGCGGGCTAGATATTGGATATCAAATAGATTTATTTTCTCTGTCTCTGTAACTATGTACTGCTTCGTAGTTAAGTTACGCGGCCGCGATTTTTCTATGTCCAAAGATTTCACAAAACGCTTTTTACGTATTTTTCTGTTGTCATAAAAACATTGTTTATTACAATATATTTAAAAAATAATAATTTAATATAATCTTTTATAAAACTTACTTTTGCTTCAACATTACAGTTTCATTATTTAATTTCGTCGAATTTAATTCTGTTCTATTTAAAATCTTAGCCATTGCGTGAGCCGATTGTACAACATTTTCCCAAGATTCGTGATTTACTAAAGTCCCATTTGGAAAGCTACAATATAAAAAATCTTTTACTTTGTAAGTATTTCACAATAATGTTTATGTAAAAATCCACCTCCACCGAACTCTCTCTCTCTTCTTTAAAAAAATCCTTAAACTTGACAACTATTTTTTTTTAATAGTACCTATTACTAATTAATATATTTTTAAGTGACAAGCCTATATGCATATATACATACTAAAACCTTTTCATTTCCCTAGGAATTTCGGGAATTCTTTCTATGAGACCTACTTGGCAAAACTTCAGATTCCCAAGCGTTTTAGTTTCGCTTATGATTTGTGTATCAGTACCTAATTAATCATGTAATAGAAGAATTTTATACTTTAATTGATTGAATAACTTACAAGTTATGATCGCTTCTCGTGATAGTGGTTAATGTACTAACATTTGTTATGTCAAGTTTTAGTATTTTCTCATTTTCTTTTGTGGATTCTGTAAAAAGATTATTAGTTTTTAAGCCATCGAATATAATAGTCAAATGTAATTGAAATAGCTTGGTATAATAGTTTATCATTTATCATATACGAGTATTTCATTTCTTCGAGTAGGCATTGAACCCGGCACCCTGCGCAACGACTGACAACAAAATTGACTGTTAACAAAAGAAAGCTCGAAAATATTTACGTACCTTTAGAGTTATTTTCATTATTGCTTTTAGACAAATTTTGACTTTCAACAATCAACATTTTCTTATTAATATTATCTTCTGTATTTACTGTATTGTTTCTTGGCACATAGTCACTGGAAAACAAATTACTTTTTAATTTTTTTTTTTTTAATAATGTAACAAAATATTATTTTAAATCTTAATATATTATTATCGGGAACGTTGTTTTAAAAATAATATAAACATTGGAACATCTTAATAAATATAATATTTTTTTACTTACACACTGAACAGGATCTTTTTGTTTTTTATTTGTGCTTGCTTATGTTTAGAAATACCAGTTTGAAACATACATATATAATGAAGGCTTATTATTATTTTTTCGTGGATTTGATCTCCACTCTCCGGCATTTACTTACACACACACCATATGCAATATCTCAAATTCGAGTGGGAAGCGGAAATCGAAGTGTTTTGACACTTCAAACAATTATTCTCAAATTATCTTGTAAATGTAGAGCGCACCTTACGTAATATTTACATACCATGTACATATTTTTTATTAATATAATAAAAAATATATAAAATAAAGACATCCTAATACCTTAATGCTTGTGATACAGTGGCAAATATGCTATCCGAGTTACCGCTCAAGTTTTTATTTAAATCCTCATGGTATGTCCTCGCTGAAATTCATATACAGTTTCAGTAAATAATTGTTTTAATTTGCTACTAAGATTGAAACTTATTACAGACCAATTTCTTTTCTTTTCATTTTTGGAACGTAAGGATTCTCAGTGAACTTAATTTATTAAATTAAATAAATATAGAAATATATTACAATCAATACAATATCAGTTCAAAAAATCTTTGAAAATCGTAATAATCGTAATCGTAAAATTTTATTCCTATTTCCTGCTCGTCATTATTACATACTCGTTTATTTTTCGAACATACCGCTTAAATTATTTTGCATCTCATATTTATTATTTAAAATATTCCTTAACGTTATACTCGTATTTCCGATTACTGCACTTGGTGTAGTTACGTTAAATATAGATTCAAGATCCTTCAATGCTGAAGTCAAATAAAATCCATCCAGGGAGGATTTTGTAGTACTAGCCGTGAAATGTGGCAAAGCAGTAAATAATCTAAAATATTACATACTATATACACGATATGTTAGGAGTATTATATAGAAAATACTGTGATTATTTGCTCCTGGTGTGACTTCAACGCGACGGTTTTGGGTTCGATCCCCACTCGAGGAAGTGAAATATTTATATACCTTTATATTTCCATTTCTTTGTTCTGGTGTCGAGGCAGGAGTGTCTTAACACTAGGTTCCCTTTGCCTACCCTGCTGTGTGCGGGATACTGCGCGAAGTTAATAATTAATAACTACTAGTACAGGTGTCCCAAAATTAATGTAAGATATTAATGAAATAGAAAAGACAGTGTTTATCTTTTGATTTTTTTTTTTTTTATTGGATCACAAAGTACCCAGGTGTAGGGTTATTTATGAAATAACACATCGGGCAGACTTCCACGGCTTTGCTCTTTTTTTTGCTTTTTTTTCATAAAAACCTAAATAGTTGTATGTTATCCTGGAGGATATACCCTATATTATGCTTCCTTAATAAATGAACTATTTAACACAAGAAGACTCAAAACAAAAATCGGGCCAAACTTTCGTTTTCAATTTACAGTCAGTCTTTACTCTTTAACAACATGTAAGCTATTTAGATAAATAAAATGTGAAAGTAGCATTAGCAGGTGACGCTGCGAGCGGGTCGCTAGTAAAATATTATCTAAAAAAACTATACTATTTGTATATTTATATTTATACTAGCGGTCAGTCTGCTCAATAGAAGCAGTTGAAGTAGTAGCCAAGTTCTTGGCTGATAAGTCAAAATAATAGGATAGCACAGAAGCTGTCTGTCTCTTAAACCTATGACCAAAATAATATTTACTTTGAGTCAGAAATAAAGTTTTACTAACTATTTTGTTAGTGTCAATTAAGTGTAATTTGTCATTATACATGCTTATGGTGTGCAGAGTAGAGTTTAGCTTATATCTGTAATTATTTTCCGCTTCTGGCTGATTTTTACAATAAGGAAATGTAAACAAAATTATTTTACTTATATCTAAGTTTAATAATGACTCACAATAGTAATTTAACTGTTGTTTGTTTAAATTTCCCCTATTACTTGATAATATAACAAGTTTGTCACACTTATTAAATTTATAACTTAAAGTTCTTTGCATGAGAACTTCAAAGGATGCTGACGGATAACAAAAACTAACAGCTGACTGTCCCGGTAAACAAGTATTCAAAATTGAACCCATATTCCTTCCAATGTCATCACTAAATAAAACTATGTTTTGTGCATTAACTAATGAACTAGGTTCATGAATTGATGCACCAATTTCAGTTTTCAACAGAGTTAGTAAGAAAATATAAGCTTAAATAATCAAAAAGAATAATAAGTTGTGACATATTATTACAAAAAATATCTGAGTTATTGAAATGAATCAACAAAAGAAGTAAAAGTAACTAAAGGATATTCTTAATATTAGAAAAAGTTCCTAAAGTTTTTCGTGCGTGCGTACATAGATATCGGCTCTATGAAATAACTTAATATTTTTCTATATTAAATAGGATAATTTTTGCGAGCAATATCAAATAAAATCCCAGGACCAAACTTTACACTACACCAAGAAAAGAAGAAGAGAACCAAAGTGTAGTTTAAATTGATTATAAACAGCAAATAATTACATAAAATTAACAATAGTTCGAAAATGTATGAAAATTTATAAAACCGTCAACGTCATCTGCCCGTTCGCGTCGGTCATACTCATACTACGCCCGTAGGCTAGGTCATTCCGAACCATTAACATCTCCTTAATTATTTATAAGAATGTTATATAGTAAACTATAATTTTAATCTAGATAAAATGTTAACAGTGACTATTATATTTATTTTCATAACGATGAATGTCAAAATATCGCGGTAACGGTAGCGACGACGGTTATTATTAACCGTAAATGTTATATAGTCTATAGCACTTCTGAAGAATGCAGCTTTCATACAAAACAAAAACAAGCGTTGAAACAAACAAACAAACAAACAAACTCTTCCGCTTTATTATATTAGTATAGATTATACTAACTTATTATATGTAACTGCATTGTTTGTCCTCATGTGAGGAATTTTAATTTTCTTTTTCAAATTATATCTTCTATTTGCCATCCAATTACTCTTTATAGTGTTCATTCTACGTTTAGTACTATAAGTTAATCTGTGAAACAATTTAATGTTTTATGAGTGGGCGGATACAAAATCTAATTAAAATAAAAATAAATAGAGCTTTTACAGCTCCAGTAGAAGAGGCGCGGCGTTGAGCTCGCCATTGAACATGTAATGTGTCAAAAATAAGGCGGAACGAGAGGAGCAAGGCTCCCTCTGCCTACCTAGCACAAAAAAGAGAATGAAGCTAAAAAAAATAAGAAAAATTATTAATTGCAAAAAGTAACTCAAAAATAACTTATTTTTGTAAACAAATTAAATACATATAACGCGGTCGGTAGAAAAATACTAAGTAAGTTTAAAAAAAAACCTTGGGTCGACAGTAAACCCCTTAAAGTCGTAGTCTAATTCGTACAGAGGCTTTATATCGTTCTCACTCTTCTGTTGTCGTATTGAAAATTGTACTAGCGGCATTATACTCGTTTCATATTCACTCCCATTTCTAACGGAAAATAATTATTATTAGCATATTTCTTTTAATAAGTACCTAATTGTTATAATATATTATTTTTTTATCATGATTCATTTTAAAAAAATGAAATAGATATCTATTTATTTTATTTTATTTATATTAAGTTAAACAAATCAGATAAACAGCTATGCATGTATATTGTCCATAATTTAAATCCACTCTACTATGTGGGATCTAAATTTCATTCTAATATCTTCCCCTACAATTTTCTGCTGATGAATTAATAATATACTAAACTTATAAATATATGGTATTTTTTAGCTTCGTGCTGTATCCAGCATTCAAAAACATACAAAAGTCAAAGGTAAATCAGAGGGAACCTAGTGCTAATTCACTCTGTTCCCATTAAGACACTGAATTCTCGAGTCATTGCGTGTTGAGTGGCGGAGCTTAAAGCTGCGCTTTGCCTCGAACCTGAGCGAGAAAATGAAAATATTAAATATTTCATTCCTCCGAGAACCCGCATGACCGTACAAATATAAGTTTTACCTATTTATATACTAACGTACCTTTATTAAAAAATAATATGAACATACAACATACATAAAAAAAATATTTGAACCCAGTCATGACGCAGGGGCGCAAAGTTTAACTGTAAGCCCGACTGGTTGTAGGTTGGAGCCCCACTGGAGAAAATTAAATATTTATATAAATGTATACTTCCATTTGCTTGGTGTCGAGACAAAGGGCGGCGTTGAACTCCACCACTCAACAAGCAATGCCTCCAGAATTCGGTGGAAAGAGGGGAACAGAGTCTCTTAACACAAGGTTCCCTCTGCCTACCCTGCTGTGTGCGGGATACAGCGTGAAGCTGATTTACTTTTATTTATTAACAACATCCGTATTTTCTCATGCATTATATTGCATGCAATTTAAATATAAAAATAGTAATGCTAGCATATAAGTTAAAAAACAAAAGAATATTACTTTGGTGTGACGTCGAATACAAAGTCAAACATCTCTTCAGAGTTATAGGTATGACGAAGCGGATCCCTTAATTGAAGATTTCCGGAGACATTCACCAACGGGAGCTCCATTCTGATATAGTCTGGCTCCTTCTCAGTGGCTGGGATTGTTTGTACCAAGATTTTTTCGAACTCTTCTTCTTTGTGTATACGTGTCCTAAAGTATAATATAATAATATTATGTAAAATTATATTAAGGCCAGTCGTTCTGGATGTTTCTGATTTTTTCTGAACTAGTAGGTACTACCTGTATATGCTAGCTACCAAACTTCATAATTTTAGGTCAACCGGAAGTAGTCTAATAATTTTGGTTCCCTTTACAGTGTCAAAATATGCGTTTTTTGCGATATAAACGGTCACATCTTTTACTTAAGAAAATGTAGAAATACGATTATCAGGAAATTAAGGGACCGTAGAACCCAGTATATTTGAATTTCAACTGGATATCTCCAAGCGTTCCTGAGAAAAAAGCTCTTGAAAGACAGGCAGACGGACAGGACGGACGGACAGACTATAAAGAGATCTTATAATGGTTCCTTTTTTCCTTTAAATGTACACATAATTTCATGTAAGATTAGTCTGTACAGATAATTATCAATTTATTTTACCTTTGAGTTTTGGGAGTAGTATATGCTGTTGTTTTGATGGTGTAAAATTTTGTATAATTTCTTTTAGTATTTTCCATCATGACGTCTGGCATGTGGCCCCAATAACCACCAAAGGTTTCTCCTAGTTCATAAACTATCAGTTGATTTGAATTTTTTGAGCAAGCTTCTTTCAAACTCTTCGACGACAGCAAATGAATAATCATAATAATATTATATCCAATTTCTGCCCTAAATAAGTGTTCAAAAAATACATTTATTAGTTAATAGTATCATAAGTATGAGACCTGCCATTCACCTATTTAATTCCAAAAATATTACTAGGTAAATTATTATATTATCATATCAATACAGTATATAGCGGCAGGTTACAGACCTAACGCTAAACGAACAGCTGTAAGGCACTTCCAATCGAGAAAACTGCATAACATGTGAGCTAGCATCCATCACTTGTTTCCCTAAGAATATAGAAGGCGCTACGCGGCGCTTGCAACGCTCTGAGAGGTCCTTCTGGTCAACATATTTTCGGTCAGCTATTGCCAATTCTACTATATACTTGACATGAATTGCAAAAATTAATAAAATTAAGAATGTAACTTTCATTTGTGCTTTTTATTCTTATATATATTTGCTCTATAGGGCTATGGCTATCATTAATATTGTAAATTTAATTAGATATTTTTGACGTTTTGCACCTTATTTTAATAAAACGTCCTGTATTTATAAATATATAGTTGCCGCCCGCAATTTCGTTTGTGTAGACTTTACTTTTTTTATTTAAATACGATAATTTTGTGGACCTATGGGTACCATTCCGTAACCATCGCGTTACAGCCAGAAGCCGATCTACTGCGTTTGAATTTTCTGAATTTTTGCTTGTATTGCTGAAATTACGAATAGCTAAAATTCGCTTCTACTTTCAACAATACATTTAATAATTAAGTACCCAAATTTATTCATTGCCTAGAAAATTTTCAAAGTTCCTTATTTTTAGGGTTCCGTAGCAGGTCTACTGTCAATGTAATCAAAAGATACATTTATACATCGTTTTGCTGCAGTTTGTACAAAATACGAAAATAAAAGGAAAAATTTTAGGTAATTTATAGAAAAAAGTCATTACAAAGCAATCGAGAATAAATTTCATACAAAATGAGTAGGTATATGTATACGCAACTTGAAATTTGTCAACTTTTATATTAAGTTGTACCTGCTTCCCTTAGACATACAATCCTGAAATTACTACGGAATCCTCGGTGGGCAACTCCGACTTGCAGGTGGCCGGTATTTAAAAATAACCTATTTACAAGTTTTACATATCAATGTCATTATTTAATTATATTACAAAAGACGCATAACTGTATATTTTTTGTCAATAATGTGTAACATAATTTTTAGCAATGTAACTAAAATTATTATCCCATAAAAAAAATAACGAATCGTGTAGCTGCTAAGAGCAACACAGGAAAATAACAAAAAAATAATAACTTGAAAGATCAAAGGAATCTATTAATTTCATTATTTATGATAGCTTACAAAAATTTTAACAGTAAATTAAGACGATACGACGCCAGCTTCGACTATAGGGGTCGCGTGACCCGCAGCGCGTACGTTATACGGGGAGAGCACTAAGTGCCAACATCATTACAATTGACTCTGTGTACAGCTTAAAATTTATATTATTACTTCTGCCATCTATTATATGGTATCATATGGTCAGAGATTGTATCTAAAAAGCGCTTTAATGCAAATACAGATAGTTATCAGTCTTAGCTATTTATATACTAGTAGTATAGTATAACTATATTCCAAAACTAACGATCATTCGGTTAGTTCCAAAGATTTTTTTTAATTTGCTATGTATTTCATAGGATATGGAATAATAGGTACTAATTGAAGAGAAACTTCTGTAATAGACAGGCAGTATTACGATTTTTTCTACCTCAAAAAAGCCTTTCGACGACGTGATGGGCGTAGACGATAATATATCGCGTGGTGAAAGGCAGTCCAAGCCTGGGACACGTAGAAGTTTAACTTCTACCTGTCCCAGACCCAACACATATTTTGTTCTTTTTTGTATAAAAAATTACGTTACGTGCGGGATACAGTGTGAAACTAAAAAATAATCATGTATTTACAGATAAATACTCCAAAAAATGCCACTCGCTTCTTTGAGTGGATTTTACGGCGTGGACCTTTTGTACTGTTTCCATTACTGTTCCTCAATTATTATTTTGTAAATATATTCAATGTACAGACGCGTAATTTTTACTTTCTTATTATATGTATAGAAGATAGATATGTTATACCTATCTTTATAATAAATGTCACAGTAATATTGATTTTAATTTTAACATTGATTTTTTACCGTACAACCTCTTTCGTACATCTTCTTCGTACAACGTGACATTGTGCTCGACTGGCACGTTTGGAATAATAAAAAGAACAGAACAAAACAGAAACAACATTTAACGTAATCTTTATTTCTGGACTTAAACAGCTGATAGAGACAATTTCAGAATTGTTCTTAAAACGTCATTCAATTGTCAAAGCTAGGAGTTAGGAGGACAGCTGTGTTTCATTCACATCTTCGAATTTTCTTTAAAATTATTTTTAGATATAGTTATGAATTAAACTTAAATTTTAAGCATGACTTTAGCGGAATATGTAACTTCTCTATCAGCCAACCCATATTTTGGCGCTGGTTTTGGCTTATTCGGTGTCGGAGCTGGAGCCGCTATATTGCGTAAAGGATTCCAGACTTCCGTGTTATTATTTAGAAGACACTGTATGATAACCCTTGAAGTTCCATGCAGAGATAAGTCATATCAATGGCTTTTGCAATGGATTACGCAAAAAGGAGCTAGACAAACACAGCACCTTAGTGTAGAAACTTCTTTTCTTCAGAAGGATACAGGACAAATAAAAACCAAATATGATTTTATACCCAGCATAGGTCAACATTTTTTCAGGTTAGTCAAAGATAATTTTGATTGTATTTCTTATAAATATAAGTATATTTCTTTCTATATATTAGCATATAGTGTGATTGAGTTGACTGAGTGATTATTAATTTCATAATAAATATTTCTCCTTTTAAGTAGAAGATATAAAAATTATTCTTAGATTCTAGCATATATCACATGTATTTAAATTTTAGTTTTCTAGTTTTTGATTAATTTTAGGAAAATACAAATTTTAATGTAACCAAATAAGATATTATATAACATTTCAGGTATAGCGGAGCATGGATAAAAGTAGATCGAACAAGAGAACAGCATACCTTAGATCTACACATGGGTGTTCCATGGGAGACAGTAACATTGACCTCATTTGGAAGAAATAAACAACTCTTTTATAATATACTTGAAGAAGGTATGTATAGTGTATACTTATAGTTTTCAAGGAATTTTAAGTACACTGGATTCGAGTTCACTGTGCAGTTTCAACCACACATGTCCCCAGGATGAAATATCATGCATCATCCTTAACAAATAGTGTTTTATTTTATAACGATCATTTTAGCATTATTTAAAAAAAAACATTTTTGGTAAAAAAATAGTTCGAATGGGAGTTAAATGCGTAATTTAACTTGGGTCTATACTTTTTTAATTTATTTATTACAAAACAAAAAAATTGTGAGTAAATCATAACAATAATTTATGACAATTACAAAAATTTATTTTCCTAAATACAGCCAGAACCATGGCTTTAAAGCAGCATGAAGGTATGACGGTAATGTACACAGCAATGGGGTCTGAGTGGAGACCATTTGGACATCCTCGACGGCGAAGACCTATAAAAAGTGTAGTACTACGTTCAGGCCTTACAGATAAAATTGTCAGAGATTGCTTAGATTTTATAGATAACCCCAGTTGGTACACAGATAGAGGAATACCTTATAGGAGAGGTAGGAAAACTATTTCATTGCCTACTTATGCTAAGTAAAATTTTAGTAAGGCAGTCTTTTTTAATATTTTACATGACTACATAGCCCTGTTACCAACTTTGTGTGATGTAGTGATACAAGAAAATAAAAGAAAACTCCTTGATGAGCAACTATGTACATTTATTCTGCATAATAACTTTTTTTTTTAAATTTATTTTAACCAAACACTACATACACATGGTCCGTACTTTTTTTAAAACTTTTTCATAATTATCATCTATTCAACAGTTTTATATTTATCTGCTACTTAAACTAAGCTTATAATGAGAGGTAATTATGTAGATATTTAATTCCTAAGAAAGTCCAGGTATTTTAGATTGTCTTTTTGTAAACATTTAACTTATTATCTATTAACTATACAATACTAATACAATTTTACTATTTTAAAATTTATATATTATTGTTTTATTAGATAACTATTTATATCTTTATTTTTTTTTATATAGGATATTTACTATATGGGCCTCCAGGTTGTGGTAAATCTTCGTTTATTATGGCTTTAGCTGGAGAATTGGAATACAATATTTGTGTCTTAAATTTATCTGAAAGAGGACTTACAGATGACAGATTAAATCACCTCTTAAGGTAAGCAATGTTAACGTAATTTTGATATTACTAGCGGCCCACTCGCGGCTTCGCCCTCATAAAAAAAAATTGAATATGTTTGTCATACAATGTATTGACATATAATTAACTGTATGTGCGGCGCACGCGCTTAAAACAATTTGATGGCGTTTTTTACTATTTTTATTTAGTTATTTAAGGATAAATAAGACTTGCACTGTAATGTTATATAGCCTATAGCACTTCAAAAGAATGCAGCTTTGGTCTGGTCTTAGCGTTTAAACAAACTCTTCCGCGTTATTATATTAGTATAGATAGGAAATTTAACATTCTATGCCCTAAACAAATTAAATAAAAGAGCAGACTTACCATGTGAAGATTATCAAAAATTCTAATCATAATCAATTGTCAACAATATATTTAAAATATTTTGATGTGGTTTATCCTCCCATAAGATAACTTGTTATGGAAGAGTAAACCGCTTCTTTACGTAACGCATCGTTACGGTGCCAGTTTGTCTGCCTTCCCTTTCTCTCACGCATATTGCAGCGGCAGGCAGGCTCTCTCATTCTAACCCATAGTGCAAAACAATATATGTAAATTATATTTAAAAATTTAATAATTTTCAGTGTAGCTCCTCAGCAGTCCATAATTCTTCTCGAGGACATTGACGCCGCGTTCGTGTCCAGAGAGGACACAACGCAACAGAAGGCGGCCTTCGAGGGTCTAAATCGCGTTACTTTCAGCGGGCTGCTGAATTGTCTGGACGGCGTCGCTTCTACCGAAGCTCGTATCGTTTTCATGACTACAAATTATTTAGAAAGGTTTTTACTGCTTGATAATAATGTAATGAATATGATCCTACGTACATTATTAATTGAAACTCTGGTTGGTTTTTTTTTGTTAGCTTCACATTTATACCGCACATAGAAAAGTAGGCAGACGGAACCTGGGAATCTAGTGTCAAGACACTTCCCATTAACACAATTGTGTTGCCTTTTAAATCCTTGACACCGATTCCACGCTTCAGCTCAATCTTCGCTCCAATTATTATATGTACCCTTTTGTATATATTATAATTTGTATATGTAATATACGTATCCTATGTATAATATATCAAAAAATTGGTTATGTTATCCATTTGAATTCATATCACTCTTTATTATTTATGCACTACCGAAATATCTTGTTCTATCGTAAGTTTATGTCAGTTAAGATATTCTATGCGCAAAATGTGTTTATTCTTATGTTTTACTATTTATTTGTGTGCTATTTTATATTAGTATTTCTATCTCTCTTGTAAAACGTTTTATTTCCACCATGTATGCAATAAAGAGTTTTATCTATCTATCTATCTAAAATTACGTATTGTGAAAATTTGATTGTTATTAATGCTTTAACGGTTGCTTCTTAGATGTGCACTGTCTGTCAAATAAACAATGTTTTCAGGTTAGACCCAGCGTTGATTAGACCCGGCCGTGTGGATATGAAAGAGTATGTTGGGTATTGTGACCGAGAACAAGTGGAACTAATGTTCCTGAGATTCTACAAAGAAGCAGAACATGCGAAAATATTCGCAAATAAGTATGTTTCGTTAATCCTATTTTTATTTTATCTCGATGAATCTATCGCATTTGGCTTGAAAATAGTAACATAATATTATGATCCCAATTTTTTCCAGGACCATTCTGTACTATATGGGTGGAATTGTCAGCACCACTTTAAATGAAACTACAGTTTTAACTACTCTATGAAAGCCTGATATAATTCAGAAAAAAAATAATTTCAAAAAATGAAAAAGTTATTTTTTCGAACAAAATAAATAATAAAATTGTCGTTTTAAAATAAAACGCCATTTGTAAAGTATAACATAAGCACGCAAAAGCTTATCTGTCAAAGCGGCAACGTCGCATACGTATGTGTGCGTCACACGAAATGGTAGTAGAAAGAAACGATTAACAGTTCAGACTACAAATTTAAATTCAAAATATTCTTTATTCAAATAAATTATTACAAGCACTTTTGAATCGTCGATTGTACATGTCAACAAAAAGCTACCAACGGTTCGGAAGGCAGTTCTGCTAAGAAGAGCCGGCAAGAAACTCAACAGTTGCTCTTTTCAAAGTCAATGCAAAACTTTTACTGAAACTGCATATAGGGTAAAATATTTCAAATCCAGAACTAAAGAAATTAATCAATGTACCTCAACGATTTGGACGTAGGATTTTTTTTTAATTTTACGATTTTTATCCATACCTGTATTTCGTGTGACGCACACATACGTGTGCGACGTTACTGCTTTGACAGGTAAATGTGCGCGTGTTTACAAATGGTGTTTTATTTTAAAACAATAATTTTATTGTTTGAAAAAATAACTTTCATTTTTTAAAATATTTTTTTTTTTCTGAATTATATTAGGGTTTTATAGAGTATTTAAAACTGTGGTTTCATTTAAGTGGTGCGGACAATTCCACTCTGTATAGATTAGGTAATTTCTTTTAAAATTCTATTTTTAGGGTGATGGAGAAACAAAAAGATGTAAGCCCAGCTCAGATACAAGGTTACTTTATGTTTCACAAGCATTCGAGTCCAAATGAAGTACTATCCGATGTGGATGCAATATGGATCCTCGGATAACAACCTGTGATAAAAAAAATTGATTAGTTATTAGAGAATAAAAAAACTTATTTTATATACCAACATGTTTTTATTAGAAAAGTTTTAGTCTGCATGGCCATCTAATACTTATATCTTACATACAATTATGCAACATACAATAACGTCATACAATTTTATGTTCTTTATTTGTCTCTTAGAATGTTACCTATACAACCATCCAAATAAATATATAACTAAGAATAAAAGAAAGCGGGGAATGGAGTGTCTTAACACGAGGTTCCCCCTGCGTAGCCCGCTACACGGGATACAGCGTGAAGCTGATTTTTAAGTATCCAAGAGTATCCTTAAAAACATATTCAATAAACTATTTAACAAAAGGAACATATATAATTTAGTCACATCTGAATGTTTATGCCCATGTGTAAACTGCACCATGTTCAAAACATCTAGTATATCAATAAACTAAAAAACGAAAATGAACACAGTAACAAATAACAAGTATTTAAAAACTAAATGAAAAACATTACTTTTTGAAGTTGGTTAAATAGTTGTTTTAATCAACATGGACATATATATATAGACATATTTCCCAAAGGGAAAGGATCTGAGCTTATAGGAAAGATGATTATCCTTAATAGGATTTTCTACTTAATAATAAAGTTAATGTTTAATGACAACATGAACTATCAATATAAATACAGATTTAAAAATATAGGAAAGTGCTAGTCCATTTATTTGCAGATTCACAATTTTAATATTTTCCTATATTTTTTAATATTTATCAAGTTTTAAATAATAATAACTGATATGAACAACAAAAATACAAAAGAAAATAATATAAAAGAAAACACTTATCTAAGTTACAGCTGGTTTTAAATATATTTGTAACATTAATATCCTGCTAATGAATTATAGCTATTCTTTCTGATTATCATTTAAAATTGTTTTGAATCCATAAATGTTAGATAATTTAAAAAATGTTTCAGATAAGAAAACATTTCTTTAATAATATTTATTTCATGAGCAGGAGTTCGATAACCAGCTGTGCCTATGGGCGGGTCGTCCGTGCCCTCCATCCATGTCTACCTATTAAAAAAACATTTACACAAACCTATCTGTGGAAAGCCGCCCCCCACATTAAATATCTCTAGATACGCACATGGCTGTGCCTAATTTCAAAGAAAAGAAAACATTGATTGCATAAGGATTTAAGAAAAGTATTATTTAAGCATAAGATATGAAGACCACTGAATACAACAAGTTACGAATTACAATAAAATGTTAAAGATCTCATTCCATATTTACTGTGATATTACTAAGTAGTGAGACAAAATATGTTGTTTTCTCCAACATTTCATTACTATACTTTTTTGCATTTACCAACATCATGTTAATGACATCACCTTTAAAACCTTTCAATACTTCCCATTGCCAGTATGCAGGGAAATTTTTCACATCCAGCATTCTAGACTGTAAGTCTTTTACTTGAATACAGAAAGTATTCATATGACAGAGGAGAGACAGGCACAATGTCACCGAGGCTATACCGGCTTGTTCAAAGAGTAATTTAAACTTAATAATGCAACACATGTGGGACGTGGGCTCTGTGGTGTCAATCAGATTCATATTATGAATTTGTAATAATTCCTTAAAGTAAAGAAATGGCGAATGGGTTGTTTTTCTAGGCAACTCTACAGTGTGCATTGTAATATAGTCACGGTTATTATTAACTTGAGGTAGCGTTGGCATACTATTACTATAAGTCACTTGAGTCAAATTATTTGTCCGCGAAGTTTGACACTGTGGGAATGTAACATTATTAGGCTGCACTAAGCTGACGTACACTGGAGCCGGACTGGACTGGACTGGCGTGCGAATTAAGTTTGGCAAAATGCTAGGTACAAATGGTTGTTGCGAATCATTCGAGTTCCCTGCCCACACGTTGGCGGGGATCTGTGCGCCTTTAGGCTTACCCGGCACTGCAGCCATAAGCTCCGACACCGGTTTCACTTTTATCCTTGGGAGTGGTGCTTCAGGTACTTCCTTAGGTGCTTCATTACCGGAGGTACTTTGCTCTGTACTGTTCACATTGTTGACAGACGGTGCTAAAGATACTGTAGATGTAATGACTGGTAAACTCAAGCAATTATCAAAGACACTGGAGCTATCAGCAGTATCGTTAACATTTGTTTCATCAGGTGTATTGTTGTTGTTTGTTGTGAGTTCTGAAACTACCTTCTTTGTCAGTTTCCTTGGATTAGCTACAGGAGTAGAGTTCAGCAACTTATTGACGGAAGAAAAATTCTTGGTTTCTTTTGGTGCTTGTAAATAGAGGACACTATTTTTAATAACTTTTTCATATGTCTTTATTTCTTTTGTGGTGTCTACTAAATTTGTCTTTTGCGTTGTTTTGTTTTCTGTATTGTGAACAATATAATTTGAAGAACTATCTTGCTTGTCATTTGATTGGATGCATTCCATTTCTTTATTATTTATTTCTTCTTGTACAACATTATCATTACAATTTATTAAATTACTTTTAGTTGAATTAATATCAGTGGCAGACCATTGTTCTAATATATCTACAAAGTCCCTAGGTTTGTAATCGTTATCTATAAGACTTAAGCTTTTTAAATTAAGTTCATCACCATGTTGCTTATTCTCCTTAAGTGTAGTTCTAATACAAACATTTGTTTCGAGTTTTGGTATCCAAATAACATCAAGATCTTTTTGTTCCATGTATCTTAACAGACCAGTTTGATTAAAACCATCTTTGTTTATTATTTTCCTACCTATACTTAAAAGTTTTCGTTGCAGGTTCCCTAACTCATCACTGCAACTTTTACTATGGTTGCCACCAACATTATATCTTTTTAAATATTCACTGTGACATATAGAAACAATCTTGTTGATGATTCTCTTATTTTCTAAATTATCAGGTTTCATGGTCGCTGTACTTGACGATGCATTGTCAGAGTCATCTAAAGAAACACATTCAATGACTCTTTGAGCATTAAATATAGTTTTGTTATTTTCTTTGTCCAAGGCATTATCTATTACAAGTGTCTCATCAGAGCCCTCAGAAATTAACCTTTGTCTTTTACGTTTTCTTTTGCTTTTTACAAAATTTTCATCAGATGACTCAGAGGTACTTTTTTTTTTCTCTGGTTTTAATGTGTATATGACATAGTACTTAGGATTAGTTGTGTTTACTATTTTATTTCTTTCATACACAATATGGTCTGTTGATTCTGTAAAATTACTTTTCGAATTTATATTTTTTACTTGTACCCAACACGATTTGTAAACATCTGCATATTTTTGCATTAAGACACATCTTTCGCCATGACATACCATGTTCTTTTTATGTCGTAACGATATAGAACAAAATCTGCACACAAACTGTCTTTTATAATGTTTCCGCCAACCATTTTGAACAGGTTTATTAACATTTTTAAATGGTACAGGTTCCACATTGGTTGGTTCCGCATGTGGGGAACTTTTGCCAATGGATGAATTTTTATGGTTGTCCAATATACATCTCCTATTTTTTAATGAGTATCCTTTTCCGTTTTTTTTAGAATTATTATCATCATTGTTTTGAATATCAATCTGGGGAACAGGAAGTTCAGATGTTTGCTCCTCTGTAATATTTTCTTCAATGGGCTGGAAAAATATTTTGAATAATAAGTGAATAATAAATTTGAATGTTATGCTTATGTATGCTACAATTTTTTGTCATACTCTTAAACTTTTTTTATTGGATATTGTTTGTTTAATAAAAATTCAAATATTTTAGTTAAACATGAATATCTGACAAAATATTGAAATGCTAGGCCAAGTACCACTACTTGGCAGTACAGTCTGATTGTAAGCATGTTGGTAAGTTTGAGTTCCATTTGGAGAATGATTTACAGTGACTAAAAAAGTATTTGCACACCTAATATTTTTGAACTTACTCCTACAAAAAACCGTTTAAAAATACAGAAAGATTTCAATTATACTCGATTCTTTTTGGGGGAGACGGAATGTAAACAAAAAAATCTGTTTCTCAAACATTTATGTATTTTTTTATTTTTATTTAATTTACTTTTTTACTAAACGGTATTTAACTATGAGGTTAATAAAGATAAACATATCTCTAATTCAATTATTTATTAGAAATCGAAGGATTCTGAGGAACGATCCACCATGTTATCTATTATATGATCAATTTTTTTTGCAACTGTTTCTCTTCTTTTATCCCATGGTCAATGCACCTTTGCCAAGCTTCTACTGATAAAGTTTTTATTAATAAAAACAAGAAAAGCAACTACGGAATCCCGAAAGTCAATCAAAATAATTGAAAATGGTGAATATTATCTGACAGATGACAAAATATTTTAATATAAAATATTCACTCGTCATAACTACAATAGTTATAATTACAGTATGTAATATATTTTTATACTATTAAAATAAGTATCAAGTTTGAGAAGAAGTTGGCTTTTGGCTATTTTTACAGGCCAAAGTATTTAAAAAATATTAAATTTAAATGAACATACTTCTTTTTAGGCAATATATGTTCAATTTTATAAAATTTCAAAATATAATTATATAAAAATAACTTCATTGATATTCACAAATTTAAATGGTAATTTTAATAATCAATATTTATAACTTGATCCTAATTAATGTCATAATAATAAAACTTTTTTTTTCACTGAACATAGCATTTATAATATTTTAAAAAAAATGACAACTTTTCAATAAGTAGTTCAAATTAATGAATTCAACCTTTTCTTAACTGTATTTCAGAATTCATTAACGAAAATAATTGGATATTGTAGTGTAAAAAAATTCATGAATTTTGTAAATTTTTTTTCCAACTTTACCGGTATGCTATTTCTATAATATGATCATATTATTTACTGTGCTATATATTTCATTCATTTAGTATATTACTTCCATAAATAAGTAGATCCAGGGCCGGACTAACCCCGTTGAGATACAGATCGAGGCAGATTCAGACATGAGTAACATGAGAGACCTAACACTTGTATTATATAAAAATTGGGACAAATTAAGATATACTTTTTCTTGGCATTAATCCCGGCTATTGCCAGGGTCTCAGGGTCAGGGGTCAAACTACTCCATTTTGCAAGTACCTCGGTGGTGAGTCCATCGGCTGTCATATCCTGAATTACGACATCCAACCAGAGCTACCACCACTTGGTCCGAGGCCTACGTTTTTCGGCTTCTTTTTTCTTTGGGGTGAGTTTAGAGTTCATGATAAGAAGAAGTTTGGGCCGTCAGGCTTTCGCCTGGAATATGACACCGTCTGGTCAGTAAGTAGTCATTTTGAGTTGAGGGGGACCCACTTTTATGCGTAATAAGGTGATGAGGACTCTTTTGGAAGAACGTATTCACGACGGTCACATCAAACGCAATATACCTAGGTTTTCAAAATATTTTCTCCCTCTGTATTACGAAGACCGTTTCCAAAACACCTGTGAACACGTTCATACGGCGACTTGACCGTTCAAGTCGTCCCCAACTAAAACGAGGTACCACCGTACCGTCTACCACTTCGGTAGACGGTATAGCAAGTAGGACCTCTGTATAATGCTCCCATAATTACTCTTTTTCGGATGCGCTACCGCCGGCCTGCGGGGCATAGGCACTGATTAGGTTTGTCGTAACGCCCTCAATCAGCACTCTTACACGCATCAAACGATTGCAGTGACAATCAGCTTCAAGAATCCCATTCTGAAGCTCCTCAGAAGCACTACTGCCACACCGTTTTTACATGAAGGTGACCCAGTATATATAAGTCGTTAAATCTGTCTATTATTGCTGGACTTATATATATATATATATATATATATATATATATATATATATATATATATATACNATACGAACTGGTCTTACAGGGGCATAAATATTGTAAATGTTAATCAGTTCAGTAGTTAAAGATTCAACCATATTGTCAATATTAGTAGATGACATTATGAAAGACCAATCGATGTTAAACCAAAAATAGCCCATCCAGCTAGATTTTTGGAGGAAAACACACTGGACTTGACTTCTAATGAGTTCATCTGCGAGTTCTCTGCATCGTCCGGTTAGAGCCAATATTCCACGTTGCAAAGCGCAGTTTTACTTGCGTCTTTAGCAGTGCCCGTACTTGACACGTTGTTGCGTTCCATATTAGCAGCGGATGGCGGATTTTTAATTGCCATTCAACTGCCATCTGACTTCCAAATCCCCTTTATGGGTAAAAACTGAAGAGAGAGGAATAGGACAGAATAGGGAGAAGGGAAGGGTAGGAAAAATGGATTAAAAGAAGGGGCGCCATTTTTGTGGACTGTATGGAGGTATAAAAAATGGTGACTCGCGGATAAGGGATCGCGTAACGGTATGCCTAAGATCAAATATCGGACATATATTGGTCAGGGTTACCCCCTGGTAACAAATACAAAAAGGGTACGCTATAATTTTACATAAAATATTATTGGACTGTTTTAAGACCCCAAACCGATCCGATGGCTCAATCATCCTCCCAGACAGAGATGTACCTTTATTTCATGCTTCTTCTGGAAGGGCCCCACTTTCAGGTTAGTGAGTACGCAAACTTTTCTAAAATGACGTAGGTCATTTTAGAAGGTAACTTGGGCTAATAAGTGGCTAGTCATCAAGAAAATAAAAAACTACGAAACTGGAACTACATGCAAACTAAATGGACATTAAAAAAATAAAAGTAATTTTAATTAATATAATGAACCAGTAGAGGCTGCACTAATCCTTGTATTTATTTGTTTACTATGCGTTTTTTCAAGTCTTGTTTAGGATTTGATCAAGGGAATTTGCACCATTTGGAGGACCCTAGGACCAGAGGCCCGGGGCGCAAATGACGTTCGAAACTTGGCTGTAGATTATGTTACAGTGTTGCGCGATATTTTATCTTGCAGCGCATCAAAATTAGTCATAAGTCATAAGATATACTACTTTCATAATGACAATGATCCTAAGCATACAGCCATGAAAAGGTAAGGAATGGATGATGTACAATGTCCGTAGAACGCTGAAAACTCCGCCACAATCGCCAGACATCAACCCAATTGAAAATGTATGGCATCTGCTGGATTAAAATGTGCGGAAAAATATTTTTTTAAATAAAAATGATTTGAAGCATTTGAAGATTCGGTGGAAAAATGGGCTCAAATCTCGATATAAACAACGTCCAAATTATTGGAATTGATGCTAAGGAGATTGTAAGTCATCAATGATGCTGATCAAGACCAAGTTATTTCATTTTTATTTTCTAAGGATTTTTATTAACCGATTC
The DNA here is from genome assembly GCA_013403645.1 of Heliconius nattereri. Classification (NCBI taxonomy): domain Eukaryota; kingdom Metazoa; phylum Arthropoda; class Insecta; order Lepidoptera; family Nymphalidae; genus Heliconius; species Heliconius nattereri. The sequence continues at coordinate 3,484,452 of JAAIXI010000242.1, read as the reverse complement.
GAAATATGTATAGATTAGGCTATTAAATACAATAATTAACTGAAAGCATACTTCAAAAAGTTAGAGTGTGCACATACTTTTTTTACCCATGGTATATTCATATCACACAACATTGTGATAATTGTACAGAAAATTGGGAAACTCCATTCCCATCTTAAATATTATCCTGATCCTTATCCTAATAGCATCAAGCTAAAACAATCATACAATGTCAAAATTGCTTCTTTAAACTTGTTTATTTTTAAATTAACGATTAAATGTAATTAATATACTTAAATGTTAGATACTTACATTTTCTTTAAATTTTTTAATGAGGTTTTTTTGTTTTTCATGAAATGTCTCTTTTATCTGAGCATAATGACTTAACAATAACTCACATTTCTTACATATTAGAGCTGGTAGGCCCTCAAAAAGTGATATCTGAAATATTTAAAAACAAAATATTGGCTTCAAATAAATAATTTTCTACAAAGTTTTTTCTTCATTATTTAATTTTAGTAAATACTTACATCTAGATCAAAACAATATTTGATCTTCTTCTGTACCTCTGGCACAATCTGATATCTACCACTTTCTTCTACACACAAGCGACATGTTATAAATAATTTATGATCTACTTCTATCATATTCATTGTGGCTTCTATGTTTATTTCCTAGAAATAAAAAGAAAATGCAAGTTAAATCTATTTCTTTAATGTTACAGTGATTTTTATATTATATATTAATAAATTAATCACTAAATACACATATTAATAAACAAATACACAGTAACACTAAAGATATTATTGAGTAACAATATTTTTATTAAATAAATCCCGGAGTGTCTGTTGACCCTGACCTGTTTTTATTTTTAGTAGAAGATAATTAATAATATTTTTTATTATTTTTTAAGAAAACCAATGAAACTATTAAAAAATAAGGTGATGAAAAATGTGTCTCAATCTACCTTACCAGTCTAACTAATATTACTGTTCAATGATATCTAATGTTGTATATAAATAAATTGTACAAAAATAAAATTAATATACAAAAGGTATAATACATTACATACAAGTTTTTACCTTTTAATATATTAATGTTAACGTCACAGAACACATTTACTTTATGGTTAATTTTTATGGTTAATATGTATCAAAGAACGCTAAGTGTCAAACGAGTTACAATAATACAATAACACTAGCGACATCTGCCAGCAAGTAGCTCATAGATAATACACATATATTAGCGATAATGTCCCACGAATCAGAAATTTTTGTTTTCGCCGCCCTGAGCGCTAGGTGTCGTTTGTGTCTTCTTGAGCATGAAACCTATTAACTTTTTTTGTATCTATGTATATAAACATGTATATTGTAGATATAGATTATATTTGCCTTGATTGTATCGATTAAATATTGATTTGAGGATTATTTCAAAAACAAAACTTATGTTGTTTAATACACTTATTCGTAAACACATTCGAAGTAGGAGTTAGAACGTGGATATTTCGGCATTTTTGTCATCATTATGGCTAAATATAGTACGTAGCAGTTCTTAGAGATCATCCTATGTTATAGTCTAAAAAAAAAATTTTTTTTTCAAAATTTCTTTCTTAATATGTCTAGAATATGCTACCATATTAAAAGTGATTATTGAAAATTCGAAGTCGTTTTAAAGATACAATAGGCAGAAGAAGCAGCTATGTGGAGCGCCGAGTTTTCAGTCGTTAGTGTGTGTGGTCGGTTTTATGTCTGGCACCTTTTTATTCTAGTACACATTCATACATGTTTCTACAGGCTTCAAAGAATTTCTTTAAATTTTAAATAATGTCGGTTATGGGGTGCCCTATTGGCCGCGAAGCCCATACTTATGTTGAGAAACGTGGAAGCGTGTAAACCGAAGCCGGGTCAATCAGGTAAATGGGATAGCCAATGGGAACTGGCATCAGGCAACTGGCAACCCTCTGGCCGAGGTCTCTTACATCACCCATGACTATGGGTGCGTCATTGGGGTGTGCCTTGTGGCCTGAGGGATGTATCTGCCCTCCGGGATAGATACAAAGCGCGAGAGTCGGGGGAAAGATGGGATGAGCATGTGCCACCTGGGCGGTCAAGCCGGGTGAGACCCTCAGTTACCCGGAGGAGGCCCAGCTGAAGTGACCAGCGACCGAGGTGGCTGCTCAGGGATTGGAGTCTGAAGGAGGGGGAAAGGGTATCCCTCGGGAGGCGATGTTTGGCATCTGGTGGTCTGGCGTGTAGAGATACAATGTTCCTCAGGTGCAAGTGGACACAGTAGAAAACGTTAAGCGCGGGTCGGCCGATGTGTTCCTCCAGGCTCTGCATTGTCAAATCACGGTGAAGCTCCTGAGTGTGTCGAGATAGGGCTGGCCAGCATTCGCTGCCGTATAAAAGAACCGGTCGGATGATGCTCTTGCCAAGGGTGCCACAGAAGCGTGAGGTGTGGAGAGGCACACTTCGCGCGCGACCTCTAGTAGCTGTAACTTGTGCGATCTACGGAAGCCCTCACCCCACGAGCATGCCCCTAATTCAAGAGGGCTGGCACTGTAGCCCACTCCCAACAACGAACCACCAGTCGAAGAACAGTGCTGCCAGCCACTTCTGTTGCCACTAACACGGTACTAGCGGAGGCCTAGGCCCCCTCGTTGATGGTCCCTGTCAACCCTCCCACAGAGAGGGGCACAAGAAGAAGGGACAGGGGATGAGAAAGAGAGGACCCTCCTCCCCCTACCACGGCGCAACCGACACCCGCGCGGCACGCAGCCCCAACCACATCTGCTGCCACATCTGTAGCCACCATAGCTGGAGCCGTACAAGTACCCGTACAACGGGACCCCGCAGAGCTCCCACATCACCATCGACAGGGATCCCTTAAGGGAGTCTCCATCGCCCTGGGGAAGGGTGATTAGTATAACCCTATGCAAATGGTTCTTGATGCCATGAACAATTGCTGAATTACGGATGATATATTGGAACGCCGCAGGATTTCACCGTCGCCTGCCTTTCCTTCGCTACAAACTGCGCGACCACCGCATCAACGTCGCGCTTATAAATGAAATGCATCTCCACCCCTCACACACCGCCCACCTGCCGGGCTACCACGTCCTACGGATGGACGCCACACAAGGAAGCCATGGCGCGGGCTGCTGGTCACCATGCACCGCAACATCGTGTTCCGCCAGCAGTCCGACTTCAACGCCCAGTAGTTCCCAGTCCCTGGGTGTCGAGGTACAATTGGGTTCCAGCGCCATTCATCTGAAAGCTATTTACCACCCTGGCTCCCTCAGCGCGCACCAATGGAGTCCACCAGATGCTTGGCAGTTCCACCCCCACACTCCCTGCTGGGGGCTGGAACGCCAAGCACCAAGCCTGGAGGTACCCGGCTACCTACACCACTAGACGTCACCTCCACAATGATACCATCCGCAATGGCTACGAGGTAGTGGGTCCCAACTAGCCGGCCCACTACTCCAACACCACTACCCAATAGCCGTCCACCATCGACCTAGTGGTCCATAGAGGGTTCACCGCAATGGAGCTCGAGACCCTCTCAGACGCCTTCAAATCCGATAACCGATAACTCGTCCTCGTCCCACTCACGGGCAGGTTGACTCTGGCCGTTGGCCCACGGCAGATTTATTGGGAGCGGCTCGAGGCCCTCCTGCAACTGAAGCCACCGATCTTTGAGCCCCTTAACGACGCGGACAGCATCGACCGCCTGGAAGAAACCTCACGTCGTCAATTCCACTCTACCCACAACCACTCACGCACTGCCACCAATTCCTAGGACCCTTCTAGGCGCTGACTGGCAGGTGACCAGGGACCCCAGCCTCAAACTGAAACTCAACAGTTCGATAGAGCAGATAAAGGCCGCCCTCAAGGACAGGGCAGCCGACGCATGGGATCGTCGCATCACGGAGGCGCACGACGATCGACCCTCGCTCGATAGACTGTACCACCAAATTACCAACGAGAAACCCCTAGTGAGACCTCTCCACCACCCTGATGGATCTCTCCACTACTCGGCGGGAGAGAGAGCAGAAATCCTGGCAGGCCACCTGGCAACACAGTTTTGGCCTAATCCCAGCGAGCGTCCCGACTTCCACGCAGCTGTAGAAAAGGAGGTATAAAATCGCCTACGATCGCCTCCTCTACCTACGCCTCCGCCGCCTTTCTTCTCGCCTGCGTCAGTAAAGAAAGTTAAAAGCTAAAGCCGAAGAAAGCCCCTGATAAAGACGGGGTCACCAATGGGGCACTCCGCCACCTACACGTCGACAGCCTCGCCAGACTCTTTAGCGCCATTCCGCGCCTGTGTTATTTTCCTAAGCGTGTAAAGAGGGTCTGGTGATCATGATCCCAAAACCTGGGCAGAACCTGAGACGTCCAGAAGGATACCAACCCATTACCCTCTTGAGATGCACAGCCAAACTGTTCGAATGTGTTCGAGAAGCTCCCGCTTCTCATGTCGCATCTTCAGCCGCGGCACGAACAGTTTGGTTTTGGTTCAGTCACCTAGGCCCCATATTTCTTCAGAAATACAACAATACACTGCGACCTCAAGATGGAAAGCCTGGAGGAGCACATCAGCCGGGTCACGGAAAGGACATCGTCCCGTAGCATTCAAGATCGCCAGACGCGCGCAGACTATCCAGGGATCTCCTTCCCTCTCCACGTCCGACTCCTGAGCTGTCGCCTAAGCTGGGCCTGCCCCGGGTAACCGAGCTGACTCACCTGGCTGGGCTGAACCCCCAGGTGTTCCCCATACTCCACACAAGGGTGATCAGGATGAAAAAAATCACGGAAACGCGAGCAGTTACTGGTAAGTGACGGCCATGATTGGAGGAAAGTAGTGTGAAGTATTGTTATTTGGTGATATATATCACTTATAGCAATTGCGTAGAATCTCTTTCCGAATATACTAGAAACATATAGATAATATGTGCTTTTATCTTGTTTTTTTATAAAAAACGTTAACCGCTTCCATTTCTTACACTATTATTATTATAATTTTTTAGTTTTTTTTTTCTTTCTAAGTGAGAAGAAATCAATCATCAATAAATATTTTAATCGAAGATAATTGATTAGAAAGTGTTAGTTTTATGAAATAAATATACAAAAAACAGTATTATAAATATTATAATATACAAAATTATATTAAAATTAATGTCAATGTTTTGAAACACACAATTTACATAGGTTATATATATTTTATGAATATTTAATTCAAATAGATAAATGAACAAAAATACACAAACAATACAGTTACTAGATTCTTTTACTTTTTGAACGTATTATTGAATAATCACAGTAATAAAAATAAGTAATAAAGAGAAGCTCCTTGTTATTAACAAAAAGTATGGACCACATGGTCCCTGGCAGATACATAAAAAAAACAGTGGCAGAGTTCATAAATAAATTAATTGAATTTATGATCGTTTTACTAGAGCTTCTAACATTAATACATATTTTTTATTATTATAGATACAACGAAAACAGAAATTTTACAATTTAAAATATCGAATAGTAAAAAATACTTACATGCGTCCATTTTAGATTATCCTGTCAATATTGTTAATTTCCAGAATGTTCTAAGACTGGAAACAAATCTGTTACGCCATCTAGCGGTACATTGATATATTAATATACTATAGCCATCTGTCCTAATTTTTTAAACTACGACATGAAGCAGCATTATCGACAGTAACACAAAATTTAACCAATCACAAGCATGATTTTCTCCTAGATAATTTCTACCAATGGAGTAAAATGGGACGCAGCTATAAATACGTCAATTACGTCAATAATATATAATTAGGTTTCAGAAGTGAAATATGAAAAGTAAACTATACAACACTAATGTTACAAATACAATCTTATTTATTAAAAATCAAAATAACTATAAACTGAAGTTTAAATAACTAGAAACTTATATAAAAAACCAACAACATTCGAAAACACATATAGGTATTTACTCAGTGTTAATTATAGCAGCTCTTTTAACCAATTCACAATATTTATTAATTAAAACATTTAAATTACTTTATAACTTGCTAATAATGATCCATTAACAACCTAGTAACAAATCACGTCGACTACCACACGTGTACCCTTACGTAGGTGAGGGTCCAATATGTCTTCCCGCTTAAATTAGTAACTTTTTATTAACAAAATGAAAAGAGCAGCCCGCTTATAGACAGTGACATTGACGCATTGGAGGAGTACTATATTTGACAGTTGACATTTGTAGCACAGAAGTCTCCTAACTCGGCCGTTCTGACCCTGCGTCGTCCCCGACGTAGCTGAATTAATATCCAGTTGCCTGATCACATGCTGGTGCATCCCGATTAGCCCCAAAGTCATCAGCGTCGTTTCATGGCTGTATTGATGAAAATTCTACAGTAGTACCATATTCGCTGTCTTCATCATCTAAAATTTTAAGTTTATAAATGTCTAAACATTACAACATAAACGGATAGGCAATCAAAATGTACGGACAAAAGATATAAAAATAAAAAGTTTTGAGAGCTCTCATTTTTAACCCTGTAAAATCTTCATATCCAAGTATGTTCAGTCCAGTGCAGCAAACTCTGGAACCTGTGAACAGAACAGTCAGAAGGCGTCCCCTCTGTCTGCCAGGACCAAGCGTCCACATGGACCAAACGTCCACAAGGCCCAAATGTCAGCAAGGACCAATGTCCGCCTTGACCAAATATCCACAGGGACCAAACGTCCACAAGGCCAAAATGTCAGCAAGGACCAAATGTCCACCTTGACCACAAGGACCAAACGTCCTTCAGAGCCATACGCTCTTCACAAAATCTTTCAGAGCCATACACCCGTCAAAATTTCTCAGGCCATACGCCTCATCAGACAAAACGTCTGTTACAAGTCAAAGTCAAAACACCTAACCCACCCCCATGTCTGTGCCCAAAGGGACCACACATCCAATTGAACTCAATAAACAAACTGCCACATTACACCTGTATTGTACACTAAGCCCCATCGTGGTTGTCAGACAAAAATTAAACAATTAGAAAAAGAATTAATGGAGGAAGAGAAAAATAAAATGTCGGTCTGTATGTATGTAAACATGTAATGATTTAGAAAGAAATTGTGCTAGACAACAAAGCAAGAATTAGTGCAATACAGTTAAAATAACTTGTCGACGAAAAAGGCAGTACAAATTTCCAGTTACTAATCCCCATGCCATTGTACCATGTTAGAGCTCCTCGAGTGGTTTAACTACCACCACTCAATAATTAATTGCCTCAGTCTTATAGGAGCTCGGCCTAACCTGACCTCTATTTATAATTCAACCAATATGTTCAATTTCTGTTGAAGTAATAAACATGTTCGAAATTTTATGGGAAAATCGGTTTTTCGTTTGAGTATTAATAGTAACTGAATCCCATCATAACGCATTATCAACACGTCATCAACATATTCTAAAACATGACCACATTCAATGTGTTTACATAAACTATTCATAATCACCAAAATTATCCTTGTGTGATCATCAATCAAAGGGAGAAGATAGCATCCTCTAACATTCAACCCTTTCAGTGCCAATCCCAAACCGTACAACATATCCAGTCATACACACTTTGGATTGTGTATGACACACATACTACACTCCTCTCTTCAAGACAGTTGACAATTTCATGTACTTTAAGCTTTTCCCCACCCCATATAGACGATACGCATTTTCCCGTATTTACCGTTGTTTGCACATTTAATGGCACCGGCGATCGAATAATATGAAAATTTATTTATTATGCACATAAGAGAATCCAGCTAATAACTTAAGTGGTACATTAATGTGCTGCCAAACGCTGAATGTGCTGACAGACACTTCAATACAGACACACACTTCACACTTCAGACCAGGACAGACACTTCAATAGACATTCCTAGGCACTGTTTACTCCTCACTAATTAAGTTGTCTGAAATTGTCTCCTATATCATAAACGATAAATTATTATTTACTATAAACATTCTTCTGGTTTCAATTTCCCATTTTAATTTGTTTAAAATAATTCAAATTCCTTAACCTCATAATAATAGTACACAGAAATCTTTTGCTACAATAATCCCTCCCAATTACTTATATAGCTATTAATAGAGGTAAGTCTAAATATTGTATCCTTAGTTATATAAGTAATAGTTGTAAACTTAGTCTTAGCAAAAATTATATATGCAGCAATCTTAATGAACTTGATGCAATCGATAATCCTATTTGTGAAACCAAAATTATGTCCATGTATGTTATAGTTTTTAATTCACTTCCTACTATTTGTAAAACAAATTTTATTTTAGGAAATTTACATTTTTGTCAACCATTAGGTAATAACTGATGGGTCTTTATTTATTGAAATCCTACTAAATTGCATGTTAATTGTAATAACAATGATTTCAATTTAACTTTATTTGCCACTGGAATTTTAACTTTGAAGCTGAATTTATTTGCTCAGAATGTAGGCACAAAGTATGTAACAGATGTAATTAATTAATTATTAATATTTAGTCTCCATATACATTCTACCATTACGCATGCAAATATTACATTTGGTTTTATTAACTTAAAATTTACAATTTTTATATTTACTTGTTATGTAAAATTAATTAGTTCAATTAATCCTACAATTAAATTAAATTCATTCTGATTTCAATCTTATAGCAGACAATTGTTGCAATTTCACATCATTTAAAAATATTAATAATCCAAATTTGTTTAATTTTATAAATCCTAAGTTATATACAAGGTTTGCACCCCTATATGCAACATTGCATCACTTTAATACTATATACGCATTAAGTTATTAGTATTAGTTATTGATTAAATCTTTCTTTTTTTTTAAACAACTTTAAGCCAAATGTACATAACAACACACACATTCTACATACAATAACATCAGCATCCAACCCAACTGGAACAGTCATGCAAAATCTCGGAACAACTATCAAGTCAGCTCCAAGTGAGAGCTCATCAATAGCCAAGGAAACAAAACCATTTCCTGCCAACAAAGTTTTTTTTTTTTTTCTGTGATTAATTTACAATCAGTTCTTTACTTTTAGCAAATGTGTTGTATGCTGTTGGCTTTTAAAGGCGTGACTCCAATAAGCCATCTACCTTATAGTATTCTCTTTTTTTACTTGTTTTTTTTTTAAAGTATATCATTTCTTTTTAATCTTTTAGCATAACTTCGCGTTATAAGGGCAGATGCAAGATCATTAGGATGCCTTCCCAGTCGGTCTCGAAATTTTACTATTGTGTTTTATTATTTCATACGCGACAGTATCCATCTTGAGGTTTTCATGGATTTCCTTGTTGGTAACAAACCACGGTACATGGCTGATTGTTCGCAGTATAGAGTTTTGTAACCTCTGAATTATCGTGATATTGGATTTACAAGCACTTCCTCAGAGTTGTATCCCATAGAGCTAAATAGGCTTCAGTACAACATTGTATATAAGAAGCTTATTGTCCAGGCTCAGTTTGCTGTTACGCCCTAGTATCCAACGGAGGTTTTTATATCGGATATTTAGTTCACACCTCTTTGTTTCAACGTGATTCCTCCATGTCAGGCGACAATCGAGATGAAGACCCAAATACCTGACGCAGTCGTGATGCGAGAGTGTAGTATTTTCCAATTTTACTGGTGGACAGTTTCCTTTTTTTAGGGTGAAAGTGACCTGGACAGATTTGCTAGCACTTGCTTTTATCTTCCAGTTATTCAGCCATGTTGAGATTTTATCCAGGCTTCCTTGTAGAATCTTTGATGCAATAACTGGATCTTTGTGACTGACTAGTACGGCAGTGTCGTCAGCAAATGTCGCCGTTGTGACTCCTTCAGCCTGCGGAAGGTCTGAGGTATACAGTATGTACAGTAGCGGTCCCATAACTGACCCCTGGGGTACACCAGCTTTTATTTGGAAAAAGGATGATTTTGCATCCGCTTCTTTCACCTGGAACATCCTGTCTTCAAGGTAAGATTTCAATATGGTATAATACTGATGTGGCAAGTTACTCTTCAGTTTAAGCAGAAGACCCCTATGCCAAACCTTGTCAAAGGTTTGTTGAATATCGAGAAACACCGAGGAACAGTATTGTTTTTCCTCGAGGCTTTTACGGGTTTTGTCATATACTCTGTGCACTTGTTCGATGGTGGAGTGTTTTAGCCTGAAGCCAAATTGGTGGTCGGGTATTGCCTTTTCATTGCTTAGAATGGGCAGTATTCTATGCATCAGTAACTTTTCCAGAACCTTAGAGAGTATGGGGAGCAGACTTATAGGCCTATAAGATGATACTTCATAAGGATCTTTTCCAGTCTTATAAATCATAATGATTTGAGAGACTTTCCAGGCCAGAGGAAAATACTGGACCCGCAGTACAGCATTAAACAAAGAATTCATAAATACAACAGCTTTTCGTGGTAGTTGCTTTAGTATTTCCTTTGTAATAAGATCATATCCAGGTGCTTTCTTGTCTTTAAGTGTGGTAATTACTCTCCATACTTCACGCACTGTAACGGGACATGGTGTGGGGGTGACGGGTGGTGGTGTCATTTGGAAGTCTTGTAGAAGCACTTAGTCTATATGTCGCTCATTCTCAGAGCTTCGTCCCGGATTCGGAGAAAATACTTGATCTAGGTGTTTAGCATAAGCATCTACCTTTTCCTGGGATGTACGTGCCCATCCCGACCAAGTTAATAGCGGGAATTTGGTGCTTTGTGGCTTGCTATAGTTTTTTGTGAACTTCCACAAGGAGTATTTGTTTGACGCAGAGGGCGATAACGATTCCAGTTGAAATTCCAGTGTATCAACGTGCCATCTCTGCAATATCTCTTTCAGGTCTAACGCAGCTGTATTGAATATGGTTTTGTCTGCCTCCACTCCACTCTGGTGCCAAATCCTCCTTAACCTACATTTATTTAGTAATGCATGTTTAATGGCCAGTGGGTAATTTGAATGCCTGTTGTCCGGTTTAGGTTCAGGAGTATTGATCCAGCAAGCTGTTTGAATAAGTTCGGTGATATACCTAGCTGCATCTTCTATCCTGCCAACAAAGTAACAGTATTACTTACCCTCCAAGATACAGTTTATTGGTTCTCCCTCACACAACAAACATTTCAGAACAAACAAAGGTTACAAGTCATACTGCTACCATTTATAGGTTTCCTTATCCAATGTTACTCACACCCCCTTCACCAACAATAAAATTGTTCCAATCTAAAAGAATTGTGTAACAGACGCCCAATTATTAAGCTATGAATCTCTTGTCTTTCCTTTTTTTTTGTCACTATGAATTGTGCTCAACTGGCACACTCGAAATGCCATATATCAAGAATTCAATTCAATTCACTAAGCCCTATATACATTAACAAGAATCATCTTAAGGCAAACTGGCACCCATCTCTCCTCTAGCACACTAAGCACAACCACAGTACTCTTCAGAATCAGCCTGTATATAACTTCAACCACCTATAATCACCAGTAATACTCACTCACTCATTCAACCATGAATATCACCCTTAAGGCGCCCAGAGTCATGTGATAAACATTCTGAATCATTCCAGTTATTACCACTTCTAACCCTCTCCATCTCCTCACACTATAGCTCAATATCATTGATAACTGAGTCAAATTTGATCGATTGAGTCTCGCAGACGCATCCCACATTGCGAGCAGAGGGTGTGCAGACGCACACCAATATGCGCAGGAATGCGTCGCACATGGCGAGCGGTGGTCGTGCAGAGGCACACCAAGACGCCCAGGTAAGCGTCGCGCATCGCGAGCTAAGGGCGTGCAGAGGCACACCAAGACGCGCAGGAAAGCGTCGCCCATCGCGAGCTGAGGGCGTACAGAGGTACACCAAGACGCACAGGAAAGCGTCGCGCATCGCGAGCTGAGGGCGTGCAGAGGCACACCAAGCCGCGCAGGAAAGCGTCGCACGTCGCCAGCAGAGGTACACAGAGACGCGCGGGGACGCGTCACTTGTCGTGGGAGTAGAAGCACCTCATAGCGGCACGGCGGCGGCATGAATGTCCTGCAACAGCATCATGAAAGCACCAGCGCGAGCGCTCGAGACACCCTTAGCGCTCGAGTCCCATATCATGGCGTCCCATATAAGAAAAGAGAAATTATGAAACTGGTGTTTTATTTGCTTTCAAAAAAATAACAAAATTATAAGGTACAAGGATCTGGCCTGATGAGCTTAGACAGGTATCCCACTTCTGAAATTAGGTTTCAGAAGTGAAATATGAAAAGTAAACTATACAACACTAATGTTACAAATACAATCTTATTTATTAAAAATCAAAATAACTATAAACTGAAGTTTAAATAACTAGAAACTTATATAAAACACCAACAACATTCGAAAACACATATAGGTATTTACTCAGTGTTAATTATAGCAGCTCTTTTAACCAATTCACAATATTTTTTAATTAAAACATTTAAATTACTTTATAACTTGCTAATAATGATCTATTAACAACCTAGTATAGTCTGGCAAATATGTTATTGATAATGGGAAGCACGCGCGGCAAATTGCGCAGAAAGCGTATTTTGATGTCTGCACATAGACACCCGCTCACGCCGGACCGATTCCCCTTAAGGGCTCGCGGGGAATCGGTGCGGGGTGTGACCGGGCTACGGTACAATCGAGCGCAACGCTATCAGTTCATTACTATGAAATATGAATATAATATCATATGATAGCATCATATATACGGAATGGCGTAGTAGAGCAAATTTATCTAGTAATATGTATTTGTTAGCTTAAGCAACATGCTTAATCAAGTTATGGATAACCAAATTGAAAAATGAAATAAAAAACTGAATTGAAATTATTATAATGGGGCCACATACAAATCTTCTCGATCCAAATTCCATAAAAAAAGTAAAATATAAAAACATACATAAGAATGTATATATAAACCTTCCCTGAGAAATACTTGATCTAATGGTGAAAACCGCATCAAAACCCGTTGGGTGGTTCAGAAGAAGAAGAGTTAGAAAGTTCAGACAGACACGAAAAGCGACTTTATTTTATAAGATATAGGATACAGGGTGGAAGAGGCAGCGCTTCTTTTACTGAAACTGCATATAGGGTAAAATATTTCAAACCCACGATTCACGATTTTTCTCCATACCTGTATTTCGTGTGACGCACACATACGTATGCGACGTAAGTGTAAGAGCGCTTATGTTAACCTTTACAAATACCGTTTTATTTTAAAACGATAATTTTATTATTTCTTTTGTTTGAAAAAATAACTATTTCATTTTTGGGAATTAATTTTTTTCTGAATTATATTAGGGTTTTATTCATTTAAAGTGGTGCTGACAATTCCTACCTGTAGAAATCACTCAGTTTACGTGCAAAGAGGAGTTGGCATATACCCTTGACCCTGACCTCCACTTTTGTGATAAATACAATAACGGCACGTTAGCTTGGATGTTAAATTTTTTATTTGGATAGCTGTCTCCAAATAAGGAAACAAAGCGACTTGAGAGTGTAAAAGATTACTTGCATTGTACGTAAGTGACGCAGTAGTCATTGCATTAAAGTTGCATTGTATAGAAATAACTAAAATTTTTGTATTTCACCATGTTGTAAATTACACACACCTTTTACTGTTAAGTAAATGTAAAAACAACAATATTTCAAAGTAAAAGCATTGTGAAATATGAACACTGTTTCCATTGACCACTTTTACGTTTTCTTATTTTCAGTTTTCTTCCAAATAAAATTGGAAATATGCAAATTATATTTAATACGCCTTTGAATGGTTTTGTTAATAACTTTTAATTAGTTCTACTACCAAATTGTTAAAAAAAATGCATTATTTATTTTCGAAATTAAATAATTCAATTATTTTGAGAGGCCGCCGTGGCGACGGGGCTTAACGCGATAGTTGTGGGTTGGATTCCCACTCGGCGAATGAAATATTTAATACTTTCATTTTCTTGCTCTGGTAAACAGCTAAAGCACGGAGTTGCGTTCCGCCACTGAATAGGCAATGTTTGGGAAATTAAGTGTAACACTAGGTTCCCTCTGTCTCTCTGCTATATGCGGGATACAGCATAATACTATAAAAAATTGGCATATAGTAAAATAAAAGTAATAAATTTTGTAATTCCTTATATTTTAATTAACACTATTTGTTATTGAAATGATTAACACTTAGTTAACATTATAATTAGTGATTATAATGATCATTAACAAGCAGACCCACAGTTACATCAGAAGTCAATTTATATACTAATAAGGACACATGCCTTATGAGTCAAAATTTAAAAAAAATAATACAAATGTTTGTATTTAATCATTATTCATGAAATATATCTAACTAAATCCATAACAATTCATTATATATGCATTTCCTAAATCACAAGTATTCACTCTGGGGACATGTCAAACAATAAACATTTAATTTAACCAGTACTTAATGGTAATTTACATGAACTTAGCACACATTAATTATTTATCACAGCACTAGCAAAGATTGCGTTGTCATAAGACGTAGAATATTTACAAGGAAAACAGTCCATGCACGATAGGAAGCCCCAGAGCGATCGTCAAAGTCACTAATAAAGTAACAAATAACATTCAAATATGTACTTATAATATAAATAAAAAAGCAACAATCGCTTATCTGCGATGACGGCGTTTTTTCTTGTTGCGTGTACCGCTGCCGGGTTGAGGTTGCGCCTGAGAGGGGCCCGTCGACGAGGAGGGGGGCGGCACGGGGGGCTCCGGCTCCTCGGGCAGCGAAGTGGGGGCCCGGAGGGCGGGGAACGCGTGCCTGTGTTCGTAGAAGTTCCACCCTCTGTGCTGATTGTGCGTGGGGGCGGGAGGGGGCGCCACCGGCGGCTCGCTGAGCGCGGCGCGCAGGCGCGCCCGCATGCGTCTCCGGGCGTTGCGCGACAGCTGGAGGCCGTCGCTTGGCAACTCCTCCGCAGGATGCTCGTCTTCAGGTGACTCGTGATTGTGACCTTGCTGTGGTTCGTGTTCATCCCTCGATCCTAGTGCTTCAGTACGCACCACTAGGGCATTCGTTTCTCGGCCTAGAGATTCAAACGCTCGAGAAAGTCTTTCGACGTCATTCTGTAAGTCCTCAAGAAAAGATGATTCCAAAACCGGAGGCATGTTATTATTGCCTCTATTCGCAATTCTGAGGACTGCTCGTGGTTGTGTCTGATTGGTGACCTGGTCGAGTTGAGTGCGTCTCACCGACAGTTTCCCACTGATTATTGCGGGCGCCATTAGAGCCCGAGCGTCCATTTCTTTAACGACTAAACAGTGTCCACGTTTTTTCAAAGATCCTTCGCAAGACCTTACCGACCAAACCTAAAAAGAACACAATAACAGAATAATGTCATGGACAATGAAATAAAGAAATAATATAAAATAAAAAATAAATAGATATTTACACAATCAGAAAAAATAGCTTCACGGTCATTACCACAAATGGTAACAGTATAATGAAAAGTGTGAGCTACCCATGGTGATGCAGCCATAGTCAGCCATGCACATACAGCATCATCTGCAAAAAATAAATGATTTTTTTTTTTTTAATTTGCGGCAAGTATGTACTTCTATTTTAAATGTAAAACTGTATTTTGCTCTATATAAAACATTAAGAACTACGTACGACACTAAAAGTAATGCCGTCATGGCATAGTGAGATTTTAATTTCATTTTGATTTTCCCATACTAGACGACAAGGCGCGGCCTGGAGTGCCCCTCAACTCACAATGTCTAGTTTAACGAAATTAACGGAAAACGAGACAGTGTCTTAACTATAAATTGCATCTGTCTAACCTGCTGTGTGAAAAAAGAAAAGCGTAAAGCAGCTTTACTTATGATATACATAAATAATTAGTTAATTGTTACTCAAAGCAATAGTTATATAAATAAATTTAAAAAAATATACTCATATATGTATGCATTAAATATTATATGAATATAAAACTCACTATTTAATTCTATAGTTAAGAAAAATATGCCCATGTCAGCAATTCTCACCGCCGTCACGATCTTGCCGGGTGTAGTGGAAAATTGCCATGCTTGTAAATACTCTCCATTTTCAGATCGACCCTAAAAAGGCAACATAATACAGTGCGGTTCAGGTTAAAGTTGAGCATTGCATTTGTATGAGTGTTCATTCTAGTGTAGGTGTAACGTCACATGGTTTTTTTTAACCCCATATATACCGTTTTTGAACCCAGCCTACACCTCTTGTACTATCACAATATGTGTGATATAATGCTGCTCATGTATTTAATTCTGAATATTTTATTTTTGTTTTCGATTTCTTAAAAATGAAATATAATGTTTGCAGTATCAAGTGATACTTCTACAGTTACAAGAATGGAAAAAATTATGTGAGAGCAAGCAGTAAAAAAAAATCGTAGACGAAATGCTGCTCTTGATAATTCAACGAGATTCATTATCATTAAACAAGGATAAACATTATGAAGATGCAATGAGCGGCGTAAAAAAATTTATATGAAATAAAATTATAATTGGCATATTTTGGATTTTTTTTTTATTGATTTCTATTAAATAAACTTTATTTTGTAAGTTTTTTTTCTGGCTTTGTCTTTAAATTCACTTACACAAATGCAAGCTCCGCTTAAGCCTTTCAAGCTATACAAAGGTAAGATACATACATTTTTTATAAAAACAAGGTAAGTCTCATAAATGTAATATTAATATGTAATGTTTATAAGAAATGAAAATATTTGCTTTAAAAAATTCTACATTACCAAAATATTTTTTAACAATAACAGAAAATTAATAAATAGAAAACAATTACCTCAAGTAGATCTGGAGAATGAAAATAACGAAGATGGTTGAGTAATCTAGCAGCTGGTAATCTCTCTCCACTGCCATTTTTACAACAGAGACACCGAAAGAGACCTTTACATGCTTGCGGTGGTCCTTGAGCAGGTTGCTGTAAAATAAAAGTTCCCATTTAATATAACCAAGTGTGAGCAAGATTAAGGATAGTATAGCATCTAACATAGCAGGAACAGGAGAACAGAATAGCATCTAATAAAAAACAATAACCACAGTTTTTTGTAAGGCATTTAAATTTTATGTTTTAGATACTAGCCACACTGATACAACTTTTTGTCAAAAATGAATGAAATCAGAATAAAAAACTTGAAATGAATTGAAATGGAATGAAAAAAAAAGTCTCACACCCACTACACCACACCACAAGGAACAATTAGCTCATTCTGTGAAAATACAAGCAATACTCAAGACAACTAATAAATTGTTGGTGGTGGTGGTTTGATATAATCATGTCAACTGACAGACAAATGCTACTAAGTCTACCCATGACCATATAATACCACAGTGTTTGTAACTTAGGCTTTTGATGTGTGTAATACTAAATATCCACTATCAATGTGGTTTCAGAGTATGATGGATAGCATATTGAGTTGGATGGACAGTGGTGCAGCCAATAAGGAAGGGAAGTAGATTAAGGAATGTAAAACAGCATTAAGCCACTGTGGCTGAGGTTAATTAATTCATATAGCTCAGACATGAGGTTGAGTAGACAGCTATACATTTTACCAATAAAGTATTAATTATTTATTGGAGGATTAAAATATGTAAAACTTTAGTGCAGTACTCCAGTAACTTTTATACTTTAGAAACATTCGTTGCACCTAAAATATTATTCTATTCAGCAAAAATCAAGAAGTTACATACATTTATGATATTTTGATTGTTTTCTTCATCATCTTCATTGTTTTCATTTTCACCTTCTCCAGGGGCTGTTTCTCTAGCTGGAGCACTGCTTTCTGAAGAGCCTGAGCCAGTTTGTGCTTTGGCACCCGTTTTCTAAAATTGTATAATATATTAATTATAAGATTGCATGAACATTGCATGAATTAAAATGCACTAACATTTGATTTAGAATATTTTCTTCAAAAATCTTTGCTAAACAAGGGTATTATAGAAATGGGGCGAAAAAAATCGGGATCAGATGTACTACCCAATTTATATATCAGTATGACTTTATGATAATAGCTAAATTAAAAATAATATACATACAAAGGCACGCAGTTTTCTGAAATTGGCTATTAATTCTTCCATTGCATAATTGCGTGTCCCAAAGAAGAGAGCCCGGCAGACTGGACACACATCCAGACGCATCTTGCACCTGCCGCAGACATGATGACCTTCGTTGCATTGAAATATTTGTCCTGATGGAATCTCGTAGCATACAGGGCATTGTAGTAAGTCGTCTAAATTCAACCATGATTCTGCCTGTTACAAGAAAAAATAATTGAAAATTGATATTTCTTGCATAATTGATAAATAAAATTTTGTTAATGATAGTTATATTTTTATTTTAATAAATGGCTATGACTGGGAAAGTTACATTTCAATGTAAAGTAAATGCCTACACACTTACTACTAAAAGTACAGAAATAATATTACTGAATATAATGTAGAATGACAAATTAATATTTCATTAGCTGAATGAATTCAATAATAATTTTTATCATCCATTACATATAGTTACAATAATTAATAATTATGTTCAAATGCTTCAAAATTTGTGATGTCCATATTTAGATACCAAAATTAAAGTTTAAATATTTTTGTACCTATAGAGCTATGTTAGAGTTTGGTAGGTACATACTTAATTGTACCTTGTATGAAGAAAAATAATAAAATAATACTTCTAACATGGCCTTTAAATGCTCGTGGTTTGAGAGAAACTTGGCAAACAATAAATCCTGGAAAAACTTGTAAGTGTTGGTAAACAAATTCTAAACTAGAAAAGAAATCATCTATATAAATATTTTATTAACTAGTTCTTAAAAAGAAACAAATATTTTTTATATTTGTCACATTTTTAACTTGGATTTCATCATTTTTATCACAAGGTTAGCAACATATATGGGAGAAACTATGAAATTTTTTGAAAAAAACCTTTGCTATAAAAATTAAACAAGATAAAAAACTAAAATAAAACTTTGACAAATTTTGTTTTCTTTGTTCACATTTTGCATCAAGCCCAAAGGTTCTAACACAGGTAATTTATTAATAAGGTAGGTAGGTAGGTAGGTAGGTAATTTATTAATAAGGTATTATTCATTAATAGATCACTAGAAATTTGATTAATTTATATAAATTTGATGAAGTGTTAATTTCATTATGATTAAATCTTTAATATAAATTATTGTCTATAACTGCAAGAAATTGATTAACATGGATGTACCCTCGCATTTCGCAATAAAATTTTGTTAAGAATGACAAAAATATAGTTAATGTGAACTGCATATAAAGTATGTGGTTCAGTACAAGGCCTTGCTTAAAACAGTTACAAGGAAATTACATTACATGTGAAGGTAAAAACTTTTAAATAAAGTTTTTAAGATTACATATGTACATGCTATGTGTAAGTGCAATGAAATTAATCTCACATAAAAAAAGACCACTCTTAATATTATAAAAATACAGTGGTATTATAATACAAGTTTTTATTTTTACAACTTTTCCTCAGTCAACGAATTTATATGCTGATGCCAAATACCACGTTGCCATAATAACAAAAAACCGTATCTAATATGGTAATGCTATTTATTTTACAAGGTATCAAAAAGAAACAATAACAACATACTTTAAAACTACCAAGATAAAGAAAGAATGTTATTTTGGCTTAAATTATCTATATCAAACTTAATAACAATTTTTTTGATAAATATAAATACTTTATTTTATCTTAAATAATCCAAAATAACTAAAATACGATAATAATGTTTCATCAAAGGACACGTTTATGCAAAACACGTATAAAAAATATCGACCAACCGACAAGGTTGAAACAATGGAATTTTAAATCTAGATTTTTAATAAGCGTTAAATATACATACCTTAATTTCAACCTTTTCAACCATAACGGGTAATTATTAAAAAATATTAAGTAAAAAACTTATTAATTCTAGGAGCAGAGTACACGACATTAATAAAGTGAATCACAGCTGCGGCTGTTACAAATGGCCGACCTAACGAGTAAACGAAAGCGACATTACGAAAGTTTTTTCCCAGTGTTGCCTAATTATTGTACCTTTATTATTATAGAAAATTTTAACGATTCTTAAGTTTTCTATCTTGAACATGATAAAAAATTTAAAGCTATAAATTTAATTAGCTTTTTTTATAGTTAAGCATTAATTTTAAACCACAAGACAATCTGTGCTAGCAGCACAGATTTTTAACGCCTTAGTCTTCTAAATTTGAACTAAGTCTAAGCCTAAGTGGGCAGCAACCATGAGCAGACGTTGATGTATAAGTCCATGTGGTCTGACATGTGGTTTTACGTATAAAAAAGGTAACTGTAACCCGACTACTCGTCTGTATGCCAGATATTCCTTACAGGTTAATGACCTATTATTATAGGTTTTGTCTATCTCTCTCAAAACAAAGCTTTACTAGAACGTAACTTCAGATTCCTCCTCAATATTGAAGATCCTCTTGACCGGAGATCTTAACTGTAGCTATATAGATATATCTATCAGCTAATGTAATAGATTGTACCATTGACTTAGTAAAGAGCAACTGTTGAGTTTCTTGCCGGCTCTTCTCAGCAGAACTGCCTTCCGAACCGGTGGTAGCTTTTTGTTCATATGTTCATTCGACGATTCAAAAGTGCTTATAATAATTGCCCATTTGAATAAAGAATATTTTAAATTTGTATTGTAAACAAACTATTTTCAATTCTTCAATCATCTGCGCCAAAGGTTAAATCTTACAAAGAATCGCGGAAAAACATGATCTCTCCGTAATAAAGGACCGACTCCCTCTAGCTTTCCGATCGAAAGTGGCGCCCCAGAAGTGCTAGACACAGCGGTGCTAAGGAAAGTAACCCTGTGGGTGCGTGACATTACGCCTCTTACGGATTATGTACATATTATATTCTCTAAAGAGCTGTCAAAAAGAAAGAACAATAACTAAAGCCCCAAAAGAATATTTAAATTTTTAGGCTTAATTGAATGTAAAGAGTATGAGCTGCAATATATGGTGCAAAATGTTGGACCATTAAAAATACAAAAAAAACTAAATTAAATAGAGTAAATGAAGACCACCAGCCACGTAGAGGACAACCGTTGTTGGAATATAGGATCTAAAACAAAGATCGTCTGGCTTGGCGCCAAAATACGACGAGGACCGACCCCGAATTAAGAGCCACGGACAGAATTGAAGAAGACAAAATTGAAGCATGAAAATTTCTGAACACAATATAAATGGATATAGCATAGGGCCTGAATATCTCAAAATTAATAAAATAAATTTTCATGAAAAATCAACTTTATGCATTTACTAGTGGACCCGGACGCGGCTACGCCTGCTTGAACTATAAGAATATTTATTATATGTATTTATAAAATTATTTTCAGTTTTCAATACAATTAGTAAGAGAATATAAGCCTAAATAATCAAAAAGAATAATAAGTAGAGACAAATTATTAGAAAAAATAACTGAATTATTGAAATGAATCAACAAAAGAAGTAAAAGTAACTAAAGGATATTCTTAATATTAGAAAAAGTACCTAAAGTTTTCCGTGCGCGCATACATAGATATCGACTCTATGAAATTACTAAACATTATTCTATATTAAATAGGTTAATTTTTGCAAGCAATATCAAATAAAATAAGAAGAGAACCAAAGTGTAGTTTAAATAAATTATAAACAGCAAGTAATTACATAAAAATTAACAATAGTTCGAAAATGTATGAAAATTTATAAAACCGTCAACGTCATCTGCCCGTTCGCGTCGGTCATACTCATACAATGCCACCCGAAGGCTAGGTCATTTCGAATCAGTGACGTCTCCTTAATTATTTATTAAAATGTTATACAGCAAACTACAATTTCAATCTAGATAAAATGATAAAAGTGACTTTTATATGTATTGCAGAATAAATTACACGTCAAATTAGAAAGTATTTTAATTTATTTATTATATAGCCTAACGCACTTCTGAAGAATGCAGCTTTCATGCAAAACAAAAACAAGGTAAATCGGATCAGTAGATCCAGAGATCTTAGCGTTCAAACAAACAAACAAATAAACAAACTCTTCCACTTTATTATATTAAAAGTATAGATTGAAAATGTTTTTTTTTTTTAATTTTGTACTTTTCTAAAAACAATAGTACATATTAATGTATTTTTTCTTAATTTACTCTGAGAATTATAAATTATTTTTCCACATTATATGTTCTTTTTTTTTTTATTTTGAAAGCTACATCCACGGGCGCATAGTTGCCCGTGCCTTTTTTTATTTTAAGAAAGTTCTTTTAATGTGGCGTACTTAATTTTGGGACAATTTAAATTGTACTTATATCTAGAGCTTATACTAGAGGGGTTGGGTGAGACCCCTACCGACAGTCTTTTTTTTTTTTTTAAACATATATTATTATAGAACATAACATATATAATTGTCTTTTATATAATTATTTTATACATGTATATAGGTGTAGAATTTTAGATTTGGCCTGGCTTATGCAGAACGCCTTCCTTAAGTTTTTGGATCAGTGCCTCTATCACCCCATCGTCTCTTTGTGACATTGCCCCTTTTAGGTTCGCCTCCACCACCTCCGTAAATGAAGCGCCCACCGCTCGGCTGATGAAGTTGCCTATTGCGTCACCGCCATCGTCAGAGTAATAGACACAGGTGTTGGTGTGTCTCGTCACTGCGACGACTGCATGAGAGACGCTCTCATGTACTCGGATCCGTGCGCATCCGGTTCGGACGATGATGACGTCTGCGAAGGTCTGCCCCTGGGCCTCATGTATAGTCATGGCTCGCGAACCTGCTCCAGCTCCATATCCCTCTTTCAGCTGCCTCTTCTCCTCCTGCGTGTGGACCAGATATAGCGTGCCGAGTGTTACAGTGTGGTATTCGCGCGTCGGTGTATCTGAGAACCTTTAGGGAGTGAACAATGGGGCTTGCGGAGTAAATGCTGTTATATACTCCGGCGAGGGCATAGGCGACGTCCATTGGGCTCCGATGTGTGCAAGGCAAGTCGCATGTGATGTTGGTTGTCAAGCTAGGCCTGCAGTACTTTAATTCGAATAGATTTGTCTGTCGATGTAAGGCAGCTGATTGATATCTCCGGTGAGTGTGACCTCGTTCGCTCCTGACAGTCTGGCCGCCATAACAATGGCCCGGAAGTGGTTCATGGGGGCTTCATCCACCGTTAGCCGGTTCCCTCATGAAAACCGTTGACTAAGATCGAGGTCATTGTTCGCACTCTCTTTGTCGCTTTCGTGCCAAGGCGGTGCGCCAGCTTCTCTCTTAGATCTTTCGTGGTTGTCAGTACTACTTCCGTGTCCTCATCGAAGTGCTTGATAATGTGAGTTGTCTTTCCACACCCCGGAATCCCATTTACCCAGGAAAGTTTTGGTAGCTCCCAATTCATGAAGGCTGCGCCTGTCTCAGTATCGCTTGAAATGGCGTTTGCCATTCCGAGTATCCTATCGTCCAGCATCACCCTCGTGCATTCGGCCACTCCTACCACTTAGTCGCTCTCTGATGTTAGGAATTTGGGGGGATCGTATACTCTTGCACTTTCGACCAGGCCTATAAAGCCCTTGGTGCTGCTATAGGCCGCCATGTACTGTCCCGTCATGCTTCCGTGAATGACGCGGGAGCTGACGTTGTCATAGATGGCGGCTTTGGCTTCATCGAGTTCCACTTCCAGGAGTTTGAAGTTCCCTCTCTGGAGGATCTTTTTACAGACATTGGTGTTTACCTCGCGGGTTGCCTTTAATGTGGCTAAGAACTCGATGGACGCATTTATAGCATGCACCTTTGGGCTTCTAGCCATTTTTAGGTCAGGTAGTGTTATGTTGCCCCTGCTGTGCTCTAGTACGCCTTCGTGGTGTTCTTTTCGTTCCCGTTGATTTCGGGTATCGAAAAAGGCTTTGACCTCTCTTTCTTCGGTGCTAGTTTGGCGCGCAGCCTTGGAGGCAGAGCATTTTGGGGTTCTAAGAACTAATCCTATTGAAAACTGAAAATAATTTTATGAATATATTTAAAATTTTCGTATACTTACAAGCAAGTAAAGCCGCAAAGGTTCGCCAGTACATAGTAAAACTATAATCTTTCTCAAAAGATTCTCGTTTTTTTTTAAATTTAGACAAACTTAAGAAAGGGTGGCAATATTTTACAGTACCTAAAATCTGCTATAATCTACATTATATTGTCAACATGGGACCATAAACCGATGACATGATTGTCATTATGACTAACAAAATATGACAATTGACAACATTAGTAATCCAACTTAAGTCTTAAATTATTCTACTTAGATTTTTTTATTTAAGTGCCTCTTCTTTATTTTTGTTTGATATTATCAACATATTAAAATATTGCAATGCGTGTTTATGAGATATAAATTCTATCTAGCATAAGTAAAATAAATAACAAAAAGATGGAAATTAATTATATTTATTTCTTTCTTCTGCCACTAGTAACTGGTAAAATAATTTGTATTTAAAATTAAGTTATTATATATCTATATCAAACAATTAAACCATATCTGTATATTTTATTTTGTCATAATGATTAGCTATCTTTAATACATACATACATACATATTAATTGCAGTAAGTTTATGTGAAAGGCTTCACGAGCAAATATATTCATCGATTGAAGGTGGCGCAGCTTGTTTTAGAAGATTAAACGGAACACATCAAGCAGGATGTTCATGTTAGTATTTAGATAACTGTTTATAAATTTAAAAGTACTATAAAGGCTTTTGTCTATAACAATTATTATATCATTATAGCATCATTGAGTGGCGCAGTGGGAGTGGTTCACATGATTCAAAATAAAAGTGATGCTGAATGGATGATTTACAATGCTAGTGCTGGACCTTACATGGCTGTGGTTAATACAGTAGTATTCTATGATATTATTGATTTGTTGATGGAGAAATCAGACAATGTGGCTGGTATTTTACTGTATGATAATCCAGCTACCAGGTAAAAAACCTTAAATATGAGATTTAGTATTGACATTTATATTAATAAGCAAGTGTCAGAATTATTTTTTTTTCTTTAGGCCTGATGCATTTAGCCAAGAATCAAGATGTCCTAATGAATACTCTTCAGGACCTGGAAGTCAGTGTTCCTCAATGGATGAAATTGTTTGGAATGAAAAAGGCACAAATTTGTTAAGAAGAAATATACCTTTTCCCATATTCTTCTTGCCACAACCAAGAATAGCAGTAATTGATAAAATTAATGAATGTTTTCGAAAGTAACTACTTTATAATTTATATAATGTTTAGAATGGTAGTTTTTACTTTTTATGTATGTATCTTATTTAATTATATTTCAGGTATAATTCGGATTTAAGTAATCAAAATGGACTACCTCTGTGCTCACTGCAATTGAATTCTTTCATGTATGCAGCGGTCAATAGTGTAGTATGTTTGAGGAGGTTTGTTTATAGTTTTTCAATTATTTAAAATTTAATTTATACATATACAAATTGATACTTGTTGTCATTTTATGTGTGTATGAAAAATATAAACTTAATTAATTTTTATACTGATGTGGCTTGGATAACCAAGTATAGATAAAGTAACTTCACTAAAGTGAAAACCATAATAAGATATGCAACATATTATTTTAACTTAATGTATTTAATTGAGTAAATTATATGATTAAATAAAGCGAAAGTACTTGGATCAAGACCAAGAGGTACCAACCAGTATGCATTCTGATATTAAACAGAGGAACATCATCTACTTATAAGCAGAGTAGTTGTGGTCTTGATCCTCACTTGGGTAAGGATCTATTAAATTAATGATCTGTCGTGACACAACAAAGTGCAGTGTAGAGTTCTGTCACACATCTTTTAAAATTTGTGCATAACATTTGCTAATTGCATATTTTTAGATGTTCAATATAATTTTTAAAAAAACATTGCTTTTTGTTGGATAGATCTGCATCATCTGCACTTCTGACATCCACTAAAGTCTGTGACCCACTCGGTGACTACAATGTCTACTATAGTCTTTTCCCTCGAGCAAAGGTGTGTTTAAACAATATTTTTTATAAAACATTGAATAATATGAAAGCTTTGAACAATAACATATGTTACTTAAGCAATAACTTTTAATCTATAAGATACTATTTGAATACATACAAATATTTACCAAATAAGTATTAAAATTATATTTGTATTAATTAAGAGCTAACAAAATACTCTGTTTAGGAAGCTAGAACTGAGAAGAAACCTGTTGCATTAGTCACAGCACGCATTGACTCTGCATCTCTGTTTGATGGTATGTAAAATAATTTAATTGTATAAACAAGTAATCAAGCAAACCTTTCATAGCCTTATTTTACTTAATATATAATATCAAACAAAAGTAGCATAACCTTTTTTACCTTGAACCTAGTGTTAAGATCTTGACTTCCACCATATTTTCAAGAACTTGTATATTGATTATACACCCACAATAACCTCAATAATGTAATAACAACAGTACATTTTATGTTTCTTTACAATTTGTGCCTGCTCTTAATATTGTATTAAAACTTATTGAGCAAGATTGACTTTAATGATTAATTTTAAAATATGTGATTTTGAATATTGTCTTCAGTTTGAATTATTTCTATTAGTATTTTTTTTATAAGTAAGGATTATTTATAAAATATAATCATTTTCTTTTTTCTATTTATAAATTAAGTGCTTTACAGTAAAATCTATGTGCAGGTATAGCTCCTGGAGCAGCTAGTTCAGTCGTTGGAATGGTGACACAAATGGTTGCTGCAACTACCCTTTCTCAAATGATTCCAGTAACTGATAGCAACTTGTATGGTAAATATATATTTACTTATTTTCAGAATTTTTATTATAAGTATATTAAATAAACTTGTAAATTCAATATATCTATGTATTTTTGGAACCTTTTTATAATTCTAGTTCACTGACAGTTTAATATTCATAGATAAAATAAGTTGGTTTGAAACTATCATAGTTTTATTTCTACTATAATTATTTTTTCTATTATTTTTAGATAATAATGTGCTTTGGACGTTTTTTAATGGTGAAGCATTCGACTATATCGGATCCCAGCGTGTTGCATATGACATATCTAGAGGAGTGTGGCCTCCCAATAATCCTCTTGCATCCAAAGATATTAATTTACATATAGAACTTGGACAGATAGGTGGTTCTTTGCAGCTATTTAAGGATAACAGTTCTTGGCCATTGTATGCTTATGCACCATATGAGGAATTCTCTAAAATACCTGCAAAGGTAAGGTTTTAATACTAAGTAATTCATTAAGTTAACATTTTTGAGTTACTGTCTTATTCAGTCTGTTTTAGCAATTTTCGTTTCATTTTCAAACTATTTTGATTCAGCTTTCCTTGAAGTACTCATACAAAAGTTTTAATGTATAGAAAAATGCATTCAATATAAGTAACATAACCTCCAGAAAAACTATCAAATCAGTGTCTTCGAAAGTTACTTTATTACGTCAATTAAACTTCTATAGGTCAATGAGTTTCTACAAGTAATGTCAGAAAATTCTAACAAAAACAACCTGACGCTTGCACCTGAGTTTAGTGTTAATTTACCACCGTCTTCTCTGCACTCGTTTCGACGCATCTTAAGGAATGAAACGGAAAGTGGAGACCTACCTGAGATACTGTTGGCGGACTTCAAGAGAACATTCAGTAACAAGTACTATCAGTCAGCTCTAGATGATTATGAGTCCATTGGATTCTTGTACCACAATATAAGTATTGGTACAGAGGGCAAATGTAAGTGTAATATAGGAGATAATATAGATAATTGAGGCCGTCGTAAAGCAAGGACACAATTCATTTTAACGCGACGGTTGTAGGAATGAATTATGATTTCTTTATACTTTCATTTCTTCGCTTTGGCACCAAGGCAAAAATCCGGCGTTGAGTTCTGCGACTCAACACGCAATGCATCGAAAAATTCGGCGGAAAGTGGGGAATGGAGTGTCTTAACAATGAGTTCCCTCTGCCTACCTTGCTATATTCGGGATACAGCGTAGAGCTGATTTATTTTAATATAGATAATTGAGTCCGTCTTGGCGCAGTGGTACAAGCGTGTGTCTACAGAAACACGATGCTCGTGGCTTCATTTCTTACTCGGGGTGATGTAAGAATCTGTCTGTCTGTTATCTTATATACAGGTATATCCTTTTTCGGGAACAACATATAGGGTAAAATATTTCAAACCCATACCTAAGGAAGACAGCGGTAATCCGCTGGATTCAAAGGGCGCAGGACCGGACGGAGTGGCGAGAATTAGGGGAGGCATATGTCCAGTAGTGGACGTTAAAAGGCTGATGGATGGATGGACCTGAAGAAATCAATCAAGATTGGATGTAGACCTCAACAGTTTAGACGTAGAATGTTTTTTTTTGATGTTTATTGTATTTCGTGAATTACGCATATATAAGGTGGAAGTATCAGCGCCACATTAAATGAAACCAAAGTTTTAACTATTCTATAACAGCCTATTACAATTTTTTTTTTCCAAAAAAGTAAAAGTTTTCAAATAAAATAAATAATAAAATTATCGTTGTTAAATAAAACGTCATTTGTTAAGGACGACGCACGCACGCACAATACTAATGTATTAACTACTTTTTTTTTCAGTTATGTCCACGTCGGACTTACTTACTCAGGGAATAATGAATGATACGGAGGCACAAGTGAAGATAGCTCGCTTGTCTACGGCATTGGCACAGACTTTGTACCAGCAAATCACCGGGAAAGCCTACATAGGAAATATTTCAGCTTCTGCGCATTTGGTATGTAGTAAACATAAATGTATACCTTAATAAGGATTTAAAGGATTGCCAAAAAATCTATGCTAGTTTTCGTAGATTTTCTATATTTTTCAATTAATTAAATTTATGTAATTTTTATTGACCAGACCAGTTGTACCGCAGCTCGCAGGGGTATAAATATGTGACTGCAAACGCGTCTGGTTATGGGTACGACCCCCACTCGAGGGAATGAATTATTATTTATTAATAATTTAACCCATTTAGACCCATAGCCAAACTAGCAGTAAATAAAAAGTTTTTTAGGTAATAATTGATAGATATCGATGTAAGAAAATAAAAAACGTAAAAAAACATTTAATTTTTTTTTATTTAAATATAAAAAAAATGCCGTCCTTAAATGAGGCCAATGGGCACATGTAGTATCTAAATTTTCGAGACTATTTTTGCGACACGAAATGTTTTATAACACTTTTTACACTATCAACGCGTTTTTTTTATGGTACATTGCACGTCTCAGTTGCTAGCAAAATTTTTGGGAGTAGTGGTCTACCCCGTGGTGCTGCAGACTTGGTACTGCAGAAGCTGCTGGTCGCATAAATACGTTGATGTTTTCGTCTCTTAAATCGTGACGAGCGATGTAACGAAAAAATCAAGCTAATCTATCCTGTTTATATTAGTTAGCAAGTGCAGGTGCCGCGAATTTGCAACAGCAAGATCCTATGTATGTGTGGATAAAACCCACCACCATTTTTTGCCACGTACAGCATTGCTATATAGGTAAAAAGATTGATCAGCCTGATCAACCCCGCCCATACCACACTGTCAAACCTTCGCACTAATAAAATTTGGTTAACTTGGTAAAAGCAGTAATCAAAATCGGCTCGGTTTTTCTTTTCATATCCTTTACTGCTGAGTTTCATCTTTTAACAATTCTTAAATTTCTCAAGACGACCTTGTATATTAGTCGTAGTTGGATCACTTTTACACCAACGGGGTTGCTCAAGATTACGGTTCCTCTACGTCTCTTAGCAAAAGGTTGATAATTGCTACTGTCTCAATTTTCATTGCTTCTATTAGTAAGCAGGCAGATTAGCAGTGCTTCGTATATTGTTATCATCTCCTTCTTCGTCGATTACCACACCTGGTTCTAGAGGCAGCGCAACTAAATATACCTCTCCGAAGTCTTTTTCTTCAATAATTACAACTGCGATTGCTTCTTGAAGACCCTTATATTCATTGCGACCGCTAAATATCCTAAGAGTCATTATGAACTTTGGATGGACATGCGTATAAAAACATAAAAATTTACCTCTGATGTGCCCATTGGCCCCAATTGGGGACAGCATCGTAAAAGTTGAATTTGTCCTATTACGACTCTTCTTTTCTAATCAAATGTAATTATATTACATAGAATACTAAGTACTTAAGTATGTTTTGTACCAAAACAAATGTATTTAGAAGAAAAATTTAAAAATAAATATACTTACATTTTGCCTTCACAGATTTCGTGAAACAGCTTTACAAAAGGCACGAAATGAACGATTGTAAAAAATTTTTAATTGGATTTTACGGCTACAACATAAGGATATACTACTTATCTTTACAATTTTAGACATAAACTGCATAAAAATAAAAATATAAAAAAAACAAGGGTACTATTGTAGGTGTACCCATTTGGGCACGGCGGGTCTATATGGGTTAATTTCTTCGCTCTGGCAACAAGGCAAAAGCCAGCCGTTGAGATTCGCCAATCAACAAGCAATGCCTCGACAATTTGGTGGAGAGTGGGAAATTGAAGTGTTATTAGGGCACAGTGTTTTAACACTAGATTGTCAAGTTTCCTCTGCCTACCCTACTATGTGCGGAATAGAATAAAAGATTTAAAATAAAATCTGATCGCAGGTGGACGAGATGCTATACTGCTTCCTGCGCAGCCAGGCGTGCCGGCTGCTGGCGGCGGCGGACTACGCGAATGGCGCCGACGACACGCCCGCCCCGCGCGCCGCGCCCCTTTATGTAGGCGTGGCCGCGTGGGCCGGAACGCCCGCCGTCTACCTCGGCCACCTGCTGGCGCTACTGGCCGGCACGCCCGTGTTCGGCCGCCCCTCCTGCGACAAGCACGACGACGAGGTACGCCCCAGGCACCGTGCCTGTCGCATATTGTGTGTGTTTATTGTGATGAAACAGGTGTAAAAGTAACATAATCAAGCCTACCCGTATGTATTTGTTACTATAACAATTAGTACTCATAACTACCGTATCGTTACGTTAGTCGTTACTTCTGATACCGCATAACTTGTTATGTTCGATTAGAGAAATGAGTCGAGTTGTATTGCCTACGCATACAGTATGTCGCGGTGTCGACACATTTTTAATTTACAAAAAAACACATTTATACATTACTAGCGAACGTGCGCAGCTTCGCTTGCTTATTTAGGGAATGCAATCTGTGGCGATTTAAAGATTTTTACATAAAACTTTCAACCCCTTATTTGCACCCTTAAGGGGAGAATTCTAGAAAACCATGAAACATTTGTTCAATTAAATACTTTTAAGAGTCTGAATTTCAAATTTTATAAAAATCGGTGGTGATTTAAAAAAACTCCATACAAACTTTCAACCCCTATTTCTTTGTCATTTGTTTGTCATGTATTTTTCATATTATATTGATTTTAAAAAATATCGGAAAAACCGACACCTGGGATGATTTTTCAAGTCCTAAAACTACAAATATTACTCTTTCTTAATTTTTTTTCCTGTAATGTAATCATGAGTAACCCTTCTGTGAATTACAGTTTAAGATTTAAACATACCTGCATCAGTTTCCAATAAAATGTGGTGTTTTTGCCAAACATTAAATTCAAAATATTTACTACACCCAACTTAAACCGAGTGTACTATAAAAAAAATGTACTGCACTGTTTTTGCAAGTTACTTTAAAAGTTTGCGCATTAAATCATCATTTTTACTTCTTTGTTGAAGAGAGAATAATAATAGATAAGAATAATAATAGTTGGGATGACGTTCAACGTTTTGGTATCTTTTCCGATACATTCTAGCTGCAGCATTAGCGTTACATAACCATTCTCCATGAATAAAATGCATATTGGCAATGTGTCAAAGACCGAGTTTATGGCCTGCGAAAGCCCGGACTTGAGCCCCATATAAGTCCTGGGTCAGCCCCTAAATCGGAAAAGATCAGGTAACTTAGATCTGTCATGCACGAGTCTGGAGGCATCGATCACGATCTCCATGGTCGGATAAGTGTTGCCTAGGCTAAGTGGCGGGAGGTCACTGGTGTGGTCTGTGATCGCAGGATACCGTCCAAACCTGAACTTTTCCGACTTAGTGGCTGGCCACGGGTGTCGCCCGGGCGCTCGCCTTACTCACCGGCGCCCTCTCCGCCCATATAGAGCCGTTTGCGATGACTATGGATCCGGTGAGTCCACACGCCGAACTCCCTACGTCACATACCGACACCGATGAACTTTTTTTTATGTGAATTCGTTTTAAACTATTTTGTTTTTCAATAGGTATGTATTGTATATATTAGGCTTAGGTAAATAATAATTATTGATGTTGTGGTGTTCGTTTTTTTACAATTCTTCTGCTTTTCATTTATTGTTCTATTCCAGGGATTCTCTTACTACTGGTTGAAAGGTTGGAATAACAGCGGTGTTTGTATACAGACGACCATGAATTTCAGTCAGGCCGTCAGTCCAGCGTTTGTTAAACCAGGTGCTTTATTTTATTAGCAAATACTATATTTATTATGTGGCTGTCTCATTATTTTTGTTTAGAGAATAGCTAATCAAAAACAACTATATAAAGTTACAAATTCTACAAAATTATAAAGCAAATTAGTATTGAAATCATTGATTTGCATGTATTTTTGTTAGTTTGGATATTTATTATACTCAAAATTATTAAATATTCTTTAGAGGTAAGTGTTAAGCCTCAATAGAGACAACTCGGTATAACTCCAATGTAACCATCATAAATAATTATTATTTGATATGTATTTTTTAAAGATCCAGCGACCGTCTCATAGTTATATAGCGTCAGATTCTAAATGCGACGGATGTGGGTTCGAATCCCAATGTAATCGCGACCGTTGTGTGTTCCTTTCCCCATTTGAAGAATAAAATACTTATTTAATATTTTCATTTTCTCTCTCTCTCGTTACTATACAAAACGCTGCATTGAGTTATGGCATTCTACATAACACCTCGAGAATTCAGTAGAAATTGGGGAAAGGAAGTGTCTCAATGACTTAACACTTAGTACCCAGGTTCGATCTACTACGTGCAGGAGACAGTGTGAAGTTAAAAAAGTCAACCTAACA
The DNA here is from genome assembly GCA_013403645.1 of Heliconius nattereri. NCBI lineage: Eukaryota > Metazoa > Arthropoda > Insecta > Lepidoptera > Nymphalidae > Heliconius > Heliconius nattereri. Next base: position 3,451,272 of record JAAIXI010000242.1, on the reverse strand, counting down.
AATAAAATTCCAGATTACGACATGACCTCCGGCGAATACTCAACCTGGACGGAATCGGTGTGGCAGGCCATGTGGGCGCGCGTGTTCGTGCGCGCGAGCGGCGCGGGCGCAGCGCTGGCGGCGGCGGTAGGTGCGCTGGCCACGCTCGCCACCGCGCTGCTCACGTACTGGCTGCGGCGACACGCGGCGCTGGTGTTTGCTGATGCGCCTGTATCTGTGCATAGCGACGCCACTGGGTAAATTGCATTTTGTACATAAAAAAAAACTCTTTCGTCACTGATAGACAGACTGATAATAACGGACTGTCTTAACATTAGATTACCTTTGCCTATCCTGCTAAGTGCGGGACACACTTAGTGTGAAGCTACTAAAACTGAAATTTGGCAAGGTTTCTTCTTAAATTATTTTAACTTCTCTAATTATATGATATAACATCGTGAATGCTTAACGCTTGATGAGTCTAATTCTTAAAAGACAGTCGTGGCGCATGGGCACAAGCGTGCGAACGTTAACGCGACAAGTTAGTTCAGTTCCCACACGAGGAAATGAAATATTTAAAAAAAAATTCGTCACTCTGGTAAGCAGGCAATGCGCAGCATTGAGTTCCACCACTTCACATGCGACGCCTCGAAAATTCGGCGAAAATTGGGGAACGGAAGTGTCGTAATACTAGGGTTCCTCTGCGTACTGCCTCTTGCTATATGCAGGATACAGGGCAAAACAAATATTTTATTTAATTATACTATATGATTTCAGGATTATAAGAACAGTTAACTGTTAAGAAAAAGAAGTAGAAACAAGAATTTAGGACTGAATCAATTAGAGACATTTAGTAAGATCTTTTTGACTACAAAAAAAAAGTGGAATCAAGAACAGCTTTAAATGTTAAGTAAATTTCAAAATTGAGCAATACATTTAGCCTTATCTTGTTAATATTGAAATCTTTAACATTGTCCACACCAATGCTTTTTTTATTTTATTTACTGATCTCTTAACATTGTTGTAATATGAAATGAATTATGTTTATCCTAATTATTTAATTTCTTAAGTAGTAATAATAAATCTTATTAAATATATCGATTTTTATTTGAATAGTACATAAGACAGTTTAATCTGCCAATATTATTTGTATATATTAAAATATTCTAAAAAATGTATTAATGAATAATTCCTGAAATAGAAATATCAATACAGTCCATTATTTATAATTTTCTAACACTTACATTTTTATTATATGAAATTATAATTTCATAAGCATAAATAGCAAATATTTACTCAGATCCTTAAAAGCTGTGGTGCAAAATTTCATAGAAATTAAAATACTGGCTATTTCTCTTAAATATCTCTCTATATTATCCAGGTCTAACAGTGAATCATCGAGGCAACTGCATTTTAAAATGTATGATATATTACCAATTTTGTCATCATAACTATCCCCACACAAATAAGGTAACCATAACGTACTGTTTATAAATTCAAAGTAATTAACATTAGCTATATCTATTTGCGAATCGGTTTCCATTTCATATTTATTTCGTTCTGTATTGATTCCACATTCTATAAAATAAGTCTTTGGGTTTTTATATACCACATAAGTTGATTTATCTTGCCTTTCGTATTCTTTATTTTTTATGTTACTAAAATAACAATCTGCATCAATTTTTGAGTTCGCATTAAGATCGAAAGATTTGGCCTTTATTGTTATAGGCAAATGTAATTGAAACATAGGAACCCGTACAGTAAATATGTCGTTAATTTCAAATGTACACAATTTAAAATTCAATTGCAGCGTACTATTTTGATGAATTCTCATAATAGCAAACCCACTACTTATATTCACGTTAAATATATTTAAATTATTTGCTTTCAATATAGCACTGAGCAAATATCCCACAAATAGATCTTGGAATGACCATACAGAAAACAGCATGTGATTGACAATCTTCATTTTATAGTATTTGTTAAAAATAATTGCAATTTTTTTCATTGTCACGGCTGTAAGGGTCAAATTATAAACTAAGGAATTATTTTCTTCATATTTTTTATTCGTGAGACAGAAGTTGTCGTTCATAAATGTTATATTTTTACTTAGTAAATCTTCGTTGCTTCTCCTAATATTCCCTCCAGTGGAATACGAGAGTAAATTCGGCAATGGTTCAAAATTATTTGTAATAGTAATAATATTAATTTTGAAATTGTTCAGTTCAATATTTAATACGCAAATGTTAATTTGTGCACCATTATTGTGAAGTGCAATTATATCGAATATATAAGCGATATTAGGACGAAAATATTTTAATGATAATTTCTGTTCATTTCTTTCTGTACATGGCAAAGCATTATATTTTCCTTTACAATATTTTTTATTCTTTCTTAATAATATCTCTAACGTTCTAAAAGGAGATAGCGTCTGGTTTGTAATAAATAGTTCATTGCACAGACAAATCCTTACTAAAAATCTTTTTTTCATTTTCTTTTTTTGTTTCTCTTTTTCTATAATGTGCCGAACTACGTCCATTTTAATCAGATTGAAATTATTTTGTACTGTACCTTTATATTTTATTATAATCAGTCAATAAAAAATCATAATTCAAAGATATACGTACATAAATATGTATACGTGTATGTTAATTTTGTAATTTAGTTTTATTTCAAATTATACATTTTTATTTAACCGTTTTTTCCTCTCATAACCGTTCACAGTTTGAATTCTTTTTTAACGATCCGTAATTAAGCATAACTCACAACCACAAACATTAAAATTTAATAAAAACAGACATTTTTAATATCAAATGTATTCTCTAATTAATAAGTACAAAAATGTTTTTCAAATTATATTATGACATTTAATGATTTAAAAAAATAATTGTGAAAAAAAGCTAGGGTAAATACATATAGATATATGTAGGTATATTATTGTTTTGAAATGAAATTAAGTATGTTGAGTTGAGATTATTTTTTTGTTGAAAATATTATAAAAATCTCATTTAAATTCTAAAAATATTTCTATTCACCCTATTATATGATTACATGATATTGCGACACTGGTGATAAGTCACAATGACAATGTCACTTATGAGAATTAATTTTAATGTCAAATGTCAGCCGCATTTTGAAATGTCTTTGCTTATTAAAGCAATACGTGTTTGCCACGGACGTAGTTCGCCGGCAATAGCGTTGACGTCTGCGGTAAACAAGTTATTGCCCCATTATCGTCACTATTCAGTAGTAGAGAAAGAAGTATCCAAGAAAATGGCAGCCGATAAAATGTTGCCTCAAATCTTTAAGTTTGTAGATCAGAACAAAGAATCCTATAAAGGGCTTTTGAAGGAGGCTGTAGCAATACCATCAGTATCGAGCGATATAAAGTATCGCGATGATTGTATTCGAATGGTGCAATGGATGCAAGATAAATTAAAGGAAGTTGGTGCATCGACGGAATTAAGGGATGTTGGGTCTCAAGTTTTAGAAGGAGTAGAAGTAAAATTACCGCCTGTTCTTGTTGGCACCTTAGGAAATGTAATGATTTCTTGTAATAGGTTTTGTAAATGCTAATCAAAACTGCCAATTCATTCCTTGTGATTTTTTTAGGATTCGAAGAAAAATACTATTTGCATTTATGGGCATTTAGACGTTCAACCAGCTTTAAAATCAGATGGCTGGCTTTCTGAACCCTTTGAGTTAGAAGAAAGAGATGATAAACTTTATGGACGAGGATCCACTGATGATAAAGGGCCTGTTTTAGGCTGGCTTCATGCTATTAATGCATATAAGGGTATTGGAGAAGAAGTAAGTAATTGATTTTTTATCAATTTTATTAAAGATGTTATTGGTAAACCATTACCATTTATAATTTAAATGAAGTATTTTTATGTTATTCTAGATTATTCGTATCCGCATTCAAAGTGTTCTAATGTTTGTGAGATAAAAACCATTGTTTTGATGAAATATTTTCTATCTATCTCTTGTTTATAGCTGCCAGTGAATTTGAAATTTATTTTTGAATGTATGGAAGAATCTGGATCAGAAGGTTTGGATGAGTTGCTTATGGAAAAACTAAAACCAGAAGGTTTCTTTGACTCAGTGGACTATGTATGTATATCTGACAATTATTGGTTGGGAACAACAAAGCCATGTATTACATATGGATTACGAGGAATAAGTTACTATTTTTTGGAGGTTGAATGTGCTAAGATGGATTTACACAGTGGAGTTTATGGAGGAACTGTACATGAAGGTATTATTAACAATAATTTGATTTGTTTAATATGAATTAAAATTACTCATAAATAGTTATAATTATGTGTATGTGTGTGTGTATTTTTAATATGAATTAAAATTACTCATAAATAGTCATACATATTGCAATGTGAAATCTAAAACAGGACACTGGGTATACATAATACTGAACGAGATAATGTTGAACAAACAGTTCTTATGTCTGCAGATAAGAGTTTATTGCCATATTAACAATCCTATTTATATGTATGGGAGTGGTTTCTCACTATAAAAATAAGTTAACATAGTAGAATTTCATAAATTTTATTTATAAGCACAAAATGATAGCCCTATGCTTAAGTAGTAATAGTAAGTAATAAATTTTTCAGGTTTAGTTAAAAATATTCTTACAAACCTGTTCTTTATGCCCAGATCGGACTGCATACATAACATGAAAGTAATCTCTAGATAAGTTTTAATATAGCAGAGTTTAACTTATCATATGTTAAGCATTACTAAAACTATACAGTGTTTGTTTTCATCACCACTTTAAATGAAACCACAATTGTGATAACTAAACTAAACAAAATAAGTAATAACATTATTGTTGTAAAATGAACCGCCATTTGTTAAGAACAATGCACGCAGCATAAACATATCAAAGGGACACCACCGCACACGTCTCATTCCGAAATTGAGTCAGGTATTGGCGGCAAAGTTCAAAGTTGATCAACCTTAATTTGCATTTCTCATCTCATCGCATCTTGGTAAAATTTACAAACATCTCTAAATTTTTATATTGTGGTAAAATTTTTATGTTTGATGGTGTTAGTACTAACACAAAAAATTTGTACAAACATACTAACTTAAAAAAAAACTATTTTCGAAAAACACAATTGTGCATATTGGAGATGAATAAAAAGTTTAATCACTGCATTACATCTACTTTAGTTAAATAAAGATGCAATGCAGTACATATGTACGTAGTTATGAAAATTTAGTAAACCAATTGGTCTACATGAAACTTGTGATTGCCATCTCCATATTATACTCTTCTTCCTCCTGGCATTAATCCCGGCTATTGCCAGGGTCTGCCCTCCTACTCAACCTACTCCACTTTGCACGGTCTTTTGCTTCCTCGGTGGTTAGACCATTGGCTCTCATGTCCTGCTTCACGACATCCAGCCAGCGCTTCCTTGGGCGTCCAGGAGGTCTCACTCCAGGAACTGATATAGCAAGGCACTTGCATCCGACATAGTTCTTAGGCCGGCGCGTAACGTGGCCAAACCATCTCAGACGACGCTCTTGGAGCTTATCCGCTACGTCACGGACCCCAAGACTACCTCGAATGAATGTGTTGCGTATGCGGTCAGACCGCGTTACGCCGCACATCCACCTCAGCATCTTCATTTCCGTGACGTGAAGCTCCTGAGTGTGCCGAGATAGTGCTGGCCAACATTCGCTGCCGTATAAAAGAACCGGTCGGACGATGCTCTTGTATATCAGCCCCTTGAGCTTGGGCGGTATTCTGCGGTCGCAGACCACACCAGTGACCTCCCGCCATTTGGCCCAGGCAGCGCTTATCCGGCCATGGACATCGTGGTCGATGCCTCCAGACTCGTGCATAACGGATCCAAGGTACCTGAACTTCTCCGACTTAACGGCTGGTTCAGGACCTATAAGGATGGTGCTCGAGTCCCGGTTCCCGCAGGCCATGTACTCTGTCTTCGACACATTTAGTTTAAGGCCGCCGTTCTCAAGCGTACCCTTCCAGAGGTTCACTTTACGCTCCAGCGTCAGTCGGTTCTCGGCAATGAGTGCTATGTCGTCGGCATACATCATCAGCCATGGAGGCTGGTCCTGGATGTGAGCCGAGACAGTATCGAGCACTACATTGAACAAGAACGGACTAAGAGCCGAGCCCTGGTGAACCCCCACTGTAATCGGGAAGGGTCTAGTGTCGCCAACAGCAGTCCTAACCATAGAAGCGGAATCGTGGTACATGCCTCTGATAATCTCAATATAGGCCTCAGGGATCCCTTTGGATCGCAATGCCCACCAGATACACTGACGAGGCACACAGTCAAAGGCCTTCTGCAGATCTAAAAAGGCCACATGCAGAGCTCTCCTTTTTTCCCTGTATGCCTCCATCAAAGTTCTGAGGGCGAAAATGGCGTCCATGGTGCCCGATCCTGGCTGAAATCCATATTGAGACTCAGAGATAGTACACTCTCGGCGGAGCCTGAGGTCGATCATGCGCTCGAAGAGCTTCATGGTATGACTCATAAGCTTAATGCCCCTATAACTACCATATTATACTGTATCCTAATAACTATTTCAAATCTAATATATTCATTACCAAATCAACAGGGGTAGTTTTTTTGTGTGAAAATCAACTTTTATAATATTTATCTCTACAATATAAATGTATGATTATCAGTTGTCTAATCACTACAGTACAGACAGTCTGGTTAGATAAGCATGAATTGTTTTTGTACATAAATTGTGTAATAATACTAATTATTCTTACTTTATATAATTGAAGCTATGTACAAAGATTTTCCTGGTTTTTTTAGACAGGGCTGGCAGAGTGAACCAATTATATATCAATACACTCCATTTTTCCACCTGAGTTTGAGACAATGCCTATTTAGTGGGGGAACTCAACACCCTGCTATTTGTTTTGCCAGAACTATAAATGACAATAATTTATTCCTCTGAGTAAAGATCAAAGCCAAAACAATGGCATATACAATCAAACACTGCACCATTAGGGCCTCAACTATTATTTGAAATATAAATATGACAGTTATTATATTACATTTATATTCAATGTAGCAAACAAAATAACTTTTCTATTACACACCTTTACAACCCTTTTGGCCTCTTAACACAGTCAGTAGGATAAAGTCTGTTTACAATAACACTCAATGCTTAATTATTTCAGCCATGACTGATTTGATCTATCTGATGAATGAATTGGTTGACAAGGACGGCAGGATTTTAATTACGGACATTTATAAATCTGTGGCCCCCCTTCTTGAAAATGAAAAGAAGCTTTACAATTCAATTGATTTTGATCCTGAGGCTTACAGGTATGATTTTTTACATTCTTTTATGTGTACAATACAACCACCCTGAAGTTTGATTTGTAAGAAAATATTCAATAAGAACTGTCATGGTCAAGCCTTCCACAGTTTTGTACAGCTAACCTTAGGACAGCTACGATTTGTTGACCACGCTGTACATTTTTATAGACATACTTTTTTTCGCCTTTGTCTTTTATAGAGATGGTAACATCTAGAATAAGACATAAATTAAACATTTGTTTAATTAAACATTCCTTTTTTAATATTTATAACATTGGCAATATCAACATGTCTAGGAGATGTTAGTAGCACTATATTTATTCAAATGAAAAAAAATCTATACAATTATATTTCATATTGATTTTCTTTTTACCATTGTCTGCTATTTTTTTTATCAATAAATTCTTTAAATTTGTATCCATGCAAGATAGAAACAAATTACTTATAAGATTATTATTAGGCAAATTACTGATAAAATATATAATTATATTGATATATTTATATCTGATTGAAATAAAAATATGTCTTAAGAAATGACACCTCGAAATACCTCTGCACTGCAAACGCGACAATTGTGGGTTCAATTGTCGTGTGGGTATTAGAATTCGAATTTAGAATTTCGAAAATTGAATTAATATTATATATTAATATTTATTATTATTTTCAGACGTTCAATTGAAGCCTTCAAACTTCCTCATAATGCTGTAAAAGAGCAATTGTTGATGCACCGTTGGAGGTATCCCAGCTTGTCACTCCATGGCATTGAAGGTAAAAAAAACTCTATTTCCATTAAAATAGATTATAAATACCTTAAAAATGACGTAGTGCCGCAGTGGCACAATCGTGTTGTAGATTCGATTTCCACTCGTGGAAATGAAATATTTATTTAAAATGTATATTTTCACTTCTTGACTCTGGTGTGAAATCAAAACGCGGCGTTGAGTTCCAACATTCAATACTATTGAAACTATAAAATAATCGTAAGTATAAATATCGAAAATAAAAAAACTACATATATCGAAACTATAAAATATTTCCAGGTGCACATTATCAAACAGGTGCGAAAACAGTAATTCCGGCAAAAGTTGTGGGAAAGTTCTCTATTCGTATTGTGCCAGACCAGGAGCCCGAAGAAGTCGAGAAACTTGTGTTTGATTTTGTAAATAAAAAGGTATAAATATTGGTATTTAGATACTTTTTTTATATTTATTTATAATGTTCTCAGTTTTAATTAAAAATATTCCTAACTGTTATTACTATATTTCCCCTTCTTATTTTGCACTATTAAAAACATGCGCAATGATAAAAGAAATTAAAGAATCTTAGACCAAAATGAAGTCGAAGCAATATATAAAAACTGTTTTATTCTCCGCAGTGGTCTGAACGCGGGTCTCCCAACAAGATGCGTATATCGGCGCAGAGCGGGCGCGCGTGGACCGAGAACCCCGACCACCCGCACTACCAGGCCGCGGCGCGCGCCACGAAGCTCATTTACCAGGTATAGTATACTACATTTTTACCGAGTATATAGTATACTATATATTTTTTTAGCTTCACCCATTATGGTTAAAAAACTTGTCACTCTATTCGCTTTTCTCGCGCAAGAATGTATCTTTTTAAGCTTCACGCTGTATCCCGCACATAGCAGGGTTGGCAGAGGGAACATAGTGGTGAGAACTAAAATATTTATTTATTTATTCAACCGTTATAAGTGAGTATAATGGTTCCAGACGGATCCGGACATGTCGCGCGAGGGCGGCTCCATCCCGGTGACCATCACGCTGCAGGAGGCCAGCGGCCGCAACGTGCTGCTGCTGCCCATGGGCGCAGGCGACGACATGGCGCACTCCCAGAACGAGAAGCTCAACGTGCGCAACTATATAGAGGGGGTCAGTGTCGGATTTATACTGTTCTAAATATGATTCCGAATATTCTTTGTTGAAATAGACTTTTGTAAGCAGTTTTGAATTGGTGAGACAAAGCACAGCTTTAAGTTTGAATATTCGAGAATTAGGGAAAAAATTTAGGATTACATTTTGTGATTGAACTTTACTAAATATTGCTAAACATACTAAGTGTAAAAAAATGTGGACGGGAATTTTCATTGATATTTCTGGTGACGTTATAGAACAATTTAAATTGTTTAGAAAAATTTAACTATGTGTCGTTCGTATGTAGCGTTTAGGTTTATAGAATGTCAACAATACCTTTTATAATATTATCTACATATTTTCGTTATTATTTTATTATGTTTAAGTAATTTTTATTAATGTCTACAATTTTTTTTCAGATTAAACTGTTCGCTGCATACCTCTATGAAGTTGGGAAACTTTCTAAATAAGACTAATGAAAACTAATTATATTGTCACTCCATTTACATACAAAAATATTAAGGATGCTCTTTTTAATTTTATTGAATTAATGCCACGTTTAAGAATCCCTCAATATATGATGACAAAGCTGCATTCCTTTATAAATAAGAGCGCGTTTTCATTGGTCGTTACAGCAGCTATACTGGGGATGAGGGAGATTTCCGTTCAGTTTCAGGGAAAACCCGCATGCCGCACATAGACAGGCTGCTTTAATTAGTCAATAGCCCGTATTAGGGGACTCCCTGAATACTGTATAACGACCATTTAAAATGAGCCCTAACAATAAGTACAATGGTAACATTTTAAATGTAAAATGTGCCTTATTACTAAGCATAATAAATACGAAAGTATAAAAATAAATTTTGTACGGTGCTACATGACGTATGTACAAAAAACATTGTGGTGACAGTATTTTTACTCAATAAATTTTCTTCTTATTCTTTTTTAATAAGTGTTTATTTAAAAAAAAAAAAATATACTTCAATTGTATTTTTTTATATTGTATTCTCGCTGCATAATAAATTGTTTATGTTTATACGTTGTTTCATTTTACTATTAATCGAAATTTTCAAAAATTACAAAATTACCTAATTTTAAACACCAAAATAAACGTTAATATCTATAATTGTTTGAGCTTCATTATCGAAAAGCTTTAATTTTGCTAAATATCAGACATTTACATTAAATAGTTTTCGAATTACGTATTCTTCTTCTTCCTGGCATTAATCCCGGCTATTACCAGGGTCTGCCTTCCTACTTAACCTACTCCACTTAGCACGATCTTTTGCGTCCTCGGTGGTTAGACCATTGGCTCTCATGTCCTGCATCACGACATCCAACCAGCGCTTCCTTGGGCGTCCGGGAGGTCGCGCCCCAGGAACTAGTATAGCAAGGCACTTGCGTCCGACATAGTTCTTAGGCCGGCGCGTAACGTGGCCAAACCATCTCAAGCGACGCTCTTGGAGCTTATCCGCTACGTCACGGACCCCAAGACTACCTCGAATGAATGTGTTGCGTATGCGGTCAGACCGCGTTACGCCGCACATCCACCTCAGCATCTTCATTTCCGTGACGTGAAGCTCCTGAGTGTGCCGAGATAGTGCTGGCCAACATTCGCTGCCGTATAAAAGAACCGGTCGGACGATGCTCTTGTATATCAGCCCCTTGAGCTTGGGCGGTATTCTGCGGTCGCAGACCACACCAGTGACCTCCCGCCATTTGGCCCAGGCAGCGCTTATCCGGCCATGGACATCGTGGTCGATGCCTCCAGACTCGTGCATAACGGATCCAAGGTACCTGAACTTCTCCGACTTAACGGCTGGCTCAGGACCTATAAGGATGGTGCTCGAGTCCCGGCTCCCGCAGGCCATGTACTCTGTCTTCGACACATTTAGTTTAAGGCCGCCGTTCTCAAGCGTACCCTTCCAGAGGTTCACTTTACGCTCCAGCGTCAGTCGGTTCTCGGCAATGAGTGCTATGTCGTCGGCATACATCATCAGCCATGGAGGCTGGTCCTGGATGTGAGCCGAGACAGTATCGAGCACTACATTGAACAAGAACGGACTAAGAGCCGAGCCCTGGTGAACCCCCACTGTAATCGGGAAGGGTCTAGTGTCGCCAACAGCAGTCCTAACCATAGAAGCGGAATCGTGGTACATGCCTCTGATAATCTCAATATAGGCCTCAGGGATCCCTTTGGATCGCAATGCCCACCAGATACACTGACGAGGCACACAGTCAAAGGCCTTCTGCAGATCTAAAAAGGCCACGTGCAGAGCTCTCCTTTTTTCCCTGTATGCCTCCATCAAAGTTCTGAGGGCGAAAATGGCGTCCATGGTGCCCGATCCTGGCTGAAATCCATATTGAGACTCAGAGACAGTACACTCTCGGCGGAGCCTGAGGTCGATCATGCGCTCGAAGAGCTTCATGGTATGACTCATAAGCTTAATGCCCCTATAACTACCACAATCTTGAACACTGCCCCTTCCCTTGTAAATCGGGGTAATAAAGCTAAGCCGCCACTGATGCGGCATCTTACCAGTGTTCAAGATATGGTTAAAAAGGTCAGTAAGCATGAGCACACCAAGAGAGCCCAACGATTTCCACGCTTCGATCGGGATGTCGTCAGGTCCCACCGCTTTTCCGTTCTTCATGCGTCGAAGGCAATTACGTGTTTCGTCAAGGGTTATTAGGGCAATAAGTCCATGGTTAGGCGGTAGGTCGTGATGAAGACTGCATGGGTGCTGAGTATTCAGCAACTCCTGGAAGTAGCTTCTCCACCCCTTCTTCACAGAGTCATGATTACAGAGCAGCGTGCCCTGGGAATCTCTAACGCAAAGACATTTAAGTTTTCGAATTACGTATTGTGAATGGCAAAAGTAGCTCGATATGGTTCGTGTCTTTACGCTTATGTATTTCTTTAAGTACCGGTAGGTACTAGTGGGTATTTAAAATATGCTTATATTATCTGTGGTTTGACAAAATGAACGCCGTGGGCGAATCTGGAGACTTGTTTTCAGGGTCATTTACGTTTCAGTTATGAATTTAAATTCAGTTTTTGTTTCAAATTTAAATTATTTTTATTTTATTATTATTATTCATTTAGTAAAAAATATTTGTCAAACTTTCTTGATTTGAGCTGTGACCTTTTTGTGTTATTTTTTTATATTACATTTCCATTTAATTTTTTTGTTACTACAAATACTGGGGTAACCACTCTCCCACCATCCCTACGCCCATGATGACACACATGGTGAGAAAAGAATGGTGAGTGACGACATAATAAACACAAAGACATAAGTAGTAAACTATGTATGGTAATATTGCGACAGTATTTAGTGAGACAGGCGTGTCAAGTAATATTGGAATGTAGTGTAACGCAGTGTATTGGAATTGAAACCTTCTTATCTACGGTGCTTATAGCCTACTCACTACTAACAAATATAAAATTAATCTATTTAAGAGAATTATTTATCAATCATCACGAGTACCTTGTTAAAGTAAAAAGAGACACACGCTTCACTTGTGGTATGGATTTATTTATTATTCTATTCATTAAAAAAAATATATATTATGGTATTTTCAATATTTTCAATTTAAACAATAATTATTGTTTGTAATGATTTATTGTAATGATAAATAGCTCTTACCTGATAGCACTACTTATTGCAAAAAGATTATTTTGTGGTTTATCTTATTTATTAAATATCTACTATTGCAATATCTTCACAACTAAAATTAACTAAATCGCTAGCTAGCTGCCAAATTTCATTATACTAGGTCAATCAGAAGTACCCTATTAGTTTTGATTCTCTTTATAGTGTTGAAATACGCGTTTGCGATATAAAAGGCCAAATCTTTTTTAAAAGTAGATCTACAATTACAATTTTTTCAGGAGATCAAGTTACCCTAGATCTAAGTATATGGTTTAAATTTCAACTTGACTTCTTTAAGCGTTCCTGAGATAAAGGCTCTTGACACCCAGACGGACAACAAAGTAATCTTATAAAAATTCCTTTTTTCCTTAAAAAATACAGAACCTTAAAAACCATGAGCACAGAGCCAACACTCAAGTGGTTTGCCAATTCTCTTCAAGAAACCTATTTTTTTTTACAAAAAATCACAATTTCCCTATTAGGCATAGAGGACCACTGTTGATCCGTCGCGTGAGTTACACCCTGTAAATAAAATAGTAAAAATAAATAATACGAATAAAATGAAAAAAAAAAGGTATAAATATATATGTAAATTATAGCTTCGATTAGGTAATCTACCGTTTTAGATGTGTATTGTGCATATATGGAAGAATTATTTATATATGTTGTGGGGCGCATATGACGCCAACGGAGTTTCTGCCTGTGTATTGGGAAAAGCCAAAGCATAAAGAGATTTTTCCGAACGGTGTGGAAAGCTTTTATTGGAAGATTTTCTTTAATTTTTACTGAGTGATTCATCAATATATACTTCAAACGTTTGCTCTTTTATTTCTCTTTTCTTTTAAACGATTTCTTTGATAACCTAGTGACCAATTTCTCTAGAATACTTAAGTAGAATTTTAGCTTATAAAAATATGAATATCAGTCTCAGCAGGTATCTTGTAATTGCAATAAGGCCACGTTTAATCCTAAGACGGTCATAATAAAGCAACAATAGATCAATCATGCGAAATGCGAATATCGTTTACTTTCTAACTTTTCTAAGCCGATGCGTTCCACTGACATTGTACCTACTAAGGTCAAAACTGTAACATTAAATATATATTAGTCATTCTAATTATACATACCGATACCTACAAAATTTACATAAGAATTAATTAGCCAAAAAAAATTTTTTTGTACGAATAAATAATTATTTTTAATTTCATATGTCGATTTTCATGGTGGTCTAAATAAATAAAATTAATTAAAACACATTTCGTTCAAAGTCGCTTAAAAATTTGACTATAATTTTCCCATAATATAGGATAAAGTGTAAACAAAAGAAAAATATAGTACTTTACTTAGAATATTGATATATTTGCAGATTAAATATTTAAATCGTTCATGTTACAAATCATTGAGAAAATATTACAAGTTATTGCATTTCACACTTGTTTGATGATAATCGACGAGTACCTGTACATAGTAAGCACTTATTATAGCTAGATGGAATCATTTAGACACTTAAATGTTAGGTGTTTTGAATTTATCTCATTTTATTATTATATTTGGTTTAATGTTGTATTTAATTACTTGTTACCATATTTAATTTCCTCGAATAGTAATCGAACCTACAATCTGTCGCGTTAACACGCTTGTGGCCACAACGGGGGTCAAATTAATTTATTTCTACTATTTCAATATTTCTTGGAAACCACGCGTGTATTCACTTAACCTACATTTAAGTTGAACTCGAGGCATTATTCAGTCTGTAAAGACAAACTTTCACGTCGTTGCCCATTCGAGCTCTTTTTTACAATTTCTTAAATTTTATATCTCAAAGTCACTCAAACTAAAGGACTCTTGTGTCTTTTACTATGAGTCAGTACTGTATTTGTAATCTATATAATACGTGGTTCGTTCAACGTAGTTTACTTACATTTTTTATTTATATTTAGTATAATTTGTCATTTAACGAATAACATAATATACGTCGTCCATCACCTCCATTCACATTCCATTAAAAAAATATATATTAAAATCAAAATGTCTACATTGTACAGCAAAACATATAACCCATATATTATGGTATCCTAAAAACGGAAACCTACACATGAATAAAAAAAGCCTTGTCAAAGATTGTAATCGCATCAGCAAAAGCGTTAGGTCCGAGCTCGGGCAATACCAGTTTACCACTAACATAAAAGAGGATAGCGGCTGCCCCTCATTCAGTCCGTCTTAGAGTCTCGGTGCATAACAACGTTAGGTAAATGAAATAACGATATCGTTCAGCGAATTCTACCTTTATTTAATATAGTTTTTGTCCAGTGGATTTTGCAAGTCCTGTTTTAATTTTGAGGACAATTCATTCGTTACTGTGTATATAAACGAGGACGTGCGAAGAACGGTAAGTTCTTTTTTTTTCATTATAGGGAGTATGCTTAGTATACAACTGTTGTCTTATTTTATATATATTTATGAAAAAATATACTTGTGAATCTATTTATTTACTTCTTATTAATCTTGTTTGTGGATTACATTTATATGCATTTCAAGATAGAGTAGAGAGTCGCTGTAGGTTTCGCTTTCTAATTTATTATTAACCATGTTACATTTAAAAACAGTTTTTGTTACATTAATATCGACATAATATTATATTTCTGATTTGAATGCCGGTTGGCTACCGTAACTTAAGTTACGTTGCAAATGAGCAACGTTGTCTGCTAACGATATGTTTAATAGTAGAGCAGTAAGTATACCCTGTTTAAATTAAAGTCCTTTTTTTTCTGCTTCACCCTGTATCCCGCATATAGTAGGATAGACAGAAGTGATAAGACACTCCATTTTCCACTTTCCGCCGAAGTGGCCACTGCACCACAACATACTCAAACGCATTCCTAAATATCGTACTATATTAACATTAATTGTCAACGGTTATATACATAAAAGATTCATTCATTTGATAACAATATAAAAAATAAAATAAATAATAAATAAATATATTACCCTACCTATATACATATTTCTAATACTGTATAGTAACTAAAAGCATAATAAAAGGTTCAATATAAAAATTTGAATTGTCTAGCTACTTACTTATTTTTATTTATTATTATCTTACTTATTTTTAGGTATATTAAATGTAGTCAACTTCTAGTCTGTAACATCACATATAACGTATTATTTTTATGTAGAGATATTTTTTTAATTACCATTACGTAAATCTACGATTGAGTATGAGAAAATCACATTATTTTTAAAGCATTTGCGTGTATAAAAAAATGGGAACCAAATAATAATCCGACACACAAACGAGGGTAGTTGTAGGTGAAAACATCATAAAGGCAATTAAATTGTGTCAATCGAGGCAGATGCTTGAAGGTAACGGCGTTTATTAAAAGATATCCTATCAGTTTATTAAACGGTACTTATCATTATCATATAACATATAATCGAATCTCCCTATATATTCTACATATATTTCGAACTTTTGCCTCTGAAAAATGTTAACCATTTTTGTTTTTTAACATTAGCATAAATTTGATGATTTAATGTATGTACTTGCATTACTCTAATCAAAAATGACGAGCAATTCAGTAATAAGGGCAAATTATAATAAGTAATATAGACTGAGATCCCAACACCCCCAGTCCTTCGTAACTTGAAATTGGGACCATTTTAAAGGTAGCGCCAACTAAATGTACATAAAATCCACACTAACCCACGTTTACCCTTGATCGTGTCATTTACCACAATTTTTACAGCTCTACAAATCTTTTAAGGTAAGTCAAAATTACGTGTTCGAAATTTATTACTGTTTGATTTGATATCAATGTTTAACAATGAACACTAAAATAAACACCGTGAGGTTCATGTGAGGAAAATTACATTTTCATTTCGAAAATAATCATCATCATTATCATCATCATCAGCTTGTCCTCGTCCACTGCTGGACATAGGCCTCTCCAATGGCACGCCACTGAGCTCGATCTTCAGCTCTTCGCATCCAGCCGTTGCCCGCCACTTTGCGGATATCGTCACCCCATCTAGCTGGAGGACGTCCGAAATTACGCTTCCCGAGGCGTGGTCTCCACTCTAGAACGCGCTTACCCCAACGGTCATCGGTCCTGCGGCAAATGTGACCAGCCCATTGTGACCTGCTAATCCTTTGGGCGAAAATAATAAGAAAAGGATTTACGAAATTGAACATGAAAAATATTTCATGTCACAAGTTTTAGAGTAATAATAATAAATATTACTCTAAAACTTTTGACAGATTACTAATCACTTTACTTATTAAAATATGTTTTTTTAATATTTTGACTAAACAATATCGCAAGCTGTGTTCGAATAGGTAAATTCGAGCACAGTTTGTATCGGCCATTATCTAAAACTCTTTATATGATTTCTTTAGCTTATTCTTCTTCTTCTTTTAAATAACATGATTTTTTACACTCATTAAAAAGTAATTAGCCATCATAATATAAGAATATCATGTTGCCCTTTAGTTTTACCGAATTTGATGGCTTGGATTTGATAAAAACAAAAATATGAAATGTTCACTTTGTTCAATTATTATCTGCAATCTCTCTCTCTCTTTCTCATCTCTTAAAGTGCAATGGGCATTTGCTTCCTTATGCATCCCATACTCGTTACCTTAAAGAAATAAAGATTACTTCAAGCTTATGTATTTATGTATTATAAATTAAAATATAAGTACTAATTTCGATAGGAATTCCAAATCCGGCTTACGTTTATGTATACTTTCACAACGCAAAAGCAGCAAATAGGTGATTATGCGATTTTACCAAGCAAAATAGTAAATTTTTGGAATTTTATTGTCCATTGGAACGTCGTTGCATATATTTATACATTTTTGGCATATATACTATATGTGAAGTTTCCTTTTGTAAATTTATCGTGATGGCATTTTATTTTGAAGCACCAACTAAAGATAACTACATACCAACACAAAGTGTAAATAATGCGAACGGCGTCTTCTTCATTGCATATCAAGTATGTAGGTATATTAAAAGCAGTAAAATAGCAGTGTTATAACTATTATGAAAAAAGTTCATTATTTAGTCATTTGGTTATCTTTAAAAAACAGATAGAATACAAAAAAATATATCTACAATAGTATTTAAAATAATTGCTCGATAGTTGTAATTATTTTCTAGAAGAAATAAATATTTTTAAATGTAAGCACAAATAATTATCTATATTTGTGTTTAAGAAATGTATCTACATCTGTGGTTAAAACCACATCATTTGGTTCTAACAAAGCCTTGCCGTAGTGTCAAATACATTGATGATATCTAATTATAATTCCGTCAGCATAACACTGACTTATGCAAGTGTTACAAACACCGCAACCGACCCGAATGTCGTCCGTAATTCAATAAACGAATAGTTTAGACTTTAAAATATTATAAGTTTTTGTTGCCCTAATAATGTTTAACTTATTAAATTCTTATGGCACAGACTATATAAATGAATAAAAAACATAATAGCTCTATTATATTCAAAAAGAAATAAAAAAAGTTATTTTTTTATAAATAAAACATGATACTGGCTGTTTATAATTTAATTTCATATTTATATGTATTATTGCGGGCTTATGATTTTAATTAATTTAAAAGATATTAAAAACAAAATGTAAGCACGTTTAAGGGTAGAATACATTTCTAGCTCTAAATACTCTTAAAACCAATGTCGGGTGATACAATTTCGAACGTTTTATTTTTTTTTACTTTAATTAAAAACAAAAATAATAATTGATAAATGAAACTATTTAAATGAAATAAAATTATGACCATAATGAACATATTTTTTATCTTATATATGAATTTGTGGAATAGATCTTGCGAACCGTGGGAACAATCTTCATACTTTTTTAAATTTTTTTTTGCCTGTAAATGGCATACATATTAGTTTTTAATTTAGATGCTTACGTTTTTTTTTTATGAATCTAGTATAATTATTAATATAATTATGCTGTTAGTGTTTCTAAATAAATAAATACTAGGAACATGATGTACAAATCAATATACCCAGTGATTAAAATAAATTGTAATGAATCTGTTGCATATAAAAAGCATCATTTTAATCAGGATTCTCAATCAAAAGAATATTATGAATGCAACGGTTTATTTTGTAACGGGGCTGTCATAAAAATAACCTTTTTCTCTTTCAAAGTATTATTGCTTTAATCAGTGATTTATAGTCGTCATAACTTATGTAGGTTAGTAGGTTACGTATTTTCCATAAAAATAATAAACGAATTATCACAATTACATACTATATTCCTTAGTCTACCTCGAATTACATATTAAAAGAAAAATTAAGTTTAGTCTAAAATTCTGGCGTTGAGAATGGGCAGAAAGAGGGAATAGGTTCTCTTTGTCTATCGGGACTTGATTTACTTAACTTATTTTTTTCTAATTGTGATGTGAGTGTTGATGAAAAGGATACATCTATTGGTGATTACTAAAATTTATTCATATATTTCAAATAATTGCTGTTTTACCTTAGTAAGAATCAATAATTTATTTGATTTAAGCATAATACGTATTGACACGCTTTATGGTCCGGCTGTTGTGTAACATGACGTGACGTGTTGACTTTCTCCGTGCGATCAGAGGCGCTGGCGGGCGACGCATGTAGGGAAATCCAAGCACTGTGCCGTCATCAGCCAAATATTATAACTGGGATTCCCTTATAAGTACTTTGCGCTTCATTTATTATATTTATATAAATAAATGAATGCTATAAACAAAATTAGTAATTTGAAATAAATTAATAAAAATACAAATCTACAGATACAAATGAAAACAGATCAACAATTTTTTTTTATTTCAATACAGTTAAAATTTAAATTTACATTCACAATTTTACTAATTTGTATCACTAAATTATGTATACATAAAAATTATAAATATTATATATGTAGGTACGCTTCACACTTTATCGTAAAAATGAAATATCGCAAATATCAATAACAACCGTAACAACTCAATGCTAGTTGGGATTTCCCGTGATGTGCTCCGTCCTCAGGGTTAGAGCGGCCTTGCTGAAATTAACTAGAATTTATCACGAATACCTATTTAAGAATTATGCACAATTGTATAATAAACTGTTGCTATCGACATGTGCATTGTATTTAACTATAAATTTTTTCCCATTATAGGAACACATAATATGTACAACTAAAAATAGATAACGGGAAACGCGACAGGTTGTGAGTTCGATTCCCATTTGAAGAAATCAAATATTTAATATTTTCATTTCTTCGCTCTGGTGTCGAAGCAAAGAGTCGTAAGTTCCACTTATCATGACGCAATGCCTCCAGGATTCGGCGAAAAGTGGGGAACGGAATGTCTTAATACCCTGCTATATGCGAGATACAGCGTGAAACTGAAAATAGCAGAATATTTAATCACAAATCAAAACATAATGTATTGTTTCCTATCTGGAGAATGACTTACGGTGTTGAAAGTGAGAAATTAGAAACAATGTAAATAGCTTTCATTGTAAGAAGGTTTTTTTATAAGTAATTCTCTTGGTTACTCGATTGTAAAAGTAGTATTATATTTCTCATTGATGTATATATAATATAATTGTTTATAATGAACTTATTATTACGTTATAATATCTTATTTTTTGCAGAAATGAAGATGCTGAAGTTGGGGGTAATTTTCTTTCTTGGTCTGTCGACAACCGTTCAGAGCCAGTGTTTTTACAAAAACGATGGCGAGAAAAAACTAAATCCCGGAGCTCGTACTAGCTTGTACAGAAATCAATTGGAGTTTACACTAAATCTCTTCAATACAATAAACAAAGCTGTTCCAGATGACAATATATTTTTTTCACCATTCTCGGTGTACCACGCGTTACTGCTCGCTTATTTTGCCGCTGGTGGACAAACTGAAAAGTCATTGAAGCAATCATTGCGAATCTCTGATGAACTGGTAAGTTAATATATATTTTTTTGTTTTACATTTAACTCAAAACTATTATTTTAGAGCAGGTTTGATTCACAACCAAAAGCTTAAGTCGCACTCGAGCATATAGGACAGGATCTATATTTAAAATGTTTATAATCATATATTCGTTTCATAGAGATGCGTAATTATTAAGAAAAATAAAAATGGATTTTTCTATGAGCACATTGCCTGTGTGTTGAGGTAGCAGATTATTTAGTTACAATATTTGTAGAAAAAATAAACATTAATGCTAACGAAATTTTTAACTATTTATATTATCTATGTAACTGATATGAACTGAATGATAAAAAAAGAAAAGAAATATATAATATTATCCATATTTCTGTTCTTTTTTCAACTTTTTTTAGTTTCATGCTGTATTCCGCGTACCCTTGCTCCGGTACTCAACTCTAGTGGGAATCGAACTCACAACCATTGTGCTTACAGTTGCAAGGCGTATGCCACATCTGCACCACGGTGGCCTTTAGATATTTATTTATACTTGAAATTTTTTTTTATTCATGTACATAAGTATATGTATAGATAGATGATTCTAAAAAATCATCAAAGTTATTACAATATTCTCAAGAAAATTTAAATAAATTTAATAATATTTTGTTTAAAAACACAACGCGTATTTTTTCTAACAGCGTCGATATAGGGAAAATGTTAAGGATATTAAATGAATGAACATATTCGGGGTTTTCGTTTACAGGATAAAGTAAACCTGCTGGCTGTGTACAAGGTGGACAAGAGAGAGCGCGAGTTCAACAATAACAGCGACAGCTACGAGTTCACGATCGCTAACAAGATGTTCGTGGACAACGAGTTACATTTGCGTCAGTGTATGCTCGACCTTCTTTCTGGGGAACTGGAGGCTCTGGTATTATATTAATATTTAAATTATTAATATTTAAGTTGCTATATGTAGTCATAGATATATTTTATATTTTAATTATACACAACTAGCGGACGCGCGCAGCTTCGCTTGCTTATTTAGGGGTGAATTCTAATAAACCATGAAACATATGTTCAATGAAATATTTTTAAGAGTCTAAATTTCAAATTTTATAAAAATCGGTGGCGATTTATAGATTTTTCCATACAAACTTTCAACCCTTTATTTGCACTCTTAGAATAGGGGTGAATTTTAGAAAACGATGAAACACGTGTTCAATTAAAAACTTTTGAAAATCTAAATTTTAAATTTTATAAAAATCGGTGCCGATTTAAAAAAAAATCCATACAAACTTTTAACCCCTATTTCACCCCTTTATGGTTAAAATTTTTCAAAATCCCTTCTTAGTGGATGTCCAGATTACGAAAGTAAACATCTGTCTAAATTTCACGTTTCTACGCACAGCGGTTACGGCTGTCTTACCTCAGTCAGTGAGGACAAGTCTTTTTATATATATAGATAATAGGTGTAATTTGTTTTGATTTCCAGAATTTCCATGACAATCCTGGCGAATCTCGTCTTTTAATAAACGATTGGGTGTCACGTGTGACTAAAAACAACATTAAAGATCTAATACCAGTGGACGGCATCAGTCAAGCCACTAAACTAGTTTTGGCAAACGCTGCATACTTCAAAGGAGTATGGGCCTCCAAATTCCCCGCAGAAAGAACGAAGAAACAACCGTTCTACGTATCAGAATCCCGTCAAACATTTGTGCCGTTTATGCGACAGAAGGGGATATTTCATTACAGTAATTTAACCTTTTTTTATGTCAGCTAGAGTTCTTATTACTTAACTAATCTAGAGTAATATATACTTAAATAACCATATTATATATCAAAAGTATTTCGAGATTATTTAAGTACCTAATTTGATTATAATGTTTGCTTAAGGCGAAAACATAATAATTTAATTTAAGAAATTAAAATAAAAACTTTTTTTTTTAAATTACAGTGGTAAGTGACGAATTGGGTGCAAAAATTTTGGAATTACCGTACAAGGGCCATGACATGAGCATGTTCATTTTACTTCCGCCGTACGCCTTACAAGAAGGTCAGTTTAGTCATAAAATTTTGTTCTTGGTTTCTTTATTTTCAATTGCTTTTAAATTGGCTATATATTTATAATACTTATAATTTCTTTTTATTAGTTTTCTTATTGTTAAGATATTGGAGCACGAGAGTGTGACTGTAAATGAAATATTTAATATTTAAATTTCTTTGCTCTGGTGTCCAGACAAAGCCTTCAGAATTTGGTGGAAAGTGGGGAGCGGAATGTTTTAATACTAATTTCCCTCTGCCTACCCTGCTATATGCGGAATACCGCGTGAAACTGATTAAAAGTACTTAAAGTCTTATTCTTTTCCTTAATTTCTATAAATCATAACTTTAATATTATAGAATATTTAAAGTATATAGAAATATTACTATTTAAAATAGAGTCGCTTATCAGCATTTAACATATTTTACACATTCATAGCATTTTTTTAACACAATATTTTTTTCCAGGCCTATCCAATATTATTGCTAAGCTCACTGCTGAACGCTTGGCCGCCGTAGTGGAAGAAAGCTACATGGGTCGCGAGGTGATAGTAGAAATACCTAAATTTACCGTCGAGAGAAGTCTTCCTCTCAGAAATGTAAGATATTTTTATTTAAATTTTTTATATATATATATATATATATATATATATATATTATATAGTGGCACAGTATTTAACTGTAATCACGACGATTGTGGGTTTAATTTCCTCTCGGAGAAATTAATACATTGAATATTTTTATTTCTCTTTGATAACAAGACAAAGCGCAACAGAACAAGCGCAGCGTTCAGTACCACCAATCAACACGCAATGTCTTGACAATTCGATGGAAGGTGGTGAACGCAGTGTCTTAACACTCTGTCCCCTCGCCTATCCTGCTAAAATTGTAGCAGGACTCTCTATTACTTTCTTTTTGTCTTATCTGACCGAGGAAATGAAATAAAAAAATATATAAACTTCCACACTCCGAATGGGGTCGAACTCATAATCTTATACCTATACAAGTAATACAACCCCACTCTACTATGATGTTCTCCATGTGATGACTAAAAGCTTATTATTTTAATTTCAAAAAATTAAAATGCTTTAACTTAATGTAACGTTTTAAAGTTACGCCTTCGTGACAACGTTTTAAGCGCAACAGCTGTGGGTTCAATTCCCATTTGGAGAAATGAATTATTTTTATGTCGCCAGTCAACTCACAAATTATTAAAAATAGCTGAACAAATGTCTTATTTTTAGATTCCCTCCGCCTATTTGGATTTATAAAAATGACGGATATTTTATAATATTTAGATTGTAAATTTTATTTGCAGATTCTGGAAAAGCTTGGCGTAGGAGATTTATTCAACGCCACCTCTGACTTTAGCACTCTCTCAGATGACCACGGAATCGTTTTTGACGATGCTGTACACAAAGCCAAAATACAAGTAGATGAAGAAGGTATGTTAATTTTATTTGGTTCTGGAAGTTTTCAATAACATCATGAATCTCCCAAATAGTATAAATAGACAATTATAACTTGTTATTAACGCACCCTCTTCTTTACTCTCTGCTTTTTTTGAGATATTACATACTGGGTAGGCAGAAGTGCGATTGTAAATGCGACAGATTGTGGATTCTACTCCACTCCACTCGAGAAAATGCAATCTATAGGTACTTATAATAAAATCATAACTGAGTCTGTACATGAGATATATATATGAAAAAAACGTTATTGTTGGTATTGTAGGGGAATTAATACCGCAAAAGAAACAAAAACTGAATTTTTTTAAAATATTTGTCTGTTTGTCTGTGCGTTTGTCCACGCTAATTTCAGATATGGCTTAACCGAAATAAAACAACCACTAAATGTTTAGGAAAGTTTGCCAAAATTAAATAATAGGAAAAACAGTCTTTAAATAGCTGCAGCCATTTCTAAGATCATCGTATCATTAAGATATTTAAAAGCAGAGGTAACCTAGTGTTAAGACACTCTACCCCCCACTTTCTGCCGAATTCTGGAGTCATTGCGTGTGGAGTATATTAATAAATAATACTTCATTTTCCTAAGTGGGACTTGAATCCACAATCCTCGCGCTTACAGTCACACGCTTGTGCCACTGCGCCACTATGGTCTCGTTAATGAATTCATTGATTGATTGATTGATTGCTCGATATATGGCGTTTCGAGCGTGCCAGTTGATTCATTGATTTATATTTTATGCAATGATTATTTTTTTTTAGGTACTGTAGCCGCAGCTGCAACTGCCATATTCGGATTCCGTTCTTCTCGCCCCGCTGAGCCGAGCGTCTTCATCGCTAACTTCCCTTTCGTCTACATCATATATGAGCGTCCCACGAATTCCGTGCTCTTTATGGGAGTCTACAGAGATCCTAAGAAGTAAAAAAAGTCCACAAAAATAACAGCGTAACATATGGTTATGGATTATTATTATATCTATTTTCATATTATATTACTTTTTAATATTCAGATCTAATAACGCTATGAAAGATATTAAAAAATGTGATAGACTGTAGATGATAGGTAATTTTTCGATAATATGATAATTTAAATATTAATTTATTCCTTTAAGTTAACGTTACATTTATGTTAAAAGTTAATTATAAAACATATTATTCTTTTAAGTGAATTATTTTAATAACTATCTATTATTTTTGTTATAAAACACTTTGATGTAATTTATCAGAAGGTAATTAGAAAAAATGATATACAAATAAAGATCACATTTTATAAAGTTAATTAAATATTTTTATTTATATTTCATCTTGTTTCATTCGTACTACTATTATAAATCATTTCTAACGGGGAATGATTCCTACCTTAAAATGTTTTCACTTAATTAGACGTCCCTGTAAAAAGTATTTTAATATTTAAAAGAAATTTTGGTTGTGATTGGAAAAAAACAAAGTAAAATTGTTTGAACAATAGCATATATGATTGACAACATACATATATGTTTGGACATGTAGCAGAGTTGGCAGAGAGAGCCTAGAGTTGGGACACTCCGCTCTCCCTTTCCGCCGAATTTAGAGGCAATGCGTGTTGAGTGGCAATCGAACCCAAAGCATGTCGCGTTTACAGAAATATGATGATGTTCATTAATGCCAAGTTATTTCTTATCCATAATTATTCATTAGAAATGTATTTAGTTCAAATATTCCTTTTTTTTTCTTACTTTAGATACGAATAACTAAATTTATAATACTCAACATCGTGACCCTTCAACTACAGTGTGTGACCTCAATTAATAAGTAAAATGATATAGTAGAAAATCTCATGCGATTAATTTGACGACCCATCATATTTAGAAAGTTTGCGTGCTTCTAATAATCAGTAACGCCTGTTTAAATATTTTAACAAGCATTTGCACATTTATCGTTGTTACATTATTTTTGTAAACAAAAAGACAAATATGTCCATAACAACAAATAAATAAATCACGTAGTGTTAAGACACTCAGTTCCCTGTTCCCCTCCACTTTGTGCTGAATTCTGGAGGCATTACGTGTTGAGTGGCGGAGCTCAACGCCGCGCTTTAACAAAAAATAGATAATAATAATAATTTCTAAGCAAAAAAACGAACTTCTACCAGATCTTATAATCAGAACCTAACCAAATTCTTATCAAACAACCCGTGAAGTCTGCCCTTTCCTATAAAAAATCATCGAAATCAGTTGGCGTGATATTGAGTTATTCCTCCATTTGTCACGCACATACCTAATGAAAATTTAAGACATATGAAGAAAGAAAGAAGAAAGAGGAGGAAGATTTGAAGAAGTCAGAAATGGACTAAATTTAAAATAGCTTTCAAATAAAAAATGAATACTCAAAATCGGGTAACTCAGTCAAAAGTTCTGCCGTAACAAACATAACAAAAATATAGAGTCGAATTGATAACCTCCTCTTTTTACAGAATGCGGTTAATAATTTAATATTTTATCAATTGATTGAAAATTTAATTTTTAGTTTTTTATAGCAAGGTAAACAAAAGAAATACAGTGTTAAGACACTCCGTTTCTCATTTAATTTTATCAGGTTAGAGTTGGGTCATAACTGAATATTTATTTTTCTAATTGAATTGAAATTTTCTTCAATATATTATGCATATATGTATTTTATAAAAAATAAGTTTTTTATAATTACATATTAAAAAATATTATGTTGTGTAAGCAAGTTAATTATAATAAAACTAATTAATTTTATATATTTATTAAGATATGGTTATAATAAGTAAGGAATTAGATAGTCTTGTACTCCGTTATTTAACATCTCCTTAAGTATACAAGATATTAAGAAGCTAGTTCAATTATGAGATGTTCGTTTGACGACACCCAAGACAGCTGATTAAGCCTGCATTGCATATTAACTGTTAACATGGAAGAGTACGATGTTATTAAAGCTAAATGGAATCAACGTATGTCCAATTAAATTTGCAAACTAATGTTTATAAATTATATTTTAGTATTTGCAATAATTTCATAATATCTATATATATATGATTATTTTTCAGCTTCACGCTGTATTCCTCAGGTAGACAGAGAGAGCCTAGTGTTAAGACTCTCCACTCCTTACGAGTGGTTGAACTCAATGCTGTGCTTTGCCTTGACATCAGAACGAAGAAATGAAAATATTGAATATTTTATTTTCTTGCGTAGGAATCGAACCTACATACAACCTGTAGGCTTTACAGTCACACGCTTTTGCTCCTGCGCCACCACTGGCCTCATATTATAACAATTCTAATTGAATTGAAAAAAAAAAATAGTTTGCATAGTTTGTATTAGGACAAAACGTCAAAGTGTCTTATGTAGTGTAATTTCAGATTAGTTAATCATTAGAATAAATAATCATTATGTCAAATTAACAATGATCCTCAGAAGAAGAAGATTATTTTAATTTTAATTAAACAAAAAAAAATAACCGGTTGTGAAATTTTTAGTCTATCCACACAATTGGAATGAAAGTTAATTTACATTTTATTAGATTTAAATACTTGCTTGAAGTTTTAGTATTAATTTATATACAAATGGAATATGAAACTGAGCAGAGACGATGCTTCGTGTGTGAAACAATAAGTGAAAAGCAGTTACTTGGAGTTACATAGGTAAGTCCATCGGAAGCGTCGTCGATAGGATCGTTCTGGCTACAATGGAGCTAATTACGACGCGTGGACGCCGAGGCCGGAACACTTGGAACAATGCCCGCTCGAAGCCGTGGACCAGCTATCTATATCTATATGTACCTTTTGTTCACTTGTCTTACTTTTATCACAATAGGATTAAGCGAATTATTTAAACTATTGCAGTAAGAATGGTGGGTTATATCCATAAAATGCTTCAAAAGGTCATTATTTAGCTTTACGTGTACAAATTTGAAGGCACTCGTTGCGCATGGGCACTAGCGTGTGACTGTAAGCGACCGGTTGTAGGTTCCGTCCCCGCTTGAGAAAATGAAATATTTAATATTTTTGACGAGAATTAAACGTCTGTAAACGACTGCACAGCTATATATTCAAGATGTGGTTGATAATACAAATCCCTCAATTCAATACATAATGTTTAATTAGAATTAGAGTTATTAATAAAATCATGATTAGAATTATTAACAAAATCACACACTAAGATGAAATTTAAATAAAAATCTTTAAATAGTAGCAAATTATTTTATTCTCATGCTTAGTTATCATTGCCAGCAATTGGTAGATAATGCAGGTCACAACTGAATCCGTCATTTTGTTATTCAATGGGACAGTTTTCGTGCATTAGACGAGATTATTATCATTTTTAATTTATTCTTTAAAAGTTGTTTATGAAAATGTCTAAATTGTCATGAAAATTTCATTTAGGGGGAATAAAAGACATACATATTATCAAAACATTTTATTAGCAAACTTAAGTAGGAAAGTAAAAAATATATGAAATTTATTACAAAACTGTAAACGTGTAAAAATTATGGTAGCTACGAATTTCTTCTTACATTACGTATAGACCTTATATTGATACTGATATGGATGACCAGATATAACTGATAAATAGGAAGGCAACTAGAGTCCTATAAAGTGAGAATCTTTTACAATATTATTGCAATTTTTTTTGCGAATTAAATTTAAAAGTGTCAGAAGTAAAATTTCATAATCAAAAATATAATATTGCAAAAGGGTTCCAGATATAATTATGTGATAGAAATCTTGTTGTTCGGCCATCATTCACTTGTGAGCTGTACCACGTGTGTCAATTATGGCATTAAAACGTTTGTGCTTTAGATATTTCTTATAGATATATATAATTTCGACGAATCCATCGACACGGTGATACTGCTCTAAAGGCACATCTACGACTGCGTTCCTTACAAAGGGTACTGTATCAATAGACATACATTAGTAAAAATCACAGCTCGGGTTAATTGAAATAAAATTAACTTTTGTATTCTCTTTTCGTCTTAACCATAATTCTATAAATAAATAATAAAGTATTATACAGGACGAACTCGGTTTAACGATGAAGTGGACATTAATACAATTTAGAAATCCACACATTGAGCAACAATAAAAATTCCAAATAAATAACAATATATTTACAAGTTGTTAGTCACTTCCTAACAATCACTCGATTCTCCACTTCCACGACGTCCTCGAAGCCGAATTGGTATATTAAAATTAAATTACTCTTAAGTCAATTAATAATATAATTAATAGAAATCTTACAAACAAGAAATTATGAATAAAATCTAATAATCAACTCAGGAACAAATGCAATAATAATTGATCAAATTAGAAGATCTTTTCGAAAAAGTTCTATAAAACCAACATAAATTAATATATTACATGAATATATTAACAACCATTTATGCGATAGCATATTATAAGGTAGCCATAGTTTCTTATAACTAATTGGTAAATCTCTCAAAAATATCTTAATGCTTATAAAATAATATCTATAAATTCGCTAACATTTCAAATATCATCTAATGAGATACAAGAGAATAATTTTAACGTCACATATTAGTTTCTCTCTTCAAATTGGTTACACAAATGTATTTACAATTAATGAGTATTGTTAAAGGAATTTTCTAAGCTTCTTATAACTAGCTTTGTAAAATATTTAAAAAAGAAAAAATATGGTATATTATATGTCAAATTATAAATGGATTCAATCGGCCAGATACCCTGAGAAATATTGCAAATAAAAAAAAATAATTAGAAAAATAAATGCTGCATGTGTAGTAATGGTTATTTGAAGTTCATAGCTTAGCTTTACTATTCAAAACTAGTAATTTTATTACTATAGTTGTATTTGATTTATATGACATTTTTCAAAAGGTATAAAAAATGAATTATTATGTAAAAGTGACGTATTTCGTCAATATTTGAATTTTTAAAATAACATTATACTCATGTCATGCAACATTTACGAGCACAGATTACAAATAAATTTCATAAATAATAAATATAATTTAAAATAAAAATAACTGAATTTATATAAATATTTTAAAATTGTAAAATTGTTATTAAAATTAATTGTTTTACATTCAGAAAAATAAAGACATTTCTCTGGAGTCAAGTACCTAAGGAATATTCAGTTTGTGATAAAATAGTCTTTCAGTTACATAGAAACAATCATCGGCAGTGACGTGTTTACCTTAACTTACAAGTTGTATTATTTATATTGGCAAGAGATATAAATAAAGATTCAGATAAAATCTTAAATTATTGGAAATTATCGAGTACTATATAAAATGCGAATGATGCTAAAAAAAACATCAAAATGAGTATTAGCGTATTATGACAGATTATAAATCACCACACTTTGCATCCATAGCGTAATACTGAAATTGTATCAACAAATAAAAAGATTTAAAAAAAAAGCCACAATGTTTGACCACCCGGACGTGCAATTTACTTCCGCGTCGCCACATAAGTTTGAGTATAAAAATGAATGTCATTTTAAATAATAAAAGAAAATTATAAATTATTATTTTTAATTAGTTATTATGTATACATAAATAATACATATATAAAATATGCTTTTGTATATATTGACTACTACTTAAGCTTTACCGATCAGTGACCTAGTTTTAAAAACGTAGAGTATTTGTACACTTAATAAGTATATAATCCAAAATATAGGCAAAGTAAAATAAGACTAAGCTTGACGCTGGACCAATACAATTACAGTAGTATCACGACTCGATACCTATTATAAAAGACCCACGTTTCCTGTTAAAGAGGTCATTCAGATCCAATTTGTAATATTTTTTCCGCGTCTTATAAAAGCTTTGCAATATTTAAATGAATATATATTTCTAGTTTTAATTTTTGTAATTAAGCTTTGATAATTATGTTTATAGGACGTCATAGCAGTTACAAATAAAATATAAGTTAAAAATGCTCCTATTAGATACTTTCATAAATAGCAGGGTGCGGCACTGCACGAAAGGAATAAAGAAAGGCCAATTTGTTAGATGGGAAAGGGAGCACAATTTAAGAGATAGCTATTGAAATATTGGTATTTGAAATTTATAGCAATTTAGGTGTAATAATACTTCACCAGATATGGTTGTTTTTAATTCTATATAAACGCTACCCCGTTTTCTAAGCTTAAGCTTTTAATTTTTACTTTTAGTTGTACATTGTTGCTTTTACTTTTAGTAAAAATAGAGAAAGTAAAAACTAATCAAATATTGTTATAAAACCAAAAAAAAAACTTATAATGAGTGTTATTCACGTCTCGACATAAGGAAAATACTGAGCAAGCAAAAGCAAGTATGCACGATAGTTGAGCGGTGAAAGATAGTTGGTACTGAATGTTGTTTCTTTTACTCTGTTTTTTATTATTTTTTAGAAAGTTTGCCCGGGCGCTCTGTTGGAGAAATTACAGTGCGGATAGTCTATTGGTAATCCTAAATTTGCTCATCGTTGTTGGTTTTTTTATCTTATTACTTTATGTATCTTAGAAATATCTACTACATTAACAAAATATTATAATTGACGCGTATAAATTATAAAATGGAGCAAAACATGGATAGAAGTACTGTATAAGAATTTCCTATAATCTTATGATTTATAAAATATTCATATATTATGACTTATATAAATTGAATGTATAGTTTAAATCTCGTAATTAAAAACACTTAATTGTACCTGTAGAACTAACTAAAGCTAAAAGTAGTCGGTAACGGATGAAATTACATACAAATTAACAAGCTTTACAAACGGTCGGGAATCTTTTTGTTACATTCTTGCCTTAACTGTTTAAACAATTAGTTTATTTAGCACCTTACCAAATTCATCTGATATTTCAGCCTTTAAAAGTTTATGAATGAATATATTGCATGTGAGCGGTTACCGCTGCTTGGTCGGCTTTGCGGCGCCGTTAGCTGCTGCACTTTTTTGTGCTATATGCGTTTGATAGTGTTTCGCAAGGTGTGCCTTCTGTCGAAAGCTTTTTCCACATAGAGAACAAGTGAAGGGTTTCTCTCCTGTGTGCGTTCTCACGTGAACGTTAACAGAGTACTTGTCCTTAAAGCCTTTCGAACAGATCGAGCAGTAATGTAGAGATCTTTCTTTTCTGACTCCATTTGACGTAGATGTTGCAGCCTGAACGGCAGTTCCCGTCTGCGCTTGAGTTGAAGGTGGTGAATTTTTATTTGGCGGTCTTTTATATCGTTTGCCTGGTTTAGTGCTTGAAACAGTAGGTGATGCCGTTACTACGTGTATATTATGTGGTAATTGTACTTCACCAGCAGGTATCATTGTAACTAATTCGCCATTTACATGATGGATGTTATAAACACTGCGTGTTGGATCTATAGGTTCGACAGTGCAGAAAGGTTGTACTGATTCCCCTAATTCTGTTGCAATTCGCTTTAACTTTTCATAGTCATCTGGATAAGTTGTGTCAAGCTGAGAAAGTATAATGTCATCAACACTTTGTGTTGAGGTTGGGTTTTCTCCATTAGCTACAGCAGTAGCAGTAGGCTCTTCTAATAAGATAGAAATAACGTTGCCATTTGCTGGCCCTATCGCCATTAATAATTCCGTATCGGTATCTTTACTATCTTGGTACATGGACGGTACGTCTGCTTTGTTATTATTGTTAATAATAACAGTCTTTAAATCTTGTTCCGAGCTGAGTTTTGTGGCAGAATTTTTCTGTTGTATTGTACTATATCTAATAAAAGCTTTTCCTTGTAGGGCGCTCCGTAATAGAGACTCATTTGATTCTGTATTTTGGTCAGTCAATTTCCAGTCATTATTATTGTTATTATACTCGACTTCTAACATTGTCGGTGTTCCAATTATAGTGCTATGTGATGAGTCATCTTTCTTGTCATTATTTTGAAAGTCATTGTCATCATAATTAAATGGTTCAATTTTAACTAAGCTACTAGTACTTAATTCCGTTGCTGGATTTTCTGAATCCCCTTCTTCATAGTTAAATGTATCTTTTGCGAGTATATTTGTATTAAGTGCATCTTGGTTGAAATCGTTAGGAAATCCATTCATATTTAATATTGTTTCTAAATCTAAAGAAGAATTTTGTTCCATATCTGTCGGACTTGACATGGAAACATCTTCCTCTTTACCCCAATTGTAGGGACGGTTCGTATTTGTCTCGTTAATATCTTGGTTGAGAACAGTTAACGTATATATTTGCCCGTCGGTGTTGTTGCTAATTAATTTATTTGAAATGGCAGTATCGCTACACGGATGCGTTCCATTTATTTCATTGTCTTGGTTCCAGTAATATTTATTGAGATCTTCTAGCATAGCCGTTTCTAGGCGATCTCTGTCTCTGTCCACATTCCAAATAGAATCAAAACTTTGCAATGGATTAGAACTAGTGGCCGTTGTCATACTGTTAGTGGTTGTCGACTGCACCCCGGTCACACTGAGTAAGCTGTTATTATTCTGTTCCTTGGGTTCTTCTGACAACAGCGGGTTGGAACGTGAGTCAGGTGATTCCATGAATACATTAACAGATCGCATTTGTTGTTTATATTGAGCGTCCGTTATTTCATTTGAAGTAACAAAATCAAAAAAATCCGATTTTGATAATTCCGGGGCAGTGGCCGTCATGACTACTGAATTGTTTCACAAAGAAAGAAGGCCCCTTAAGAGCTTAAACAAATTATACATTAAATAATATTTTGCTATATATTTTTAATGTTTTTTTTGTACTAAAATAAAATAAATCTATATTTAAATAAGTGAGTTATATTTAACCCGATATGACTTGTACTTTATTGGCAGCCGCAAGAGCTTCGGTAACTGATAATGCGTGAGGCGTGGGCAATGGTGCTATTCTGAAGTGCTCAGTACACTTAATTTGATAGGCGGACCAATGGAATGTGCAAACTTGATCCGAACGTTCCTTTTTCCCATTATTCACCCCAAGCCGTATACAACTTATAAAGGAGTCACTGCATCACAATCACAGCACACTTAAGAACACATTCCATTTTTCTGATGTCACTGAGAGTCCAACGGAGATTTGGCCAATATCTGAAAAGAAAGAAAAAAAAAGATTATTTTACTTATACAAACCATAAAAAAATTAAAATAACATCAAGTTATATAGAACATTTTAAAATTACAACAAAGTCGTACGTGAATATATAATTAATAAGATATTTGGTTTATATGCTTAGATCCTGTACGAAACCAGGGCGAGCGAGTCACGCGGCGTGCCTACCAGGCGTCACGTAACGCCTGCGCCGCAGCTCTTGTCGAATTGTTATTATTAATTAAGCAAATGAAAAGTACCTATATAATTTACTGGACATTATTCTTAAATGGATATAAGTTTATATATATTTATCATCTGTACATACAATGTACCTAACTATTGTTCGTAAATGGAACTATTTGGAGTCAATGTTAGAAATGGCTTAACCGTTTTAAGTGCAGTTTTCACTGATGTATTTTAATGAACTCGTATATTGATATATGTATATGAGGTATGAGTATATGTAATATTGAGGTTCACGAATATCTTGTGTGGACTTCTAAGAGACAAGCTAGTTGCTTAAAATAAGAATACCTGCCAAGACAGCTTGTTCTATTATAAAATATGAAGATCGAAAATTACGAATTATAGGTTACCTATTCAAATTTATATATTTTTTTGATTTAGTTCAAATATAGATTCCACATTATAACTGTATCAACTGACAGATGTAATATTATACGACGTGATTCGGTCCGCGGGCTTGCTCCAATTCATCGTGTCATTTGACAGACCTTTCTTATTTTAAGTATCATATAATAATTTAAAGTTTTTTATTTATTATGCCATAATAAATAAAAAAATATAAGGCCGTCGTAGCGCAGACTGTAATGCGTCGGTTGTGGGTTCGAATCCCACTCGAGGAAGTGAAATATTTATTTACGTTTATATTGCCATTTTTTCACTTTGGCGTTGAGGCAAAGTGCGGCGTTAAGTTCTGCCACTCAACACGCAATGTCTCCAGAATTTGGCAGAAAGTGGGGAACGGAGTGTCTTAACACTAGGTTCCTTCTGCCTACCCTGCCGTGTGTGAAATCGGAATAATCTAATCGAAATAGCTTTCGGGTTTAACTTTTTCATTTCAAAAATATCTATATACATTGGAAGAAAAAAAACAATTCAATAAAACCTTTTATAAAAAAATCTCGTGTGTAAATATTTCTGTTCTCTTCTGTAAATATCTGTGAATTTCTATTCTGTAAATATTTTAGTATTAAATACTAATTGATATAAATTAGCAATTTCAATAATAATATGTCGTTATGAACAGAAGAAGTACTTCCGTAGATACAACGCGTCAAACGTTTGTATTGAAAAGCGAGTGTATTCGATAACTTTTAATCAAATTGTCATATTAGTCTAAAGTGCTTGGTTGTTGAATGCATGTAAGAACACGTTATTATTTATCATTTGACCTTTTGATCTTTACAAGATGAAATTGCTATCCACGGTTAATTATAACTCGTTGTCGCAACTTCAATTTACCTCTAATAGTTCAATATATTTTTGTTGCTTTAAGCTTGCTAAATAGTGAGATAATTTATATAAATCGTAAATGAAACTATTTATTCTTGCATGTAAAATCGGGCCCAAGCTCGTAAAATCTTGGATCCAATCTGTACTTTAGTACTGAAACATTAAAAATTATATTATGTACATAATTAATATTAGAATGTTGAGAATAAAACTGAAGAAATTTTAGTGTTCACTGTATCACTTTTTAATACAAATTTAATAAATTAAAATTAAATGTGAGTCGAAATTTAGTTAAAATATGTATGCTGCACGTAGAAGGGTAGACAAAGGGAACCTAGTGCTTAAACACACTTCCCGTCAAATTTTTGGGGGGCATTGCGTGTTCTCAACACCGGTTTTGCCTTAACACCAGAGGGAAGAAATGAAAATATTCGAGTGGGAATCGAACCCACGTCCTGTCGCGTTTACAGTCACACTCTTGTGTCCCTGCCAGGCCAGTCGTGGGCCTCAGCAACAAAGTATCATTTTCCAAACGTCCATTTACATCAGAATGCAGTTTTTTTGTCTGTAAGGGATGTTAAATTATGTATCGTAGTGCATGTAGGTTAACGAGTGTTGCGCCAGCGTGCAGCGCCGCCGCCAGCCAATCGGGCCACGATACAATCGTTTTATTGTTACAATTCATATAAAAATATCGATATAAAATATCGATTATGTATTTCGATTAAATGTTTTCATATTAAAACATTTTAATTATATAAAAGCTGAAGCTCACGAAATTTTGTATAATAATACGAAATTATTGTATAAAACATTTTGCATTGATTTGTGATCCAAATATTTCATTTATAGCTGAAATAAATGAATATTTTCTAAATTTTTATAAGAATAAGAATGTAATTTTTTTTTTCTATTTTATAAAGTAGCAACTAATCTGGCACACGTTAACTCTAAAATACGGATAAAAATAAATATATGTAAGTTTTCATATATACGAAAACTAATGTAACAAATTTTATTAATTCAAATTATTTTATTACATACAAAAATTAAATTCTACTTAAAGTATTCTGCTTATAACAGTAAAGTCACGTTGTGCTCTTAAATGCAATCCAACCCGCAAACGAGAAACTTAAATCCATCTAGCTGGCACACGCATTCAAATGTACCTACAACTAGGTGGCTTGTAATAAGTTCGTATCTTGCAATAACACTATAAACAAAATACTCAACTAACTATTGGTTATTTACTAACGCAGAGTATCTCGTTATCTTAATTAATATGAAACGTAGTGGCCTCAATCGGAAATACAAAACACCGATTTATCTTATACTATAATCGAATGAAGTACAAAAGTCTATGAAATGTATTGTATTTATTTATTGCAAAAATAACTAACATTTGCTGGTACGATTTCGATGATGTTGATAGCTTTGTCTGTGTGAACACGATCGATGCAGCCGGTAGAGATTTCTAGAACTGATATACGACAATGTTACGGTTTAAATTGGTGTTCTTATATAGCCATGTCTTATATTGACTTGAGAAGCTGTAAGTTTTCCATTAAAGACCAACAAAATGTGCAGGTGCTCCATAAAGCGTGTGAGCGCGGAGTAACAATTATATTAAATTTTCAAATTTCTTTGTGATTTATGTTAAAGAAGCTTACTTGTTTAAGTCAAAATCAGGTTCCCGCACACAGCGGGGTAGGCAGAGGGAACCTAGTGTTAAAACACTCCGCTTTCCACTTTCTTCCCAATTCAGGAGGCTTTGCATGTTGAGTAGCAGATCTCAACGCCGCGCTTTGCCTCGACACCAGAGCGAAGAAATGGTTAAAGCTTACTTGTTTACTTTCATTATAAACGAATAACTAATCTATATATATTTAAATTGAAAGGTCATTCACTCATCACGAAATCTCAGTAACTACAAGTGCTAGGAATCTCAAATTTTGCATAGGAGTTATTTATAGGACGTAAGTGCTCGCTAAGATGGGAATTTGCAATATTCGACTTCTAAAGGGTTGTTTTGAGGGTTGAAAGTTTGTATGAAACTTCGTTACTACAAATGTTAGGAGTCTCAAATTTTGCATGGACGTCACATATAAGACGTAGGTACCCATTTAGACAGAAATTATTAATAACGTAGTTCACGCAGGCGAAGCCGCGGGCGGGCCGCTAGTATAATTTATAACATAACGACATTTTATACGTTTATTTTAATTTTAATATTGTTTAGGTGTTAAATATAGCAACATCCGCAGCTGTATATCTAGCGGATAACTTTTGACATTTTAGACGAGATGACCATTCGTGTTCTCAACTTTGATCTCTTCACGTACACGCGTTACTTGATATTTTGTATCAATTGTTAAGTTTTAAAGTTCAATAGCGGTGAAAATTTTGCACGTACTTGGCTTCATTGTTAACCTTTCAATATAATGTAAGGTTCAATACAATATACGATTAATAATAAAATATAGATTAAACTTATAAGTAAATCTAAGTTAAAATATGCCAAAGTAAGAAGTACTATAAACTAAAACAATATTGTATTATAAAAATATATTTCTGCAAAGGGTAAAGTAATTGAACACAATTTTTCATGTCACATAGAAATATTAAGTGAAAACCGCAACTAAATTGGTTAAGCCGCTTCTGAGATTAGCGATAACAAACGCACAGACAGACCGACAAACAGACAAACCGACAAAAATTTTAAATATCATTGTTTTGAGTTCTATTACGTTAATAAAGGTTCCCCATAACATTTTTATTAAATATCTGCCAAGTACAGATACCGACTCTCTTACGATTTATAAGTATAGATCTTTGCTTCCATTGCAATTCACCCAAAAACTCCCACTGCTATTTAAGTATTTAAATACAATAAAAAAAGCGAATTTTCGCATAAATGTGATCTAGATATATTTCCAAATACGCTTTACATCTAATAGCGTAGATTACTTACGCGATCGTTCGCTAACTGGAGTGCGTCGAATCCTGACGTAAAATATCGTCGAGTGCATTTAACAGTATCGCCGCTTTATTTTCCCACGCGGCTAGCGGCTTGTCTGCTAGCTCATGACTAAACTCTATCCTGCGTATTTATCTACATAAATGAATATCTAACTATGAATAGACTATTCTATGGAATATTTTCATGTAATATATAATACAGAAAATTGTAATATTTATTTACTGAATGTAAAAAATATTTATACGTAAGTAAATAATAATATAAATATGATAATAATATAATATAAATAATAATAACATAATAATCGAGAAAATTTGAAAATATTTCCAATAGCGATATCATTTGCCGATAAATATTAATCGAGCAATGTCGAAATCATGAAATATTGGCCCACTTCACAGGTGCACACACAAAAAAGAGAAACTGAGGTGTTGCAGCGCTGGAAAGAAAATCTTATTATCGTCAAAAGGGGCGACATTCGAGCCGGGCGCCTGCTCCAGTTACAGCTCCCCCGATCTGGATCCGGTTTGCTCTTATTTCGTACTACCTGTACCTTCACTCTTAGTATTTAATCACTGTTATACCGTATACAAGTACTCCTTTACACACGACAGCGACGTGTTATTGGATATCGACGGGCAATTTTAAAGTTTATTTTACACAAAATTCGTCGTTCAGTGGACATATACATAATTATGGTAATATATATAACTTTATTTTATATATTTTACCTCAATAACAATGTTAATAAAAAAACAATTTTGCAGAAAAAAAAAACCTGTAAAACGTCGCCTGTTACACGAAGGACATTATTCTTTTTAAAATCCTGTTAAGTAACCACTACTACGTATTCTTATATCATTTTAAAAAAGCTTAAAATCACACAGTAACTTAAGGAGCGAAGATGAAATTACCAATATTTAGACACAAAAAAAAACTCTATAATTAGTTAATGTAAAGCATGAACCGTAATATTTAATATCTTTATAAAAATGAAAAGATAGAAAAATCTCAATTTATTTTTAAATTTTAATAACAATAATATTAATTCAACCTGACACATTGAAGAAAGCTCCATTGAAATTTACTTAACCAGTCAATTACAATCAAATGTACAAAGCGGTTCTTCAAAGAGTCGACGCGAAAAAATATTTAAGCTCAAACAACTCATGACTTAACACAAATAAATTGAGAATACACGGCTATGACATGCACAATGCACATCCATTTATAATCAATGTTAAAAAACTTTTACTAATTGCTAGTTAGCTGATACTGTGATGACTTTTAATGACGTTTATAAATTCGGAAGCGAATTGTAATCATGCCGATGACAGGTAAAGCTTTATTAGATGGAAGTGCATAATAATAGCGGCAGTTATAAGAATAAAGAGATGAAAGTAAGTTTTGAGACATTGCTTTTATTTAACAGTATTTTTAAGACATCACTTTTATTAATGTCTCTTTAAGTAAGTTTTAAGACATCTCTTTATATATTCCGCATGTAGCAGCCAGATGGAGTCTAGTGTTAAGAGTTAAGCCACTTGCCTCCTCACTTTCCACCGAATCCTGAAGACATTTCGTGATGAATGACGGAATTCAACGCCGCGCTTTGTCGGGACACCAGAGCCAAAAAATGAAGATATTATAAATCATTTCCTCGAGTGAGAATCACACCCACGACCTGTCGCGTTTACAGTACCTTCGTGCCCCCGCGCCCCAACTGGCCTCAGAATTTAAGAGTTCTCTTTCAGCATTGCGATAGTATAAAAGTATGAAAAGTTTAATTAGTTCGTTGCTAAGCGTTATCATTTATCTTTTGCAAATATCTACTAAAGCGATGTGTTAAATGTTAAAACTGTAGATTATATTAGTGTATATATATATTTAAAATTGGTACTCCATTACCTAAATCAATTTTTTATTATTGACCTAAACTAAATATTTCTTTTATATTATCTTAGTAAACCTTAAAAATATCTATGTATTTCTATTAATTAATAATATAAAGGCTAAAGTTGTTTATTAACAATAAATGTATCTATTAAAATACTTGTGTACGGTAAATAGCTTCTCTTAATAATTTTCAAGTCGTGATCTTACAGTATTATGTATTTCACCATTAAGAGTGTACTTATTTATATATATTATCTCGAGTATCGGCCGGTGATATTTTGTAATACGGCGGTCTACTAGTATTTGCATATTCCGTGATGGTGTCGATGTCTAAATGTCTTTATATAAACCCTAACAACAAATATAGGTTTTATTGCCCAAATTGATTGTGCCGAGGCATAGGCGATAGTGACTGTATACGCGACTGGTTCTGGGTTCGATTCCCATTCGAGGAATATTTATTTAAAATTTATATTTTCATTTCATCGTTCTGGAGTAGAGGCAAAACGCGGTGTTAAGTTTCGCCATTCAACACGCAATGCCTGCAGAATTCGGTGGAAAGTGGGGTACGGAGTGTTTTAACACTAGGTTTCCTCTACCTACCCTGCTGTGCGTGATACAGCGTGAAGCTGATAAAAAAAATTATAATGTGAGACACCCGGCTAGTACGACTTAACAACGATTGTTCTGTATAGTTAAATACTAAATTCAAATACATGAATAAATAAATTCTATTACGTACATACACCATATTGGTTTATAAAATAGTTTCCATATTTTAAGATGCTGGGATGATCCAGATGTATGCATCCTTTCACTAGGAACCTTGAAATCGCGAATAGCTCGGCTCGACCGCTGGCCATTACCGATGCGCGGCTTTTAATGTCCCAACAAACTATTAACACAGATCAGTACAAGAAGATATTAATGTACATATATATCACTTTTATTTAGATAAATAAACGAAACTGAAAAAAGAAAATCAAATATATTTTTCAACCACAATTGATTGTTTCTTAAATGTTTTAAGATAAGAAATAATCTTAAATATGTTTATAATATAACTTTAGAGGTGTAATTATGCAGAAAATAAGTACTTAATGGGTAGGTAATATATTAAATTATTACATAGCTTTTATTTTATATGCGCACGCACATGCATATGAGTCACTGTAGTCACTATATAATAACGTTGTCGTCATATACGAATGTATTGGTTGGAAGTTTTTTTTATTAAGCTATAGAAAGAAATACTTCAGAGTGTACATAACTATTTTGCTTTATATGCGAAATACGACGTAAGCTATTAGAAAAATATAATGCGGTTATCTATGACTATTAGATGTTGTCTTTTGAGGAGTTTGATATATCAACGTCAGCATAAGTTTTTTTTTAATTATATTTCTTAAAATTAAACGGAGATATCGACAATTTTCTTTGCTATATGCAATCGATGACTCAGGGAATCTACATAAAGATTCTATCTATTCATATTGGAATATCAAAGACGAAAAATATACATTTACTATTAATAAATGATTAAAAATGCGGAAACTTAAAAAAATGTTTTTCCAGAAATAAGTATTAAGGTCATTTTCAATTAAACGACAATTGTGATGTATTTTTATCTTAAATATTATGGCCTTCATATGAGATATTGTATTGTACAGCTTTCTTTATCTTCTTACAGATACAAGAGGTTTTTCCGATTTATTATTGTATGTAATTAAAAAGTACTGAGATCGCATTAAATATATAGATTGGAAAATTCTCAAGGCTTCATATATTGTTAAGTTTTTGTAAGCTAGCGAGTATTTATTCCGGCTTTTAAACCAATGTATGATGTGCCATATTTCTATTATATATGTATCTGGTTGTTTCAGAAAATTAAGACTTATTCATATATTTTATATAAATCTTAGTATATATTATTATCTTTTATATTTCTTATTTCTTTAAAGTCCTCATACTTTGATTCATTGTAGTTTCTATAAAAAAATACATTCTAAATAAAATTATTTTTCGTTACAATTCCTCACTAGAATTTATATTTTAAGAAGCATATTAATAAATTTACATAATTGTGAAGATAAAAACTCACATTACAATAAGCAAAGAGGTCGAAGTGAAAGAATTTCGTATACGACTAGAATTTGTTTTAAGTATGCAAGATTTTAAAATTATTTAGTAACAATATCTAATTTAGGAAATTTATTAATATTGCTTATAAAAATTAAGTTGTAGGAATTTATGTAAGTAATTATTACAATTTATGTAAGATACTGGATATATATAAGCACTCTAATTTAGCATTTCACTTCTTGTTGTTCTTATGTGGACCTGAGAAAAATAATGAAAATATAATTACATAAACAATATAAAACTGTTTTCAGTTATAATTAAATAACGTATAAATGTATGTTTGTTTGTTCTTTGATTATGACATAAAAAACTTGTCTATATAACAGTAATTTCAGCAGGAAATATCTATAAAATATATAATATTTTATTCCTATAATACCTTTTTAAGAGTCCATTTTTATTATAATAATAAAATGACAATTGTTATTTTGCCTGCAACTCTAAATTCAACCTCGGTTATATAGTCAAATTGCAATTAATACAACAGTGCCGGTATTGACAAACCGGAATTTTGTTTTAATTGAAGCCTTTAAAACTTTTTTGAAGGTAATTGCGACAAGCTTAAAGTGAAAACAATTTATTTTACAAACTTTCCTTTGAGCGCTCTAGATATTGACATTTAATTTTAACGAATCTGACACAATGTGCTATTAAAATTTTTTTTAGGTATAAATAAATTTGGTGATGAAAAAATATATTTTTTAATATTTTAAACTACCTAATATATGTAAAAATATAAAATTAAATGCAATAATTTTTTTTAAAATAAAATATATAAGATAAACACTTCTTTATTAAAACCATTTAAATATAAAAATAGCAAAAAAATAACGTTTTTTGGAAGCTCCCTTAAATTCTTTATTTTATTTTGTTTAGTATTTGTACAACATATTAATATTTGCATAAAAATACATCGTCTGTGAAATTTCGACTATCCAAGTACCACGATTCATGAGAAACACCCTAATAACATTTGTTTGTTAGACGGACATCGGAGTCTTAGTAATGGGTTAACAAACAAAGTATAAGCGTGAATAACTTAATTGACGACACTATAAATATAATAATATATATTAATTATTACATAGTTATTTAAATTGTTTAATTCCTTTTATGTGTTAATTGATTAAGTATGAAAAAAACATATTATACAAATATTATTTATTATTATTTGCCCACTCTTTAAACGTATACTATTTTAATTT
Source organism: Heliconius nattereri (assembly GCA_013403645.1). NCBI lineage: Eukaryota > Metazoa > Arthropoda > Insecta > Lepidoptera > Nymphalidae > Heliconius > Heliconius nattereri. Next base: position 3,407,262 of record JAAIXI010000242.1, on the reverse strand, counting down.
ACCAAGAGTAGAAACTATTCTTGAAATAATGAATTTATAATGTATCTTTAAGCGTTTTAGCAACACTGTAGATTATAATAATTTTATATACGTACGTATATAATAATTATGCTTTCCCTGGAAATCGAGTTGATACGATGCGTGCGAGGTCGTAGCGCTCAGCCTGTACGACGCGTTCATTACTAACGCTTCGATATTAACCCCTGGGTAATATATCTAATGATTTATGGTGTATGCTAATTATAGTTGATAGTCTTTTGTTTCTTAGAATAATTAAGCAACTGAAAGCACATAATATTTTAGTATATAAATAAATATCATCAATAATTTTTTTACATCTGCCGCTTAGCACGCAATGCCTTGAAAATTCGACGGGTAGTGAGAAACTGAGTGTCTTAACACTAGGTTCTCTCTGTCCAACTGATATGCGGAATAAAATGTGAAGCTGAAAAAAAAATTTTGTTGTCTTTTTATTTACAGTTAGTTATGCTTATAGAAAGTAAAGTGCTATAAATATTTGGTTATTTCTTAAACAAAGAGTATATATTCGACAAAATTTATTCCACTGTGCAGCTCATTCATAGTATATTGATGCATTACGATAAATTAGACACGGCTTGAAACCAATCTCGGCCTGTAATCGGTTTTACGAAACTAACTTCATCTCCTGTTATTATATATATATATATATATATAGAATATATTTGCACAGTTCTTTGTGTTGCACCGAATATATGAAGCAAAATACATAGATATATTGTTTAAACAAATATATTATATTTAAATAAACAAATAAAATATATCAATTAACTTCATGGCCGAAATATTTATGACAGTTTTTCTATCGATAAAGTAATTGTGTGAAAGTTTACTATTATAACATGATTACACAGTGTGGATTAAAAGTAATTCGTAATTAGTAATCATAACTATTAAGACGCTGTTAATTGTTTATTTCTTTCACACTTCTATGTACCCATACAAGTATCTATATATCTTCCACTGGTTATATATACGACTCTAATAGCTGATTTTGAGAAAAAACCCTTACCTTTAATTTTATTCACAACAAAAGAACATCATTAAATCGAAATACGTATATGGCATCGCATATTATTTTACGTTTTATTTGGAATTCAATTATATTAATAAACAAAACCCACGACTTACAATAAAAATTTTACATTCACATTATAAGAAAAGCAGTTTGTAATTCCGTATACGTAAAGTGTTTATATATCATTTGATTTTTACGTGTGAGATTGATTGATAATGGCCTTCTACGGCTTGGGATAATTTTACAAGACTATACTTTCTATTATTAAAATTAAGAAAGATTTCTATAAAATCTATGTTTATTGGTAGAGTGTTCTTTTCTTTTGCTCTTCTTGTCATATGGACGGATTGAGAAGAAAATTAAACGCAACCAACGTGGATAGAATTATTTTATGTTAATTATGTGAGCATTAATCATAAAGCATAAGCAGATTGTATGATTACCACACAATATGTAATAAAAGATGCAGATCTTAAAGTTCTGATGATAAGGAATAATGTGATGATAAAGAAATAGTAACATATAAACAAATAACGATGAGCAAAAGCAATAAATTGTGTGTAAATATGATGTATTGTACGTTACTTCATATATCGGAGCTATCGATTAAGTATATACGAATAGAATTAAACGCGATACATTTGTCCTTCCGAAACGTCTTACGTTTTTGTAGCGCGTCTCTGATGTTCGCTGAAGAAGACATCTGACATCGACTTCTGACAACATTGATGAAAAACTTCTAACCCTAGGATTTCTTTTTTAATGTCAAACACATGTTAGTAAATTCGGCCTTAGGTTTAGGCCTTTGGATAAATTGTAAATTAAAAAAATCCTAATACATTTATTCAAAAACCATACATGAATTGATAACCTCCTCCATTTTGACGTTAGTTCAAAATAACGCATAACTTAAAACTTAATAAATAATTAAGTTGTCGGTTAAGGCTGTCAGTGTAGCCTTCTTTTAATGTTTTCATTTAATTTTGGCATCTACAGAATGCTATACTTAGAACGGTTATACGATAAGTAGGTTCTGATAAGCGATGAACGACCAACAAATGATAGATTTCAAGTCAAGACAAGACAAGATCTCTATCTGGCTGAGCTAACATCGTAAAAATTCACTTCCTGACGGCATTTCACTTATGATTTATTTTTGAAAACGAAGATTGAGAATTATGGTTTCGACTTTAGTATCTTTTTTCTTTACTTATATTATCTTTGATGATATTAAGATATCTTAATATTTGTTTTGACAGGCAAAAATAACACACTACATTCCATACACGTGTGTTACAGTCCTTTGCATTTACCTTTTTTACTTTTTATAAGTTTTTACTTTAAAAAATATAATATATGAGTATATATTTCGGGTAGTATATAATTGATATTGATTGATCTAAGTTAATAGATAATAAAAGCTATGACATTTTGATATATTATATATAATTTACTCTTTTTAAAACTGTATATAACAAGTTGAGTAATTTAAATTATACAAAAATATTGTAAGACACAATAGGCATAAAACAGCTTACTAAAAGGTTTCTTAAATATGATAAAAAAACAAACTTTCCTTTAAATTAATTACTTATAACATTCTATATAGTTTATGTCTTTATACAGCTTGACCTCAAAAATTCGTGAGGTACTCGTATCTACACTTTCGATGTATCGCTTAGAAGCTTATAAACTTATTACACAAACTAATTCAATAGTAAACTACAATTTCACTAGCTGGTTGCTAATGAAAGAGAATTCTTGAAAGTAAACATGTCATACTAACCGATGAACGTTTAACTGGAAAATAAATCACTCTCTTTTTAACGTTACAAGAAAATATTCTTTGAAATATTAAGGTCAGTACTGATTTAAATCTATTAGATATAAAGTTGTACAAAAAATTAAACAGGATTTTATAGTAAATCCGCATAACAATGATATAGGGACGCGGTTCAAAGTCACGTTGGCAAAAAATGTAAAGTCGTTGTCATTGGCAACTTAGCCGCGCTACAGCGCAGCGTGTCTGGTCTTTGTGGTTTTGGTTAAAACTAGTATTACCTATACTGGACTTGCCTAAAACAGCAAAAGATTGTTATTTATTTGCATATATTGTTTTACTATTACCTACCATTTATCTTTTTGTCATTTTTAATCGTTAAATTGTTATTTAAGTCTTTGTCTAAAAAATATTAAGACGAACAGCGCGTTGAAGTCTTTTGGTTGTACAATTGGTAAGTAGTATTTAGTAGAATATAATAGGTCAATATATTTGGTCAAAGATTATAAAAATACAATACTGGTTAAATTTTCCTTCTGAAAATTCACAATACGTATGACAAATAAATCAAGTATGATATTGTAATTTCAGTTTAGGTACATTGTTTGTGCTCCAGTTAACTGATTGACCATATTAATTATAATGATAATACCTGGAAACACGCACGAGGCGAAGGTAGTTCCGTGTCATTTGACGTCCGGCAAACCTTCGACATTTCCGAGCAAAACAGTAGAGACTAGCGCTTACGGCGGGCAGCGCGGCGACGCGGCGGCTGAGGGCGGCGGGGGAGGGGAAGGGGGTGGCAGCGTGTTCGCACGCCGCGAGGTCGCTGTCTTTTTACTCGTATTACCTCCTGACATTCGATCTTAATGGAGCTGCCTTATTGAAATTTAAGCGCAAACAAGTACCTACCGACGTAATGGAATAAAATTAGGTTATCGTACCAAGAAAACGGTCCTCGAGTGGCCATCTTTAAACTCACGATGGCCCAATAAGAATTCGAAGCATTCCAATTTTAGCAAGAACTTTGAATAATATATTTGTCTCGCTCGTGGCGTCGATTATTCTAGTAGTGAGAGAGAAACAGGTATAAGATTGTGTTCCTATCGACAAATAGTCATTGTTCTTGGTTGTAATGGAACAAAATAAAGACAGAGCAGCGGTATTCGTGATCGTGAGATAAAACTATAGAAATAGAGGTGTGCGAGTGAGACAGAATTTAAGGTTTTTGGGTCGATGCCCGGACGAAGGAACTTAAAATTGGATTTTGTTTTACGTAGAATAACGTTTATTTGGCACACATCAATCATCACAGGTAGTGTTAGATTATGATAATAAAAATAGTTGTGTAGAGTTACCTAATAAATTCATACATTCTTGAAATAAAATATAACTTATTGGTAACCAAGCAAATGCGAAAATTGATTTTTTCTTACAAAGTCAACTATCCATAAGCTCTAATAATGATATCTCGAGTTCAATGTCTTTTGGAAGTTGGAGCTTAATAAGACTATATTGACGGTAACGTCCACATATTACACATATGAATATACTAAATTCCAATTACTTAACTAATTAAATATCTTGAGTTTCCTGTGATTTATTTTATTTTTTATGTTTTTGCCCAAATTTTTTTTTTATATTGCTATGTTAACCCTCAATCAATTCATTTCGTATAGACGCAACAGTAGTAATGAAAAATGCTAACTAATAAATTATTAGGTTCTTATATTATGTTTACTTAACTATCCGGTAAGATAACATATGGCTGGCGTTGGAAAGGTGTCCCGCTGACGTAGCGGGACGTTTTAAAGAGGTCCCCCGTCCCTCCTGGGAGGCACGTCCGGACCGTTACGCGGGCGTCCTTGGCTGAGTTCTCTCTCACGCGGCAGGTCGTTCTCAACTCGTTCCGCGCTGTTGCTGCGCTGCACGTGTGTTACAGTACTCGCTACTTCTAAGGGTTGACTTCTATCGAAAATATTAGTCTCTTTCCTAATAATCAAGCGTTGTCAAGCAAAGACGCTTAGATTTTAACTATTAGCTAAGCAAAGACGCTTAGATTTTAACATTGTATTATATGTTATTGGTAAAAGTACTAACTTAGAGTTTTTTAAATCTGATACTTTTGAACAGTACCTCAGGAATGTCTATTACTTCAATTATATATAAGAATTACTTTTGATAACCCTATTTATTCAATATACGAGTAGTATGTGTGCGTGATACGCGGTTGTACGAGACGTTTGTGTGCGCGTATTGAATTAGTCCTAACGGATATTACGGAATATTGTTAGATAAATACAGCAAATATAATCTAGTAAGAAGTATAATCCTATAGCAAAGCCATATATGAGCTTATTTTAAGTTTATTGTAGTACATTTTTTACATATATCATTAACTTCTCTATCTCTATCTACATAAATTAATACAAAATCAACACAAAACGCACACAAGTAAAAAAGTTGACTACTACAACTAGCATAAAAATAAGTGCTTAGATATGTCGACGAATATTTGCAAAGCTGTATAGCGTTTGTTATTGAATTCGCTTATTACTTTTATTAAGTTTATAATGACTTTTGTTATTTGACCTTGCAACTTAGATGTTTGTTAACAATCGATTCATGCGTGTGGCAATTACGAAACTATATCACTGAGGTCAGAAGAAACGGCGCCGACAATAAAAAAAAATCCTTTATTACTATAAAGTCTAAATGACCTAGTTATTAGTGCATAGAAAGGTTAATATCCAGAAAATTAATTTATGAATCTATTTTTCATTATGTCTATATTACACCTTTTCTATTATATAAAAATATTTAATCTATAATATAATTTTATGGAGTATAAGTACATAGATTTTTTAATATTTAAAAGCTTTTATTACGATGCGTATTAATGCATTATCGATGTCGCAAACAGCAAGGACGCCGATCGACTCGTGAATTGCAGCAATCACTTCGATAGGAGCTTACGTAGGTAGTTCTGATACATTTAATTTATCTATAGAGTTATAGTTATCTAAAAATACATGTTATCATTACTTTTACTATCAGCTTCACGCTGTATCCCGCACAAATGTTTGTATAAATGAACATTTCTTTAAAATAATGGAAATAATGGTTACGTAAATTGTATTAAACTTTACTTTTAAACAATGCATTACCATATTTGTCAAATATTTTGTTAAAAGATCGTGTACATGACGTGAAACAGATTAATTTACCTCACTGGAGATTTATTTATGTGTGTTTTCATACGCACATGTGGACAGCGGGACCGCAGTGAGGACGACGTACGACATTGGTGTGCGTACACAGACACAGGCATACGAGGTTCAACGTACTAGTTGCCACTCCACGAGTTCCTTGTTCTACTTAAACAGTGCGCTATTATCGATGTTTTTGAATTAGGAAAAAAATCCTTTGAGATATACTCGTGCTTACACTGTTTCAATATTTCCAATGTTAACAATCTTGTTCTAGTATTATTGGTTGTCGAGTGCAGTAAATTGGTTCAAAAATGTCGTTATATTAGTAATATTATTCGTGGCTTTTTATAAAATTATTATGAGTATATGTAATTGTAAACATGGTGTTCTACATTTGATATCCGTCTCGGTGAAATATTTACAATATTAGTTTCGGAATAAAGTGTTAAACTGTTTTCATAATATTTAAAATTATAATGTTTATTATATAATAATAAACCTATTCATCAAATATATATCACATCTAAAAAAAATCTCAAACTTAGTTCCGATATATGCAACCGTGTAAAAACAACAGTGTAAAAGACATCAACGAGCTCACTTTGTTTGTACGTAAAATAGTACATGTGTAGGTATTTGACACATTAATAAAATTAAATTAAGTCACGAATTGGATTTATATAGAAAGCAATTATTTATTCAGTAATAATTATATTTGGAGTATGTTTCTATATCATAAAATTCAGATTTTTTAAATATTATTATTATTATTTTATTTTTATCAAATATCTCAGTTCTAACAGAAAAATTCAGTAAAATTCTAACTACGAAAAATTTTCCTTTGTAATCCGGGAATGTAAAATTAGATTATATAAATTAAATCAAAGAGTCTATCATCATCGTTATTTATGTTAGGCTTATCATAGCTATACAAATTCCAAATTCCAATATCTTTTTAAGACTAAAATAAATCAGCTTCAACCTGTATCCTGCATATGGCAGGTTAGGCAGAGGGAACCTAGTGCCAAGAGATTCCGTCCCCCACTTTTCGCCGAATTTGTCGAGGCACTACGCACTTGGTTGGCGCCACGTTACAGACACACCCTTGTATCCCTGCGCCACGTCACGATAGCTACTATTTTTTTGGTTGATATATAATTTTTAATTTTTAATTCTATGTACATACATAGTTTTCCATACACAATAAAAGTAAATAATATATGTATTTAAATCCGACTACTGAAAAATTACTGTTTAATTAGTATATAGTACATTCGTTGAAATTTTTATTAATATTAGCTATCTAATATTTAAATCAAATAATTATAATAAATAATAAATATATATTTTTTAATATAACCTGATCAAGCTTTTCGTGTTTTTTTAAGTAAACCATTTCGTAGAAGCCGTTATTTTTAATTTTATCACGTCATATGACCTATAACCAGTGAACGACCAAGACCTTCTATCGACCTCAAATCTAATTATGAAAAAAAGTAGCAGTAGAAGACATGCATATTATATATGGGCCAAACCTTCTTCTTTTTGCTTTGCCTTAGTCAAGTAAAAAGTTATAAAAACATAAAATTAATCGACTTTTAAAATAAAATTATATTACGGTTTATGTGAATGTCATTTCCGCAATGTCCATTTCCTTTCCAAAGTACTATATATACAAAATTCCTTATAAAAAATATAAGGAATTATGTAGTAAAGTAATTTTGTAAAGTTAAACATTATGCATTTTTTATATTACTTACTGTATAACTTACTGTTGAGTAAAAAATAGAAGAAATCACATAAATATGTTTCCGTGCATTGTCGGCAAACAGTTTGCGTGTCGGCGACAACATTTTCCAAAATTATTAAAAAATTACTGGACTCTATTGTTACAAAGGAAAAGAATATATTATAACGAAAAAGAATATAGATAAAAATTAGCCTAGATTTCATTTTTATATTATTAATAATATAATTAATTATTATTAATAATACATAAAAAGATAAATAACTTGTTCATATGAAGTTTTTGTTATAATATAATCCTATACAAAGAGTAGGTACGTTAGATGTCAAGTTTTCTTTAATAATATCCTAACTGGTGTGTGCAAGATTTTAGTCGGTGGGTGTAGAGCAATGTGACACGGAAGTGTCGCGAACCAGTTTCTCAACTCGATTCGACTCCTAATATATGAATATAAAAGAAGTCTTGATTTTCATTATTTTTTTGATAACGTTTGACGGTCTTTGTTAATAATGATTAAAATTTGACATTTTCATAATTAATGATTCACGAATATTAAGACAAAGCCTAAAATTTACATTTTAATTGTTATTTAATAATTTATGTTGTAACCTTTGTTCTAAATAAATTAGGCTTTCAAATTGATATCGATCGACCTTGACAGTTGATCCTGTGATCATTTACGGAATTATATAATTATAATAGAAAATAATTTTGTGGTATATTATCGCCAATGTTTACAAGAAAATATAATTTGCTTATAATAGGAATTCTTCGACAGAGAGATTATATTTTAATCAGAGTCAAGCGTTGATGACTAGTAAACCACTAGGTGACCTTGATATGCAAGTGTTTATGATTCAAATCACAGTCAGGTTTGCAAAGCAGTCAGAAATGCATTCAAATTAAAAAATATATATTTTATGTTCTATTCATATTATAGAAGTTTTATTCTTTTTTATTTTTACCAGAACATTCGTGTTAACTCATGAATTCTTTTACGATTTCACTAGAATAGAGTCCTAGAACGAAGTTATAATACATTATTTTTACTATATCATATTGAATACTTTTATTATATAAAGATTATTAAATTTATCTTATGAACATAATTAAAAGTCTGCACAATAAAAATTAAAAAAGGCTTACAGCATAAACGATGTTGGTAAATTCCCTTAATATTCTATCTATACAAGGTAATTATTATCTGAAGGTAATAAAAAATTGAGGATACGATTTATTTTTTATTAATATATAAATTTATTTTATTAATACATAAGCAAGAGGCGGAAGCCATCATAATTTCACCTATAAAATAAGATTTTTATTCTTGTCAAAAGAAAATTCAAAACTACTTATTTATTTAACTACTAATTCAAAACTACTAACAGCATCTATAAAAGATAAATAAGTAGTATAATATATTTTTACATATTAATTGTAAATTTTATAGTTTCTTTAAATATAATCCACAGTTAATTTGTTATATATTATTAGAGACGATCAGTACGATACCATAGAATTGACTAGCAATTTTAATGATTACTTTCATATATGGATTTAATCTTCACGAGTCATTCACGGATAATGGCTACAAATAGGTAGAGGGTGCAGCATTGCGGTTCACGATCTATCAATTAGCATAGGGAAATAAAGTACAGTATTTTAATTGACTAATATTCATTTAATTTGGCCAAACATTGCAGAGTTTCCAAAAACTTGCTAATATGTGTGTGTATGTATAAAAAAAACTTCACTAAATAATTCAATATGACATAATAGAAAATTAAACATAAATAAAAATATATGGGTTATACATTGCTAAAATTCATAAACGGTGGTTATAGGTTTTAACTTTAAAAAAAATGACTTGAGCAACCATCTAAATGTTAAGGCTGTTCGCGCACTTGATGAAAACTGGTGCAAAGCGAAGTGGTGCAAACCGCATAACCAGTCCTGCGACAGGAAGCGGCCTCGAGACCCGCCGTCTCCCGCACTCCCCCTCTCCCCTCGTACCACCGCCCCCACCACCTACCACTCCCCGCTCCTCACTGCTTCACTACGAGCTGCTGTGGGCACCTGATCCAGACAAAGCTTGTCCTTCATGTCATTCTAGTGACGCATACAAGTGCATTGCACTAGTAAGCCGATTTTATATCCGGTAACTAATAATATAATATAGTAAATTTTAATATTTAATGACTTTATACATAACAAAAAGTATATTAAAAAGTCTACTAGCATTAGTGTTAAGGAGAATTAATTGATAATTTGTTTAATATGACAAAAAAATCATTCATCATCATTCATTATAGAAAATATGTTTTTACATTTAATGCATTTATTCTGTGCATATTCTTTTGAGATGGCATTTATTATAATGCGATTGTGACATAAGCCTATCTAGAATCAGTAGTACTAAAACTGAATTATAATATACAGTAAAGGAAAAATGTGAAAATAAAATAGGTGGTCAGGAATTACGATAGCGGTTATCAAACAAAGGCGGACTCCATTAGAGACAAGTCGGCAAGTCTCATCGGCCGCCCAAAGAAACGATCTCATAGAAAGTAGAGCAAGTCATTTATTTATTCAGTGCAGCGGCGGGTGTGAGTGAGACGGTGCCGCGAAACTGGCTCATTAAAATAAAAATTCGATTTAAGAGTGCAACTCGCGCGCAGCCAAATAAATGTTTCCGACGAAATTTGCTCGAGTTATTCCAAAAAAGGTGGACGAAACGCCTCCGCTACGATCGAAAGATATAAGTGCGAAGAGAAACCGACCGCAATAGCCTCTGACTATATGCGCAGGCTCACGACCGAGTGCTTTCGATCGTGGACATGTTACACCATAATACCTTACTGCTATAATTACCAAGCTACAAGTAAGCGCATTGGCGATAAATTCTCGTATCATATTCTCAGATCCTGGTGAACGAACAGCTCTAATGCTAGACCAGAAGTTCTTTTTTTCCGCGTTAATGTTTACTTCTGTTTTCACTATACCGAGCGAGCCATTGTATGAGAATTACGTACACACAACGCTGCATTATCGGCACGATAAAAGGCAGCTCTATAATCATAGAAGGCAGTCACGAGATCCGCACGCGTATTCTCTTTGTGAATACAAGCCCCGCTCACTACCCATCTAAATTATATTATTTCCAAAGGCAGTCGTGGCGATCCCCACTCGAGGAACGAAAAAAATATTTACGTTTTTACTTCCATTTCTTTGCTCTGGTGTCACTCAACACGCAAAGCCTCTAGAATTCGGCAGAAACTGAGGAACGGAGTGTCTTAATACTAGGTTCCTCTGCCTACCCTGCTGTGTGCGGGATACAGCGTGAAGTGTTTTTTTTTTTTTTCAAAATTAATATTTGTGTAATTCTTGTAATTATTTGTAAGTGAGTGAGGTGGTCAGTTCTATAGTAACTCAGTGACAGAATAATAACTAGTCTGTTAAATACGGATATAGTATTGCTAGATGAAAAAAATATTGCTCTTTGTTAAAATCTAAGAATTTGAAATAACACGCACTTTTAATTGTTGTATCATCATAAAACTGGGCAATTATATGTAGATTTAAAAATATTATGGCCCAATCGAGCTGGTTTGATGATGGAATTGGAAGATGGCTGATGGTACCTTGGACCGCTGATGATACGGTCCACGCATTTTTTAGTTTATACGTTAAAATAAACTATATAAATGGTTTATTCTAATTCTGTGATGATGTAAACTGAGAGTAAAATATTGTTTATTTTTAGCTTTATAGTGCCGTAAATAAAAGCGTATATTTCGTTTTTTAAACAATTAATTTACATTTGCTTATTATAGTCTATGGTGTTTAGCATTTTCATACTAACTAACCAAAGTTAATTAAATTATATAAATCAAACTGCCTTTCACCTTGCAACTTTAACGTCTGAATAAATTTTATGATTTACTGACTTACGAGAACATTGTACTACGTAATGGTCCATAAAAAATATTTCCAACAGAAATGCGTGCTTAGCCCAATTTATTATAACTTTTTATATATTTTTTTATAGTAGGCAGTAAAACAATCAGTATACTTCTTGGTAATCATTCACGAGGCCTATATATTTAAAAAAAATTGAATCATTATGATCTGAATAGTTTATTTTCAAAAATGTAAGTAAAAGAGAAATATTTTTTTTTGTTAAGTAAAGAAATTCAAAATTATACCTATAATGCTGTTTTACTTGTTGCGAAATTATTAAACTATTACTTTGGGTTAAAAGATAAACATAATGAAATAAATAAGCATAAAATATATAATAAAAGTTGAGACCGTACATTCAAATACTGATAAAATCTACAATTGAATTCTCACCGATCGAAATGATAAGTGTTCTAATTTGGATATAAAAGAAATGTAATTGAATTAGAAAGTGATAATGAATCGTGACCCTACTTCCTATCAAAAATAATGCTCTACCTATAATATATTATATTTTAATATAATATTACTTTAAAATTTTACTTTATTTTATTTAGTAGGTTTTTCTTTGCAATAAAAGTACTCTACAAATGTCAAATATGTATCACAGATTATATATCTTAAAAAGATCTACAAAGAAAGTATAGTTGGTCTATGTCCAGACCTGCTGTTTGGACCTACACCTACAAGTCCAAGTCTATCCAAGGTCTCTGCCAATTTTTTGTTATTAGATCAAAAATAAAGAAAACTATAATAAAATGTTTATTTCAATACTGTATTTTCAGTTTATATCATAAAACATATTTTATATGTTTAAAATACAAAGAACATTAGTTAGGTAAGTATAATATTAATGTTCTTATAATGGAGTCGGCGGCAATCTACAAATGCGAGCGAGAGATCGAGTATCTAACTAAAGGAGAAACGATGCGACTCGACAACTTGCTTTTTATTTATTAATTTTACTTTCTGAGACATAAAGTTTCGCTGATGGTTTAACTTGCGTTGAAAAGTATTGCTCAGCATATATCAGTATCTTTTTTATTTGATCAAGTACTTTCTCTACATATGTGTCATAAGAATGGCAATATCTATTGGAATAGCTTGAATTGTATCAATAATATAAGTTAATTTCTCTATTTACCTAAAGATATATATAAAAATTTGATCGGCATAATTTATGTGCGCGTATAACTTCTGAGACTAAATTACATAATCTTATTGTATAGGGTGTTTGTTTCTATTAGGGTAAAGATTTAAGGCTCGAGGGTTTTTTTATAATATTTTTTATATATATTTTTTATAGAATTTTTTCTAAGTACGTCATTCAGTAAATTAACGAGCGCTGCTGATGTAGGCAAGGCCCTTAGCAAAAAGTAGTATTTAAAAAAAAACATTATATTAATACTCTTAATATTGTACTTTATGCAATTTTTACTTTTCTTACTTAAAGTAAACTTTATTAAACATTTTTAGGATGATTTTTTGTATTTAATATTAATCTAGTCTTGCTGGTTGAATCTACTCTGTTAACCAGCTTGCAAAGTTTAAGAACAGGAGAGTTGAATTCAAATTATGTTTTCTGGGGTACTGGACTAAGGAAATTTATTTTATTAAAGGAGTTAGTTTGTCAAGAGGAATATTTTAAAACAAAAAAAAAGATTAAACCTTCTTCTACGTTCCTCTAAGTAAATCATTCGGAAGTGTTTACAATAGAAAGGTAGTCTCTTTCATGAAATTCCATTTCGCTATTGCAAGAATCTTTTGTGTATTCATGCTATTAGTATAGAATGAATAGTATAGAATGAAATGAGTCGCGTAGTGAGGTCTCTATACCACTAAATAATATTCTAAGAGGCTGCGAACAAGAAAGTTATACAGCGGTGTTCATGTTATCACGTTATCACCTTTAATGCTTCTTAAGCCACCACTTATTATTTGTCCAACACGGATTTTCTGAAATTCCTTAATGGTCCAAAATCACTATTACAAGGTACATATTTTTATATTACATATAAGAAATAAAAAAAAACCACTAGTGTTATAAATAGTTTTGAAGTTTATAAGGAAAAATGGTATATTTGACATAGGCTCATCATGAACGCTCCGTCGCCACACCTCCAATCATCGAAGTATATAGAAGTGGAAATCAAATGTCACCGGTCACGCCAAGTACTCGTACTCAAGTAAGTGGTTAGATGATTCACGGTGTGCAAACAGTTTTTGTTACTTCGTTAAAAAGTTTTCGAGTGTTTATTCAACTGAGAGTACCGACCTTTTGTATAAGTCTAGACTAGGCATTTCAATAGAAGTGAAAATATGCGCTTCATTTTAAATATATCTATTTTGAAATAATTAAATATTAATTGATTAAAATAAAAACTGAAAATTACCTTTCTATATAATGCTGTGTTTTAATATGGGTATAAAAAAATATTTTGTGTATTAACTTCATTTGTTTATTCATTAATTTATAGTAACTTCTCAAAGACTTTTAAAGAAATATAATAATATTTTGAAGCATTTTTGCATAAGGTAAATAATAAATAAGAATAAAATACTTCGTTTATAGCTTTTACACATAGAGAGTAACTAACATACTGATGGAATTAATTCTCTCTAACACAAGTGTCTCCAAAATCATCATTAAGTTGATCGCATATCGTGGGTGTTACAGTTGACATATATACTTATAATTTTCTTACATGGACATTTGGCTTTTGTTGGCCTTTGCTTTTTTCGAAACAAAAATCTTACAATTATCTTCCACTAAATTTTCAGTTTCATTTGTAAAAATATAATTGAAAGCACGTGAGTTAGTCTGCCTTGTTAGTCGTTCTTGTTCACAATTCAAATATTTTTTATTATAAGTATATATAAAGCAGCGATAATATAGCCAGTAGCGAGCATCAAGTGGAATGAAAACTAGATCTGGTCACGGAGCTCGTGCGGTATAAATATTATTAACATTGTCCTGGGTCCGGCTCGTTGCATAATCGCTACCGGTACCTGTCATTACAAAGTATTTCTTGGTACTATGCTGAGTTTAATTATATACAATTATTCATTTATATTATTATTATAAATAAAAACTTTATTGACATACATTTTAAAACAATTTTAGGTGACTAGAATTAATTGATTAGATCAACCAATATTAAGGCCAGTCGTGGCGTGACTTACGTGTCAATTACTGACTGACGTGTCAATGTGTGACTGTACGCTACTGGGTGTGGGTTCATTCCCCACTTGAGGAAATGAAATATTTATTTAATATTATATTTTAATTTCTTTGCACTTATGTCAAGGTGTCTTAACACTAGGTTTTCTATTGCGCAGGTGTCTTGATTAACCAATATTAAATATCTTTATTAAAAAAAGGAAGCCTTACTTCGTATTTATATAAATAAACGAAAGATATGAGAAGTGAGCTGTAAATTAAGAATCATTTTTTTAATTATACTTAACTTAAATAGCCGACATATTGGTTTACCTACAAAAGTTTTTGCCATATAGTGATTAATTTATTTTTTATTATAATTCTGAGGTCAATACATAAACTGGTTTTGGTATTAATTAACATGAATCAATAAAGTGTAAAAATGTATATATTATGAAAAAATATAATTCTTTTATTTCTCAATTTGGGGCCTAAATTTGCAATATATAAATTCGTTCACACACATGAAGTAACAGATTAAAAAAGTGCATTTATAACGAATATTTTTAAGCTATGGACGACGTATCTGTAGTAATTAAATAATATAAAAAACATATTCTTAGATTTTTAAAGACTACTTAAACTTAATAGGTTGACGCACATTTCCTGATTTTGAGTGACGTATTGGAAATTAACAATATTTTGCTCTTTAACATCATAAGTCATATCTAGAAGCAGTTTATAACACCGCATTCCAACTAAATGGCCAATGCTGCAATTAATACATGTAATCATAGTAAACGTTTGCGTTGCAGCGAAAATTAGCTAACTTACTGTTCATATAAAAATAAGACTGTAAGTTATTATATTATATTTAGAAATATATTTTTTTATCTGTTTTACTTTTTTAATCTCACGCTGCATCTCACCTATAGCAGGGTAGACTGGGGCAACCCAGTGTTAATACACTCCATTCCGCACTTTCCGCCCAATTTTCAAGACATTGCGTGTTGAGTGGCGGAGCTTAACGCCGCGCTTTTGCCTTTATACCAGAGCGATGAAATGAAAATATTAAAGAAATAATTTCCCCGAGTGAGAATCTAACCACACCCATCGCGAACCAGTCACATGCTTCTCCCCTGTGCCACGACGGCGTTATTTATTCTTTATTATTAAATTTAACTTGAAATAGTATAAGTGCACTAAAAACTCTCAATTACCAACTAAATGATATCCTATTTAGATATTGAAGTTATATAGCACATATGATATCGTATATCTATATATATAAAAGGACTTGTCCTCACTGACTGAGGTAAGACGCACGCACAGCCGTAACCGCTGATGGTAGAAACATGAAATTTGGACAGATGTTTACTTTCATAATCTGGACATCCACTAAGAAGGGATTTTGAAAAATTTTAACCCTAAAGGGGTAAAATAGGGGTTCAAAGTTTGTATGGAAAAAAATTTAAATCGGCACCGATTTTTATAAAATTTGAAATTTAGATTTTTAAAAGTATTTAATTGAACACGTGTTTCATCGTTTTCTAGAATTCTCCCTCTAAGGGTGCAAATAAAGGGTTGAAAGTTTGTATGGAAAAATTCTTAAATCGCCACCGATTTTTATAAAATTTAATATTTAGACTCTTAAAAATATTTAATTGAACATGTGTTTCATGGTTTTCTAGAATTCACCCCCTAAGGGTACAAATAAGGGGTTGAAAGTTTGTATGGAAAAATCTTTAAATCGCAACCGATTTTTATAAAATTTGAAATTTAGACTCTTAAAAATATTTAATCGAACACATGTTTCATGGGTTATTAGAATTCACCCCTAAATACGGAAGCGAAGCTGCGCGCGTCCGCTAGTCATATATATGGCCCATGTTCGCAACGAGACCGACTGCCCAAAAAACAGAATACCTACATTCTCATTAGAGGAGGTCTACGTTACAAGCCGCAACCGGATGTCCCTCACCAGATGTACAATCACACTAACAAAAACTCTCACGAATTTTTCTCCCAACGCTTTCACATCTTCCACTAATTATTATCCACTTTATCGAGCATCTTCAATTTGATTTACGTCTAAATCTTGTACAGCTTTATCGGTAGTTGGTGCACTTTTTCTTTTTGGCAAACTTTATGTTTACAACAACATCCGAAGTGCGGCACTATCGTTGACAAATATAATAATACTTTAATAATATAATACTTTATTGCACAAATAAGAGAGAAAAAAATACAATTCATTAGAAATACGATTAATAAGTGTGCAATGGCGCCCTTATCACTAAAAGCGATTTCTTACAGGCAACCAAAGAAAAAACGGAAGGATTAAATTTAGAAAAGAAGGCAGAAAGGTGCAAAAAGTACATAAAATATATAAACCAATATTCAGAGAACACAAAATAGTTTAATATGAATTGATTATCTGTATTATACTGCTAATCTGTGTTAATGTCAATTTCAGGTATTTTTTTTACTTTTTTAAGGATTTTAGTGTTGCCATAATAAATATTTGTATTTTAAAGTAGCATCCCGAAGAAATACAGTTATAACTATATATAATGTTAAGTAATATTTCGCACGTAGCTTAGAAAGCTAACCTTTAAGTTGATACTTAAAAGATAAGTTATCCATAAACTGTAGTGTATTACAAAATATATTTGTACCGAATAGAAATGCTGAAGTCATAAATGTCTTCGTTAGTTATAAATCTATGTGAAATCTTAAAGATATCTCTTATATTAATATGACGTCGCGGTCGTTAAAAATTTTAGTAAAACTTAATTTCCTTTAAATTTTACGACAAATATTAGAAATCACATAAACATCTGATACTTTACTTAGATAATCGCTAAACATAAAGTAATCACTGCTAAAGGTAATTGAATTGTTTTGTTAATATAAGGGAAACGTTGGATTTTAGCAAAATTTATAAAACTAAATAGCTATGTAATATTAATAAACAAGGACGGCTATAGCTATATAATTACACATCTTTTCTGCAAAATATATTTACCTAATATTATTCTTAAAACACTTACAGATATTTCATGGATTTTTAGTACTTTAGGATTATAGACTCTTGGTAAAATGAATATTTAGGTAATAACATTAGAACAAAATCTGTAGAGATGATGTTATGATTGCGGGCGCGGCTAATGGAATGATGCACCGATAATGTAAGTCGTGAGCGGCGTCGATGAAAGTAGTTTTGCGCGTCGCTATGGCCGCTGACCCAAAGCTTCCTGCAACGTTTTTTTATACATAAAATAATATTTTTACATAAATAAAAAATGTAAATATATAGGAAATGTCATCATTAATTTTATTGAAGTCAAAAGTTAACTAGGTACTTGCATGTCCATATGAAAAATTCTAATATATTTCACAAGTATAAGCTTTTAATTATATTAATTTAATTAAAATAAAACAGGCCGCCCTCCAACCAGGTGGACCGACGACCTAAAGAAGACAGCGAGAACCCGCTGGATTTAAATGGCGCAGGACGGGACGGAGTGGTGAGCATTGGGGGAGGCCTATGTCCAGCAGTGGACCTTAAAAGGCTGATGGATGGATGGAAGCTTTTAATGTTCTATATTAATAATCCAAAATAACATGATTACAATTAATTTATCTAACTGAATGATTCTGAATTTAATTATGATTTATAACATATCTAAAATTAAATAAGTCACATGAGCAAGTAGAAGTAATATTTTATTTGATTTATTAGTTCCATCACAACATACACTGTAAACAAATTACGTAAGGTCAAATGGTCAATCAATAACGATGTTTCATTGACGAGCGACAACGAGCAATGAAGAAAGTGTGCACAAAATTGCTGTATACGACTAAATTATACATACGTCTAAATGGTACTAAATAAAAATTTAATAAAAAGAAAACATAATTTTATTTTCAATCATGCTTATTGTAGGCAGAGTGGGCTTAATTTTTAAAAAACTCAGCCCCCCCACATTTCGCCGAATTGCCGTCTTAAGTGACGCTACTCAAAGCCGAGCTTTTGCTTCGGCCCCAGCTTAATTGCTTCGAGTGAGAATCGAACCCACGACTTATCCACATTTACACACTTGTACACAGCTTGTGTCTTTGAGCTACAAGTGGATTCAACAATAAAATTTGAACACCAGAATTTAATAAAATAAGTTAAACGACCTGACCAAATGCTAACCATGGCTTGTCTTGCCTTTCAAGCACTTCCGTCTGACTATCTTCTGACGTCTTTAGGCGCTTTAGTTTAGCCGCTATGCGTGTAATACAAACAAACATAACCGTATTACTTGGTCGACGGCACGCCAGCACTCGCAGCAGCCTCGCTCCGAGTCACGAGAGTTCGTTCGACGTGAGAGTCACGCTAGTTGTTCGTGATATGTCTAGATAATAGCACAAGCTGCTCCATTTGCATGATCTATGAGCAATCATTCTGATTTGTCATGTGTGCTCGTACTTTCCTTTTCGTAGGCATCGACCATCAATATTTTCTTGTAATAATAATACAGCCTAAAGAAAAACGTTACTTAGATTTTATAAGAAACTAGCGGCCTGCCCGCGGCTTCGCCTGCGTGAAGTACGTTATTATTAATTTCTGTCTCCGTGAGTACCTATGTCCTATAAGTGACTTCCATGCAAAATTTGAGAATCCTAAGATTTGTGTAACGAAGTTTTATACAAACTTTTAACCCCAAAAACAACCCCTCAGAAGTCAAATATTGCAAATTCCCGTCTTAGCGAGTACCTACGTCCTATAAATAACTTCTATGCAAAAATTCCAAGCACATGTAGTTTCTGAGATTTCGTGATGAGTGAGTGACCAATCGATTTTATATATATATATATATATATAGCTATATATATATATATATATATATAGCTGAACACCATAATAATAAGAAAAAAACAACTGATATTTTGCACAATTCTATTTAACTAGTCTTCCTATTAAAGTGGTAGAACTAGAATTTTAAGAGTGGATAAAATTTAACACTGTTAGTAATTTTCTGTTAGACGAATTAAATAAGGAGCACGTAACTAGCATTTCTAGCATATTTCCACGTGGGTGCAAAATGTATGTTACGTTAAATATATCTCATTTTAAAAATAAGTAAACATTTATTATTATTTTATAATGTTGTCGTTTATTTCCAACAACATTTCTTTTATTACAATTAAATTTGTGCTTCGCCATTTGTTAACTATCGCCGCTACCCTCATATTTTTTAATGCTAGCAATTAAAATAATATTATATTATTAACATAATTTAAACTTTCTTATTTTAAGAAATGGTTAAACTAAATAGAAAAGTGTTTCACACTTTAACTATTTGTTTAAGACCTAATAAACGTTTTTTCAAGCATAGTATTTTTTTTTTATATAAAATAGACTTTCATTATACACAATAGTAGTGAAATATCTAATTCAATTTATAAGAATATAAAAATATAATCCACTTTCAACAAGAACAAACGTTTAATAGCAATGTATAAAACGATCGCTTTACTTAGATAATATAATAGATCGGGCTGGCGTGGGTGCCTACAACGAGTACATGCTGCCGAACGACAAACCGGATCTAAGTCCGATATAAATCATGTCCGGACGAAAACTAGCTCACCAATCGAGCCTATTGTCAATAAGTATATATATTTTCCTATTCTATTCACCGGTATGGAAATATATAAGTTTATGTTGAAAAGAGGCTTTGTTGTATGACTGTGGACGCGACTGGTTGCGGGTTCGAATCCCATTCGACGAAATAAAAACTAAAAATTTATTTTTTCATTTCTTCGTTCTGGATCTTCGCTCAGCACGCAATGTCTTCAGAATTCGGCGGAAATTGGAGAGGAGGTTACACTAGGTTCCCTCTGCCTACTCAATAGGGTAGGCAGGATACAGCGTGAAGCTGATTTTCTTTAAGATATTTTATTTAAAATAAGTAGCATTCTTATGTATCGCATGCTATAAAAATATATATTACGTATTATTACGTGCTTAGTGACATTTTTGATGCCATGTGAATATGAATGACATTATTTTAATTTTTTTTTGTTTTGAACTATGGAAGTATTGTCAAATATAAACATACTATTAAAAAAATATTACCAGTGTGGAACATACAATTATATATGACATTAATGTTTAACAATATCATAAAATAATTAATACCTAGGTATATAATTTATTAAATTTCTACAATTATATAATATTAATTTTCATAAGGGGGTTTATAAAGATTACGATAAAATTGAAAATTTATAGAGAAAAACATATAAGTCGGTATATACGAGTATATGCGTCCTTGGCGATCGAGATTTTATTTTTATTGTCATTATATCAAATGTACAGAAGGTAAGTAACAAGTAAAGCCTGTAAACAATATACAGCCGACCACCGTTCCAGCGCCCCGGCGTGATCGCGAGCGCAAAGCGGCCACTGCACTCGCTTCGATTTCACTTTTATTAGCAATCTACTTAATTGGATACCTCTGTTGCGGTTTTATTCATTCTGCAAATTCATCTTGGCTATATTTTTGGAAGAGCGTATACGAGTATATTGGAGATTAAATGTTAATTATTTTTTTATGTATCAAATGTGGTACATACTTAAATTAATATAAAAGAAGAAAAACATATACGCACGTATAGTTTTATATTGAGTGTAGAGAACGACTCTACAATAACGTTTTTTTTTTATAATATTTAAAAAAGGAACTTGAGGCCAGTCGTGGTGCAAAGGCACAAGTTAGCGACTGTAAGCGCGACCGGTTGTAAGTTCGATTCTTACTCGAGGAAATAAAATCCTTAATAGTCTCAATTCTTTGCTCTAGTTTCGATTGTTACAGAATTCGGCGAAAAATGGGGAGCAGAGTATTTTATTTAACACAAAGATTCCGTTTGCCCACCCCGCTACATGCGCAATATAACGTAAAATAATGAACTTTTACAATTTTCATATACTATGGAAAATGGGTAATCTCTATAAAAAGTATATTTCAAAATAATTAACTATTCATATATAAAAAATATTTCCCTGTGACAAAGGTTCCGGCTCTATGTTAAAAGCTGAAGGTCGTGTTACTGGAAAAGTACGTGGCGAATAAAGTTTATACCTAACTCTGAGATCGTAATCCCACGCTCGAGAGACCGATTAAACAGCTTATCGGGTTTTTGCAAACCTTAGTAATCTCGGTACATTATGTTCTTGTCATTTATTTATTTATTTTTTATAATTAAATGTAACTTTGTACCACCTTGTTGTCTTTTGTTGTTTTTCCTTCAATTTTTGGTATGATTAATTCTTGATATTACAAATTACGTAAATTTTTCATAAATATGTATTTCAATTTTTATTGAATTCGGCAGAAAGTGGGGGACGGAGTGGTGTTTTAACACTAGGTTCCCTCTGTCTACCTTGCTGTGTGCGGGATACAGCGTGAAGCTGATTTGATTTTTTAAATTTCTTATTGAAATATGGTTACTCAAATTAAAAATTAAATATGAATACTAATGTACAATATTAAAAGTGTGACGTGTTGTAGCGTGCTAGATGAACGTAGAAGATAATTTACGTTTCTCTTTATATTTATGATATTAAGTGCTTTAATTACATTTTTTCCTAATTTCCTGGCTAAAACTAACTCACCAAAACAGCGAATATTCTGCAAAATCATCAAGACCGTAGGCTAGTTGTAGCAAAATGCATTATTAATCTTATTTGTATGTAAAGCGTATAGTGAATTTATGTAAATGTGTAAATCTTGCAACTTGTTTAAATATATAATTATTATTGCGTCCGTATAACATTGTGATTTCGGCAGTACCTACCTACCTACCTACTTAGTTTTATCGATCAATTTCCGCGTCAAGCACATTGAAGGACATTTCATTGTAAATGAACTGGATCTTATTTAAGAGATTATTTTGCTATGTCTTTTAAATTTTAATCAAATATCTATTCATAGAATATATGTAATATTCGCATTCTTCTACTTTGGATACCTCTTTTATTCTGAATTTTTTGCCTTCCACTTTCTTCATCTGAAGCAGACTATTCACAAATAGCAATCTATTATATAGTATGAAAATGGATTTAACTTAATCTATTTAATTAAATATATTTTAAGCATACACATTGCGATACTATATAAAAAACTATAAAATAAGAATTTTAAACGACGACGCCTAAGTAATAATAAGATATGGGGTTTCATAGTGGATGTAATATTAAACGGAACTGTTTTTATATGCACGGAGATCATGGCTTTCACTTACACTCAATCATCGAATATTTCTTTAGGAAACCAGTTCTTAATTCGACTAGCTAGATATCAGCTACGGTTCTAAAAATTCTTAGCATTTAATTTTTGTATTTCTATACAGACATTATTTATAATAAGTCAAAGATTATTCGGAGTATCTTTTAGAAAAATATGCAAATCTGCATTAATACAATAACATATATAATAAATGATAGCTGATATGAAAATAATAAACGGATGATTTAAAAATAGAAAACGCAGATAAAGCTCTCGTAATAATTAATCATTATGAGGTTTCTAATAATCATTGATATTATTATTTCTATTTATAAACCTTTTTTTGCGAATATAATTCAATATAATATGAAGTATGTATTATGCTTTTTTGGATGTGGTATTGCAATTAATTGTAAAATCGATTTCTTTATATAATTCGTTAAAAAAAATCTGTTTTTAAACAACATTTTTGAAAAATACATATTAATACGTCTTATCAACAGCAAATTTAAGATTGTTTCGTTTACGAAAGTACCTATTAAAAATAAAATGATTTCCCACCCATTTACGTTTAGATTATCCAAATTATGCAATGGATTTTACAATTGTTTTCACTAATAGACAATACTAGAGGAAGGTTTATGTTCAATGCCATATTTTAAAATAGAAATAGCAGTTTTTAGCTTAAGCTACGCCTGGTTATCAAGTATTCGTGGCTTAAAAACTCATAAAACCAAATAATATGAAGCGTTGCCAAAAAACTGTACATACTATAATCTAACGTAATAAATATACTTTAATATAATAATTTCTAATAACATCGATCCCAGATCTATTAATGCATTAAACCATAATATGCCAGATGTGGCGTAGGAGCACAAAGTGTAACTGTAAAAGCTGGTTCTGAGCTGGATCCCCACTTGAGGAAATGAAATGTTTATTTAAATGATATTTCCATTTCTTCACTCTGGTGTCCAGGCAAAGCGCGGCGTTGAGTTCCGCAACTAAACACGCAATGCTTTCAGAAATCGGAGGAAAGTGGGGAACGGAGTGTCTTAATAATAGTTTCCCACTGCCTACTCTGCTGTTTGGGGGATACAGCGTGAAGCTGATTTAATTTAACTTTTAACCATAATATGCTTTACTAGCGTTTGTAAGCTTTTCTATACAAGTATTTATTAAAAAAACACCAATTATTCTATAGACACTAAGTATAAAATGTAGTTGTACCGAATACATGTTAATTTGTTGCGGAATCTGAGAGCAATAACCGACTGCGGTGCTAGCGGTATTCGGTGGTTTCTTTAGTAAGTACTAATATTCGACAAAAACAGCCGGCAAATATGTATGCGTGTTAGCGTATATGTGTGTGTGTATGGTCAAAAAAATATTTGCACGCTAATTTTAACCTATGTCGACATTAAAAGCTTAATACAAATATTACTCAGAGAAGTCGTTTTACTTTTCTAGCAACAATATTCTATTATTACTAACCTAGTCGTAATACTCTATTTATATCTAATATTCAAATCATTCTGATAAAATACTTGTAAGTACATTAATTACTGTCATATTATCTTTGACATTGCATAAATATATATTATTTACGCTTACTAATACAAAATAATTATTAAAAAGCTTCCTTATTACTATAAGACATACATATTGTAATAAAACAATTTTGGTATGCTCTTAAGATATTAAGATATTTAGGTTAACGTATTTGCTTAGACACATAACTCAATTTAGGATCTACTTATTTTCACCTACAGTGAAAAGAACGGAAACAATTTGAGCGTAGTAGCAGTTCTCAGGAAGTCCAAACTGGATTATATTTCCTATTGAAAAATTAAAGACAGGATATTGTAAAAGCAATTCGTCTTAGCGGCGATCGTGTGTCAAAATGTCAATAAAATTTAAAAACACACTTACGCTATTTCAAATTAAAGTAGTTATTTTTTTTAATCACGCTGTATCACGCACACAGCAGGGTAGTCTGAGGGAACATTGTGTTAAGACACTCCGTTTCCCACTTTCTGGAGGTGGCAGAACTCAACGCCGCGCTTTGCCTGGACATCAGAGCGAAGAAATGGAAATATAAACGTAAATAAATATTTCACTTCCTCGAGTGGGGATCGAACCCACAGCCGTCGAGTTACAGCCACACCCTAGTGGCCGGCCTCAAAGTACATGTATACATATCTTTAAATAGTAATGAGTATTATAAAATCACGTGCAGTTATTAGTTTATTGACAAGAATATATCTTTAAAGACCTTCAGAATGATTAAGCTTTTCGCTGGAGGCCAAAGGTTAAGTATTGTTTGTTTTTACAAGGACAAGCAATTTCTACGCAGGAGTACGTCGCGGTCGGACGATCACCAACCTTCCGCCTAGTGCCTGCGCCGCGAGGGTCAAGGCGCCCGGTCATTTCACTCAATTCAACTACACTATACCAATTAAACTTTTTAGTGAACTAAAGATTGAAGAAGAATTCGTGAAGTTTATAAAAAAAGTACTTTTTGTTTTGTTACTTTTAATAATATAACTCATTAAAAAAATCTTTTTGTCAACTTTACGCTGTATCCCGCAAAACAGCAGGATAGGCGGAAGAAATTTAGTGTTAAGAAACTCCGTTTTCAACTTTCCGCCGAATTCTGGAGGTATTGCGTGTTGAATGGAGGAACTCAACGTCGCGCTTTTCTCATCACCAGAAAGAAGAAATGGAAATATAAGTTTAAATAAATATTTCTATTCCTCGATTGGAGATCGAATACACAACCAGTCGCTTTTACAATCACACTTTGTGCCCCCGGGGCAACGATTTGCCTCAAGTATCTCATGTATTATTTTAATAAAAACTTATGAAATTTGCTGATTCTATTATATCCGTTTACATATAGAGATTCGTTTATACACCTATATATCAAATATTTACATTAAAAATTAACATTAAACCAGTAAGAACATTAAGCCAACGATAACTTAAGCTAACCCTTTACATAATTAAAAGACATCTCATATCTATTTTGCATGTTCAGATCCAACGAGCTGGAGGACCGTGAGAGAAACGAGGTTTTGTATGGATAAGTTACGTAAACGGATCCCCAGCATCGGTTCATGCTCATAGGACATAGATATTATTGCGAGTCGCTCGAACAATGCAAGCTACGCCCCTACCGCGCCCGCCGACTTTAATGGCATCACTCGACCGCTAAAGGCGAATTCTTGGTAATATTGCTAAAATGAAACCTATAATATTATATGTAGAGTTAGATAACTAGCAATGTGCCGTGACCCGATTTGTGTTTTCATTTCTATGAAATATATAGTGTTTCTAATTGGGTTTATTGATTATATGATATTATAGTTGTAATAATAGCAGCGTATAACATAATATATTTTCGTATTTAATTTTTCGTATTTCATTTGTGTTTAGTATTTAATGTTTATTTTTTTTATCAGTTACATTTTAATATAGAAGTGACTTTGATTGATTAGAATTCTAATTAGAAGAAATATTATTTTAATAAAAAATCTTAAAAGTTTTAATTATAATCTGTACCACGCGCACTGACTTATTGTCGTTTTTATTTAAACTGAACTTGCTTTCCATAGTGAACCGATGATAATTAGTAAATAATTAAAGGCTAAAAGCTTATTTACATATTTTTATTCTTATCTATTTGAAATGATTGAAAGTGCTACAAAGATTAAATCTTTTATGTTCGTGTAAGTTACCAAAAAGAAAAATATGACAATTTAAGGAACCGAACAAGATATTTTATAGGTTATAAAAAATACATTAATAAAGAGACATATTTAAACATGCGCGACTGACGTGGCTTAATTTTTACTATTGTATTGACGTGGTACGGAACATAATCTTAATCGTAAATATTTATTTAAATTTTATGTAAAGTTTAATTTAAATAAAGGAAACAATTTATATTTTCAAAATTAACCAGTTATTGACTTTACGTATTCATAGTGTAACTATAAATTTCTACTAACATTAAACAATACAATAAATATTTTTTCTTTAAAAATTAAATAAATGCAGCAATTAAAAAATATATTTTTAAATTAATTTCAAAATATTATATTATATAATTATCTTTACTCATACGTTTGTAACTAACGCTTAATAAATGCGTTTATTAGCTCTATGTAGAGAACGCTCGTTGAAGTCTTTGCCTCTGGAGTTCGGCAGTATTATGTTTTAATGTTTAATAAGTAAAATAAAACTTTTATAAGTAAAATATCTTGATTTTGGATAAATTTATAAAATTATATTCCATATATATATTTTTTTAAATGTCACCATACAATATATGTATGCAGCGATGACGCAGCGTAAAGTAATAAATTACTAACATTTATAGTTTATTATTGCATTTGTAATAATAAAAATGCCTGTGAGGTAAATGTAGAATAGATTAAATTACACACACAACAGTTACCTACATAACTAATAAGTAAGCTCAATACAAGGGAGATAAAAAAACGTCATTATGGCACGATATAGCTATTGTATTATTATAGCATAATTTTTATTAATGTAATCCATTTTATTTTTATTCTATTAAAAATCGAGTGAACCAGTAGAAAATAAATATTAAATAAAAATTATTATAATTATGACATGCGTGAAGCGCAATTTTTCAAAAGTCATTTACTTCTATTAAAACGAAAAAAAAATCATAAGACAAATTATAAATAACAACGTGTAAAATAGAATTCTTCGAACTGCTAATTTCCCTGTTCTAGTAACGTAAATAAGGTAATTATAAGCCTAAAATAGGCACTAATCATTTCCTTAACGTCTTGTTTCATTCGAAAGAATCATAATTAAGTAAGTACACTTGAGTCTTGACTCAACTTTTTGACCGATTTCAAAAAAGGAGGTTATCAGTTTGTTATGTGGTATTGTTGAAATAGATATCAATATAGGCTTTCAAGTACGTGTTAAATTTCGTAAGTATATTTGTATCTTTGTCCACGAATTTCTTGTAAATTAAATGTCATATCTAGACGATCCATTTGTATTTTGATGAAGTATTTCAAACAGTCCAAGTTTCATCATTATCTATAGGAATCATATTATTCTATAGGCAATTCGCAAGTATTTGTAGTAGTTTAATTTTTAAATTACTTTTTTGTAGTTATATCTTCTTACATACTTAGTTAGTGTTTATTAGAGTTACGACTCATAAAACATTTATTAATTGATTGTTTCTAAAGAATAAATTGTTTAAAGTATTTAAGTAAGGAAAAATATAAAAATAATGCATAATTACTATGAACGCATATTTATTTGTTCATATAAATAATACTATCGAATCTCATTCAATATTATTTTATTCAATCAACAACTTTACTTGGAATGATTTTTTGTATATGTAGGGTTTGTCCGACCGTAGAATATTAATAGGATAGTAGACATTTCCCTTATAAACGTGGTAGTATTAATTTGAAAAATATAATTTTTATATAAAAATAAGATTTACTTCAATAAAAATCCATGTACCCATTATAACTGTTAAAATACATAGACAATTAAATATATGTGTTAGAATGTCAAAATCATTGCCGAAAACGCGGAAAGAGCGATTGCCAAATGTGCGTTGCAACTTATTTAATAGCAGTATAAAATTCCAATGTGTAGAGATAATATAGCCACATGGTATAAAGAAAAACTAGTTATTGTACTAGTTTTATTTATATTATTAGGTATATATATATATATATATATATATATATATATATAGTCTAAGGTTTTTAAAAATTATATAGTTATCGCAAGATTTTTGTGCTGTTTTTATATTTTATAAAAACTTATAATGATGAATTAAAAGCAAATATCAAATATGATTACTGTTATATACTTTACCCGTTGTCAATAAATACGTTTGTCTTTTATACAAATAACTTATATTACTCAAAGAACGTTTGATAATATAATACATAGCCACCACCCACAAAAGTGCAATTGCTTGCAAATGATATTGAACAGTCTAACAGTTATTGTTTTTATTAACATATCATCATGCAATTTACATTAACATTAAGATTAGTCACGACTACCTTAATTACTTTACTTACGAGCAATTGATTTAATAAAAGCATAAAAAACAATTTAATATATTATTAAACTTTAAAATGTAAACTTACCTTCGTTGACATAAAGGCGATCCAATAAAGAACCAAATTTGGATTAGCACTTCAGTGTAAAAGCACAGTAGTAGCACTCAGTCTCTAAATTAGAGAACAAATTTGTAGTTATCAGTCCACGAACACCCTTAGAATACACAATGATTGAAAGGATCTATCCAGGTTACAGTCCAGGGTAACGAGGGGGACAATGGTGTCGGAGTGCCGGCGGCGCGCGGGTGACGGTGGAACGTCCGGCCGCACAACGCGCCTTGCAACGGTAAACTGGCAGCCCGCCACACAGCCTCTCCGTCGCTGGTACGAGTGCCTCAACCTCCCTCCTAACAAATAGTACCGTACACTTCTGTCTTGGAAGTTGGTACCTTTATTAGTGTTACCGTTGCGTCTGTGTGTTCTATTCACCGAGTCGCCAACACGCCGGTACCCTCGTCCCGTGGAGTCGTGTGGGTGCGTGCTTTGATCTTACGATTCGGTATGCACGGCCGCTCAGCCGCACGTAGCACTGACTGAGGCTTTATTTGACTCCTATAATATGTAGTCAATAATTTAACTTCAGTTGTTTGTGCAATAACATACGTCTCACGCTTCTGTAACTAGGCCAGAACTAGTCTAGACGTACTATATAATATTTTCTTTGTAACTTATTTATAATAGTATGTTTTATGTATTATATTTAGGAAGAATTTAATATATTGAGGCCAGTCGTAGCGCAGGGACATGAGCGTGTATCTGTAAACACGACAGGTGGTAGGTTCGATGTGGTGTCAAAGTAAAGCATGGCGTTGAGTTCCGCCATACAATACACAGAAAGTGTGGAGCGAAGTGTCGTAACACTATGCTCCCTCTGCTCAGAAGGGTGGGCCCTTCTGCATGCGGAATAAAGCGTGAAGCTGAAATAAAACCATTAAATATGTAACTAACTAAATATTTTTTATTAAATAATGTTATACATATATTTAACATATAAGACAAAAGATTGATTTACAACCTTCACCTACCGAAATTAGATCACGTTTACAGATATTTCAAGAAGGTCATGATTCATAATATAAAATTCTGAGGAACGACTTCGAGTATGTCTACTCAATACTAGCCATTGACAGTTAAGGTTATCCTAGATTTATTTACATACTGTATAAGCACTTTTGCAAGTCATATCCTGAAAATTTTATCCTTAATCCTTTATGGTATGCGCATATTATAATTTTTAATTTAGGTAAATAAATTTACTTACAGTTATATTATATGTATACATATTTCAATAAATAATGTAGATATATTTTTAAGATTGACAATATTCCTTACATAAGATTCCGTAGCCAAATAGAAAAACCCTTTATAGATATCTTATCACTGTATGCATTCATCCGTATGTCACAGCCACTTTAATATGTAACTTTGTAGTTTCGTGTATTCTGTAAATATTAGGGGTAGCTCCGCTGTGTATATGAAATTGAACTGAAATACAAAACTTTGTATTTCAGTTTGTCATTCAGGGAACGGAATGTCTCAACATTAGATTCCCTGTACCTACCCTGCTGAGTACGGGATACACCGTGAAGCTAACTTCTATATTGCGGGATGCCATAGATAGGGGCTTAAAAATCACATTCGAGGTTCCTAAAACCTTTTTATTTCTCAAACCACTCCCTCCAACCTTTTTACCCGACTGCTCGACGCATAGGAGAGTAATTTGTTTATCAATATAAGTTTGCATATATGTATATTACTTTCTGTGACTCATTGTAGAGAGCAAATGATGATGATTCTTACGTCAATCGATTCGTCTTAACCTTACGATCGTCATCGTAGTCGTCGTCTACAGACATGACATTAATAAAAATACACTACAGCGACGAACACATACACACGCATATATATTGTAAAAATAAAAAAAATAAAAATAACCGAACTATGTCTAGTGCATAAAAAATATCATATATACCTACTTATTTATTATTTAAAAACCGATATTCTTAAAGTTCGTTCGTGTGTGTTCGTGTAGAAAAATAACTACTAAGTACATCGCATACAGCTAAGAAAATTATTTCTATATTTATTTATTTTTTTAAATTAGATACATTGGCGTTTTTTATTAAAAAAAAACAATATTATAAAATAAAATATGAACACGTTGCGCCATCTATTATCAAATAAATGACACTTAAGTATTCCTACTAGGAAATAGGAATGCCCAATTGCCCACTATGACATAGTGTTTTATATTATACTCGTATAATAAAAAGGGCAATGTTTATAAATACCGGACATTATCAATAATTAGCTAATTATATCAGCCCATCTGATTAATTAATATCTCAACTTCGTTATTTGTGTCTTTGTCTGGTCGTTATGAATATTACTAAGTGACCATAGGGCAATTTGATAATAAGGCTTGTAGCAGGCAGTGTAACGCGCGTTGACAGATCAGAGGTCGGCATGGCACCGTACTAGCTGCAAA
Source organism: Heliconius nattereri (assembly GCA_013403645.1). NCBI lineage: Eukaryota > Metazoa > Arthropoda > Insecta > Lepidoptera > Nymphalidae > Heliconius > Heliconius nattereri. The sequence continues at coordinate 3,375,424 of JAAIXI010000242.1, read as the reverse complement.
TTCTTATTATTTCTGTTCGGAATGAGTTTCGATATAGTGAAACAAAACTTTTTAATGTGTTAATCATAGAATTGACAATTTGATTTGATTTCATGATGTCCATTTTACAACCTAATTTTACAACCCTCCGACTCCTGAGCTGCCGCTGTGGTCGCTGGTCACCTAGCTGGGCCTCCCCTGGGGCAACCAGGGGTCTCACTTGGCTTGGTTGACCGCCCCTTCGGCACTAAGCTCATCCTTCCCCTGACCTACCCCTCTCCACAATCTAGCACAAGCTCAGATCAAGGCACACCCGGATAAGTATCCAACAACAACGCCGTGCTCATCTTAATATGCGCCTAAAGAAACCACAGTATAAGGGACTCAACCCTGGCACCGTACCCCCTCTCCCCCGTGAGAGAAGACGACTTTGGAGGACCCAACACTCTTGGCTCCGCGCCGCGAATAGCTTCCTATCGCTTGTTGTCCCGGTCAGTGAGTTTCGAGGAGATCTACCAGTCCGCAAGTCAGCTTATGTACGAGTCGTGAAACCTGTATTAAAACGCATCAAAAAGAACTATTAACCCATTTGAACACTAAATAAATATTACAAAAGTAGTTATCAATAATAAAAAAAAAATGTTATTGCTACAAGTTATGCAAAATTTTATTAATATTTATTAATGTTAAAATTAATATCAGTCAAATATATATTTCTTATATAAAAATTAGTTACTACTTGCATATAACGTGAATATAATTCATCTTTAACAGTTTGGAAATATGAAATGCAAAAATATATTATCTATTAGTATAAATTTTGTAATCTGTAGTAGAATTTTTGATAAAAATGGTAGGACGTTGTTTCAACTGGCATCCCCGCCGGGTGTGTGTGCGGCATATAAATTGTGTATCTGTAATTAACTGTAATTTTAATTGTAAACAATGTGTTTAATAAATCGTTTTTACGTAAAAAAATAAAATCCCATTTAAATACGTGCAAATGGTGTAATTTGAGGGTCTTTATTTACTTTTTTTACATTGATGTAAGGTTCTTGTGCTTTGTCTTCGTGTGTGACAATATACTCAAAATGGCGCATCAACTAGCACCGTCTGTAAATTGTTCATTGGACGACATTGACCTCAGTGCACTAAAGGTATATTTTCGAACATTATATTTTTTAAGAGTATCTTAATATAATTGTTAAACATATGATTAAATAAAAAAAATGCTAAATCTTTGGGAGCAATGATCTCACAGGGCGTGAATCATAGTTTGGGTTCAATAAGGATTATAATTAGCTTTTATCTATACCTTTGGTAACATACTTGTTTTCAGGATCCTGCTGGAATTTTTGAACTTATTGAAGTTGTGGGTAACGGCACCTATGGACAAGTATATAAGGTATTTATACATCCATATTATAATGTCTCAAAATCTCATCCTTGCAAATCTAACTTATTTAAAAAATATTTCATTTATTAAGCTATCTAGCGATAAGTACATAATATATTTAGAATGCTTGTAGCATATGATTACTTAACCAAAATTTATGTTTATTTAATTCCTATACTTCATACAATTAAAAAATCACTTTACATTCATAACATACTACACTGTAAATAACAATATTATAGAATGTCATGTGTCATAATTTAAATTAGGAAAATTCTACACAACTTGTTTTTGTTTTTTATCAAGAGAACATACTTCAGAAAGTAAACAAAGACTGAAGTGCACAATAAAAAACACCATGTAATGTTCATTTTAGGGACGCCACACCAAAACTGGGCAACTTGCTGCCATCAAAGTTATGGATGTTACACAGGATGAGGAAGAAGAGATAAAACTTGAAATTAATGTCCTTAAAAAATATTCTAACCACCGTAATATTGCTACCTATTATGGTGCTTTTATAAAAAAGAGCCCTCCTGGAAAGGATGATCAACTTTGGCTAGTGATGGAATATTGTGGTGCTGGTATGTATTATAAATAAAATAATCTTTATATTATTGATATCATTAGTTTAGGAATTAAACTAATTAAATTTCAATTTTAAAAAGGTTTTTTGAAGTTATATATTTTTTATATAATCTGTATATTTACCAATTATTAAAAATGAAAAACATTTTAGATAAAGTAAGATGATATTTAAGCAAGAGACAATTACAAAGCTTTTAGGATAATGTACATAAAGGGTGTGTTCACTTTTTATTGCTTTTAATTATAGCATCAGGTTAATGACCTTTAACTGAGACAAGAGGTCTGAGTAACACATAGTGAACAACAGTTAACCTTAAACATTAATTATTTTTATTAAATTATAAGTACAATTTATATTTACTATACAGAAATGCTATTTTGCATAAACAGTGTTTATTATGGTTTACATAAGTTATCTATGAATATAGATCCAATTAGATTAAACCATGAAAACATTAGACAAATAATTTTGTGTGAATATATTTTAAATTTTGAAACCAAATTTTGCATTTCTTATTATAATTAGCATTTCTGATTTATTGTAGGTTCTGTGACAGACTTGGTTAAGTCAACCAAGGGACAATCCTTAAAAGAAGAATGGATTTCATACATTTGCAGAGAAATATTAAGAGGCCTTAGCTATTTGCATTCTAACAAAGTTATTCATCGTGACATAAAAGGACAAAATGTACTCTTGACAGACAATGCCGAGGTTAAGCTTGGTATGTAAATTCTGTTTTCATTACTATTTTTATAATTATAGGCAAAATCTTGCATAATATATTTTGTGAAGTTGGTAAATAGATATAGATAGAATATAGTACCTCTAGAGACAATGCAAATTATTGATTTTCTACAAATTTGTGAGGTATTTTGTATAAAAATTAAATCCAGTTGGTAATTAAAATAATATTTTTTATATTACCAGAATTCTCTATATAGTATTAAGTTAATATTAAACACTAAATGTGGCATATTTCCTTGTTTAATTCATGTTAAGAGGCTGACACTAAAACTTTGTTCTGCCTAAACTGTAGTATTGACTTTTCTTATTTTTAAAAAAAATAAGAAAAGTCAATACTGATTTCTTTAATAATATATTATATTAATGAAATCAATACTTATTTTGTTCTTTTCTCAAATAAAAAAATATTTTTGTGAGTTACTTTTCCTTAAAAACCTGTTGCAATAAAGTCTAATAGTAAAATAGGAAAATAATACAAAACATATAAGACAGAAAGACAAGATGAGGATAATGACACAAATCATAAAATGGAGAACAAAGTGTCTCAACACTAAGTTCCCTTTGCCTACTCTACTATATGTGGAATTAAGCATTGAGCTAAAAATTATTAATGTTCTCAATGTCTACAAAAAATGTCCTCTATATTCTACAGTTGATTTCGGAGTATCCGCACAATTGGACAGAACTATTGGCAGGCGCAATACATTTATCGGTACTCCTTACTGGATGGCGCCGGAAGTAATTGCCTGCGATGAAAACCCTGAGGCCACGTACGATAATCGCTCTGACCTTTGGTCACTGGGTATCACTGCGCTCGAGATGGCCGAGAGTCAACCACCTCTTTGTGATCTTCATCCTATGCGTGCTCTCTTCCTCATTCCAAGGTAATTTGTTTTTCTATGTAAATATCAATTTGTTATTAACCTTTCATTTTTATTATGAACATTTGTTTTCATTTTTACGTATTTTTTATATAAAATATATTTTGATCTATTTAGTGTAAGGGTTAACTCTTTTAACATAGACTAAGATATAACTATAAATAAATCATATTGCTATGTTTTTTTACAGAAATCCACCACCACGCTTAAAGTCTAAGAAGTGGGCAAAAAAATTTCATAGTTTCATTGAGACTGTTCTTGTAAAAGACTATCATCAGCGTCCTTATACTGAACAACTCTTGAAACATTCATTTATTAGGTAAATAATCATAATTGTTAATTATTTGATATATTATTAATATTTTAACATTATATATCTTTAAGTGAATATCAATTTATGGAAGCAATAGAAGATATTATATAATTATTGTTAATAAAAATACTAAAACATCAAGTTTATATCTTCGCTTCTCTCATATATTAGTATATGTTTATAACACTTCAAATTAAAAATAAATAAAATATTTTCAGAGATCAGCCCACAGAAAGGCAAGTTAGGATACAGCTAAAGGATCATATAGATAGATGTAAGAAGAGAAAGCAGGACAATTCAGTCCGTGAAGACTACAAGTACTCAGGGTCAGAGGGAGAGGAGGAGGACAATGCGGTGGCCGGTGAACCCTCCTCCATCGTGCACAACGCTGCCGCGCACCAGGGCGGCGACACGCTGCGCAGGAACTTCCAGCAAATACAAGAGGGCAGGTTAGCACATCTACACTTTTTTCATAACCTTAGAGTGATAAATTTTTTTTAATGTTTGTTCAGTTCAGCTTTGCATGCTTATTTGTACCCTTAGGGGTGAATTCTAATATACCATGAAACACATCTTCATAATCAGAAATATTTTTAAGTCTCAATTTCAAATCTTATAAAAATCAGTGGCGATTTAAAGATATTTCCATACGAACTTTCAACCCCTATTTCAGCCATTTAGGATTAAAATTTTTCAAAATCTCTTAGTGGATGTCCAGATTACGAAAGTAAGCATCTGTCCAAATGTCACGTTTCTACCATCAGCGGTTACGGCTGTGCGTGCGTCTTACCTCAGTCAGTGAGGACAAGTCCTTTTATATATATAGATAATTTTAAAGTTACTATGATGTTTATTCTGAGATTTTTTGCTGTGAATGTATTGATAAATGGTAATAATAAAATATTATTAATAAAAAATATATTATTAATAATTTAATAATAGTAGAATACAAAAGAGGCAAATATGATATACTTACGACTTAAATGGAAGTAATTAAGAGTTTATGTATGACACATTATGTGCCTCAGGTTGCTGTTGACAGAAATATGTTACCAACTTTTCTTAGTTTGAGCTATTAAGTGATTTTAAAAGTGGTTGAGTTACCTATTGTTATTTGGCATATTTATTTTAAAAGATATTGAAATGTAACTAAAAAATAACATATTTTAGAGCTGCCGCTGAAGCACAACAACCCCAGCCGCCGCCGAAACGCAATAGCAAACGCGAAGAACGAGAGGAAATACCAGGTAACATACACTTATACATTGTTGTCTATAGTTTTTTTATATCTATAATTTTATCATTTCTTAATAGGTAAAGTTTAAATGTAAATTAAGTACTAATATTAACTCATCCCAACAACAATTTTATCATCTCATATTGATAACATAAATAAAGAATATAATTAATTATAGCAGTAATTTCAAATATAAAATATCATATTCACATTTTTTTATTAATTTTTATTAAAAAACATAAGACATTGAAATTCATGTAGGATCATGTTTAACAAGTAAAAAATTAATGATTGTATCAACAGAACCTGGTCCGCCAGCGCGGCCGTCCATTCCACAAAGACTGATTGTAGTGCCTGATCCACAGGCACAACAGCCAAATAGATATAGGTACTTGTATACTTAATTCAGTATTTCGGTAGCATTAATTTTTGTAACAGAACCCAAAACAATGACTTTTCAATTTTTTATCTGTTTGTCTTTGTGTTTTTCTAAGCTAATCTCGTTCACCATTGGATTCTGGCAACCTTCGCTTAACGCTTAGTATTTGTTTTATTATAATCAGGTCATAAATATAAAAGTTATGTTAATTTATATTCTGCTATTCGACAAAATTGCCACTTCCTAAAAGAGATATTTTATTCAACTGTCTTTTTGAATTGGCGAAATCTAGTGCTTGCAAAAGCCTGCTTGAATAAAGAATTTTAATATCATTTTTTGAATTACACTTGGAGTAGCAAAACAGATATGTATATAGATGTAGAATTATAAAATAATGTTTTTGTTTAAACTATTTAGGCCACTTCCTCCAACGCCAAAGTCGTCGGGCTCGTCCAATAGTTCGGGCTCCAACAACGGCACGCCCCCGGCCGGCGGACCGCAGCCCCCGCAACGCGGATCACATCACATTTTTAAACCCATGGTACATAATATATTAATCTATATGTAATTGTTTTTATGGTTACTTGTGATGGTAACTGTTATTATTTTATTAGCATATTTTTAATAACTTCTATTATTTTTTTTTTCATTATCATTTTAGTGCTTAAAAGTAGAGCAAATAAGAGTATGAATTGTTGCTAGTATTGCTTATATACAACTGAGATAAAAATATATTTTTCCAAATCTATATTGAGTTCATCTATATCTGTTGTATGGCAAGATTTTAATGTTTATCATATTTATATTATTTTCTTTATGCGTTGTAATAATCAAATATAGGAATATTTAATACGCATGGATTTTTCGCCTTTTATTGTACACGTGATGTTTTTATTTTATTAGCTTATGTTTTTGTTTTCATGTCACGCTGTTTTTCTTTGCACATCCGATATAATGACTGCAGCTCCCACCGCGAAGGCCAGAGGTAGGTTGAATTGTGCCCCTTCAAATTTATAAATTAGTGTTATGGTTGTTAAGTTGTAATTTCGTATCGATCGAGGTATGTTGAACGTTTAACTTTTGAATTTCAGGACTTGGATAAGTTAGCTGCTCAGCTTAACGAGCTTGGAGTAGTTTCGGGCAACGAACCTCCAAACAGACCGCCGCGTGCGCCAACCAATGGACAAGGTAAGTCATAAATATCAAATGGATTACAATGTATCTACAAAAATATATGTAACTTGTAGTATTACACAACAGTTTGTAAAGCTTTGCCAACTTTTGCCTATTACGCTTTTCACTGTTTCTGTGAAAATACAAAGTTAAGTTTTTTTTATGCCTTGCGATACGAGAGGTGTTTAAAGTGGGAGTCCCCATGATATGTATTACAAAACAATCAATCCTTTGTTCTAGTTTCATTGCTAAAACTGTAGATGTGAGCTATATGTTTGCATTTTAAATAGAGAATTAACATTATCGATTCTTAGTCGAAGTAACTTAAGCCAGACGATTTTATGCTACGTCGAAATTTCTATACGCTTATTCCTATATCCCAATTTTTTTCCTTGGTGTGGAGAACGCTTTGAATGCCAATGTGAACATGCCAAATAATACTTATTCACTCCGTCGTGGCGCAGTAACATATGCGTGTGACTAAACGCAACGGTTATGGCCTCAATTGCCACTCGGAGGAATGAAAATTTTACTTCTTCTTTGCTCTGGTACCAAGGCAAAGAAGGGAGTTCAGTTCTCGCACTCAACATGCAATGTCTCAAGAATGCGGCGGAAAGTGAGTAGGGGAGTGTTTTAACACTAGGTTCTCTCTGCCTACCCCACTATATTGCGCTGTATACCGTAGATTTACAGTTATGAAGCTAAAAAAACTAATGTTTATAATCCATGACAGGTCCAGTGGCAGCACCGGAGCCCACGTTCGACGAGTCCGACAGCGACAGCGAGGCAGAGGAGAGCGGCGGACGCGTGCGGAACGACGGTACGCTGCTTGCCAGCGACCCGCCCAAGCCGCTGTGAGTGCACGCCACGTCACCGTATATGTTATTGTGTTGTATATTTAAAACAAAATAATTATTGAGGCCACCGTCGCGTAATGTTTCGCAGCGCGACGGTTGCGAATTCGATTTCTCATAGAAGGAATTAATTATTTTTATATTCGTGCTCTGGTAAGAAGAGGTTTGCGTTGATTTCCGCAACTCAACAAACGATTAGAAAATTTGACGGAAAGCACTGTTTAACTATATGCAGGATATACAGTGCAAGTTTTAAAAAAACATCAACCACCATCATATTCGTACAACATATTAAATGTATTAGTTGATTAAAAATAATGCATATTTAAAGTATCATATTTATTAATTACAACAATTTTTGTTTTTCCCCTTTTACTTTTATTTGCTTGTATTTGGTTCGTCCCGTTTCCGTTCGTTTGGTTTGCCTGTTAGTCCCGAGTTCTGCTATAGGCCGGGGCTGAGCGCGGTGTCAGAGGACGGGTGCGCGCCCACGCGGCCTCTGCCGCCCACACCCGACGACGACGACCCGCGCGACGACGCGCACGCCGACCCGCACGCCGACCGCACGCTCGTAAAGCGGGTAAACGCACCTTCTCATATTATGTGCTCCTAATGTTGATTACTTTGCGTAATTTATATTTGTCACTCACCCTGTATTTTTAATTTGGTGTTGCGTTTTAGCTGACCGCTTTAGATTAAGATTATTTGAGCAAAGATTTTTTTCGTCTTGCTAAGCTTTTTAATATATTTTTTATTTGTTAGCGTGGACCAATCAATAAGCTTGTTATTATAATAATGACAATATATTATTATAATAACGAGTTTAATTATATAATTTTTTTTAACTATCAATTGATCCATAATAAAAATTACAAATCTCATCACTAAATTTGTAACAATAGGCATATATATATAGTTTGCAACAGTAGGCATTTAAAATTTCGAGAACTTACATATCATCACGCCAAAGTAAGATTAGTGAGCGCAAAGTTTTTAATTTTTTAATCTTTTATTTATCATTTGTGTCACTTTATACTAAACATATTTAAAAAATATCAGAGAGAGGCTGGAAAAGATAAAAGACAATCAGACATCGACGAAGCCGTCCTCCTCAAAGATTGGGACTTTGCCAGATTTTTCCCATCGAAAAATGCTGAGATCAAAGAAGAGAAGCAAGACACTACTAAAGAGTCCGAACAAAAGCGTGCGCAACTCCAACGTCAGTCAAGAATTGAAATGGAGGATGCGTGGGCCAAGTACAAAGGGATTGCGACACCGCCTTCCCGCCACAAGCAATTATTCCATAAGCCCGTGGAGAAGTCAGCTCATGACAAATTGTCTGATATACTCAAATATAAAAAGGAGCAGGAAACGGACCCCAATGGACCGAGCAGATTCTTTAGGGGATTCCGTCGAGAGAACTCTGATCTGCTTCCACTTTCCAGCACCAGACACTCTGCTATATACTACCCGAAGCACGATAACCAAATCAACGTCAACAAACCCCTGAGATCTAGCGGAATCTTTAACAACTCTCGTAAGCAGTCAACGAAATCGCAAGCGTCAGGGGAACCGATTTTAACGGACTTCATCAAAATGAACGACAGTCTGAAAATTGCTCAAAGACATGACACGAAAAACAGAGAGAGGAAGAGTCCGAACAATCCCACGGACGCCTTAAAGAGTGTGGCCGTGCTACTGCGGCAGGACAGCGCCGAGGCCTCGCCCGACGTGGTGAGGCCTCGCAGGGAGAAGACTGAGTCCGACATCATATTCCGAAGAAGCTCACAGTTAATTCGGCACAATGACCTAATACCGAGCGGGCAGGAAGCGGTAATCGCGCAGGATCAGGTAATTCCTCACTGCTCGGGATAGTTTGATTAATACCTTTTTACTTACGTTTGGTATGAGGGCTCTAATTATCTACTGCTGGCTGGTCTAACATAGCTGTATTGAACTAACCTTGCCGATGCTGTTTGTATTCTTGACGTCCTGTACGTGATTTTGTAGCTATGGATGTGGGGCTATGGTGCAAGAACAGAGCGTGTGGGATTCGTTGAACTAAGCATATTTATTTATTTATTATTTTTACTTATGAATAGAGTGGTTTGATTATATTTTTAATTACTTTTGTTTGTTGAATTATAGTAGAATATTTGCTCACACGTCTTACGTTTTGGCGTGACTTATTATTATATATAATTTTTATTATATACGAAAAAATTAGACATTTTGTGTAGCCAACAAGCGTCATCAAGCATAAAAGTAACAATAAGTAGAAGTAGCTAGTCTCTCTAATAACACTTACCATAACATACCTACTAACACATGTCTGCGCGAATACCGTCTTCCTGCCACGACATTCAAAACATCCTCATCGATGAACCAATACTAGATTGTGCCAGACTGTTTAAACTTAACAATAGCGGGAATGATCGCTAACGACTCACAGGAGCTGCAGATATTATATGAACATTCAACATAATTACGTTCTGTGAATGTGTTTTACATTGCATGTTTATGCCGTGTTTGTGTTTGTCACGCTATGCCAAATGCCGCAACGTAAAACAATAACTGCGCACACCGACGCCGTGACACTGAGCCCACCTTATTTTCCTCAATAATATTTTGTTAATTTTAGTTCTGACATTATGTTAGCAAAAAATATTATTATTTCTGAATAAAAAGTATTCAATAGAAATTGTATAAAGCACGTATGTTGACAAATGTAGATATTATTATTTTAATGATAATTAAATAATAATACCTAAATAGTTTGTTTCACATTAGTATTAATAGCTGCTGTCGCGGCGTCGGATTTACATGGAAATATAACATAAAATTCACATATTATTTAACAAAACATAATTTATATTTTAGATATTACACAGTTTCGCCACTCAACACGCAATGCCTCCAGCATTCGACGGAAAGTGGGTACAGAGTGTCCTAACACTAGCCTCTGCTTACCCTGCTGTGTGGGAGGATATAGCGTAAAGCTGATTATATTATATTAAGAAAATAATTGTATCGTGTTTTGTCTTTATAAATAGTGCATTTTTGTATATATTAAAAATTAATTAAACAAGACACAAACAAAAATTTGACAATATAATAAATATTTTCTATTCTAATCTTAGGAGATAGTATGTTATATTATATTATTATAATTTATAAATGTTATGCTATATTAAGTCATCAATCAGTAATAAAAATAACTCGTGTCCATTTATGCATATTTGTAATATATACAGTATACCTTTTTATGTAGGGTTAAAAAGATTTCTAAACTCATTTTTTTATTTGTTCTTCGTAAACTTTTAAAAGTTCTTCGATTACCTTACAATTTTAATATAACAATTTTTGTATCCCAAAGTGGTGATGCAAATTAATACATAAAGGCTGTGGTATGTTAACGATTAATATAGTTCAGTAATGCGACGCAACAAGTTCATTGAAAAGGAAAGATGAAATGAAAAAAAAAATGGTCATTACTTACGATTTTCTTTATTTTTTTTATCTTATTTTAATTACTGATCGAAGTTAATATTTATAAACATCCATTTTACGTACAACAATAAAGATTTTGTTTTATAGATACAACGACGTCAAAAATTAATTGTTGCATTTCTTACTCAGACAAAATATGTATATTCAAATGATTTTTTTTGAAATTTTTGATTGATAGTATAATACGGGCATAATATGGTATACCCCCCTATATATAAATATATATCGAAATTATTAATTTATCTCTAAGTATGATGATGAAATATAACGTTTAGGGGCGATCAAGTAACAACGAGGGTAGCGGGTCGCGCACCAGCTCCGTGCTCCCCGACCTGCTGAGCCAAGCGGGGCAGCCCACCACGCCGCCGCGCCACGACAAGTCCACCAGCGAGGAGGTATGTACACGCCACCACCACCACCACCACCGCCACTGCCTACAAAGTTACGGCAATGGGATATTTGACATCTTTTTGTTTATACCAAGAGGACATATTATATGGTTTATATAAAAAATATATTAAATATAGTTATGAAGTAACTAAATATTGCACGAGTCTAAGAAATATATTACACTATTATGGATTGCAAAATTAATAAAATAATTGGAGCGTTTAAATTACAAGATTTGTTTTAGTTTATATATTTGGAATCAATAAAAGACGTCAAATACCCTTGTGATGTCCTAAAAGTCAAATATTAGCTATTAAAAATTATAAGCATAAGCTCACTTCATATTAGCAGACTTCATATTATATTATATAAAATATTGCAGTTATATATTAAACTTTACGTTATAGTACTGATATTACACATTTCACTAAATCTGTGCTTAATGTTCAAGTGTTGTTCTACTACGCCACTATATATTTATAACCTGGGGCTCCTAATTTAACATTTAAAAAAATATATTTTCTTATTTAGTTGCCAAATAATACATAATACAAATATATACTCTGTACGTAGTGTGTGTTAAATATTTTAAATTATCACATTCATAGCTAAACAACATTAAATTGTTGCTAAACATTTTATAAAAAATATAAAAATAATTTCATTCAGATTATACATTTTATAATTTATTAAATAACCCGTAAAATAGAGATGTGCACATTAGGAGCTCCCGTTATCGCAACATGTGGTGCCAAGCTTTTAGTATAATAGTATTAATGTGATAATGGTTGTCAATCATGCAAACACCATGGAGCTACGGTCCGCGACCGGTTTGCAGACTGCTGTTATCACTACGTAAGTACGAATATCGCAACAAGAATGCTTCCATATAGCATATCATAGAATGTTTTTACACAAATCACTCCTTCTCTGTGTATATGCTCTCTAGACAGCTTCCATATTTATTCATCCGCTGAATCATAAAACTCAGGCCTTTATGGTAGTTCCAAAAAAAAACGAGCCAGCTTTATAAACGCAACAGCCGGTATAATGGGTACTATTATAAGATCATTAATTTAGAAGAAAGTCTGATTGTAATACTGTAAAATATTTGTAAAACTAAGAAATATTAGTGTACATAACATGACTTAAAAATAATATCATAAATGTAACTTCACAATTAGCGTAGCATACAAAAAAAACAGTGATTTTACTTTTACTAAGTATTAATACCATTCAGATATTACTTTATTTAAAAGTCAACTTGAAACCTATATTACATAAATTGCTATCAACATTATTTTCCATCTGTCAGTGAAGTGCATGATGCACTACTTGTCAAACTATCGATCTTTGCCTGCACAAATGTGTATATTATTACAAAAACAATTGCGCGAGATTATTTTTTGTAGATAATAGCATCGCAAATAACTTTCCTATCATATTCGAAATGTAAACTAATAATATGGGAGATGGATTTTTATTATTAACTAACAAAAACATTTAATGATATGATGCTAAGGTCCGCTCTTCAGCATCGTATGTATGATTGTATATTACACATTATGAAACAATAAACAATTCCGGCCTGTATATAAATAGTAAAAGTGTATATTCTCTTTCAGTATAGGCAAGCGATCGCAGGAGGCACGCCCTCCACTCCCGCGCCCCACCACCACCACCACCCGCACATGCCCCCTCCCCCGTCCTCGGCGCAATCGACGCCATCCAAGTCTTTCGTGGCGGGGCCAGCGTCACCGCTGCCTCCGCTGCAGCAGTCCCCGTCGAACTCGTCGGTGGGGTCGCAGCTGTCGCAACAGTTCCTCCCCTTGCAACAGAAGCAGCGCTCGTTCCTCACGTTCGGGTTTGGAGCGGGCTCCACGGGCAGCGGTACGGGCGGTTCCGGCAACGCGTCGCGCCGCGAGAGCCACGTCAACGTCAACGTCACGCCCACCGGCCACGACCTCTCCTCAGACACGCCCGAGATACGTAAATACAAAAAGAGGTTCAACTCGGAAATTCTGTGTGCGGCTCTATGGGGTGAGTTTACGCTAAATATAAAAAAACAATCTTCATACTTTTCTTATTAGAATATTATTTGGCAGCGTTGGCTAATAGTAGTAAGAACTATTACCATTTCATATTATAGTAAAATGTAACTTATACTGTAGCATCATCTCAAAAGTGAGATGGTTATTATTATTCACATATAACAGCTTATAAGTAACATTTATTATTTAATGCATATTAGATAAATTTTTTATATCCATTTTACTAGCCCATGTAGTTGTTGATATTATTAAATTATATCATTAATGGAATAGAATCAGCAAATACTGGTAGTGTTATGAAACTTTTTACAAATAATAATGCTATTATTAAATGTTGTTTATTAATCTAATTCTTAGGTGTGAATCTCCTTATTGGAACTGAAAATGGTTTGATGCTGCTGGATCGTTCTGGCCAGGGCAAAGTTTATCAATTGATCTCAAGACGCCGCTTCCAACAGATGGAAGTGTTAGAGGGACAAAATATACTTATAACCGTGTCCGGTAAAAAGAATCGCGTACGAGTGTATTATTTGAGCTGGTTAAAGTCTAAGATATTACGGACAGATGGTTTAAGTGACGTAAGTAACGTACTTTCAAATGATCTATTAACTAATTTGAATCCGTGAAATCAATGAGAGTTATAAATTGTTGAACTAATTTTTTATTTAATTTTTAGCAAGTAGAAAGGAGAAACGGTTGGATAAATGTAGGAGAATTACAGGGTGCTGTTCATTTTCGTATAGTCAAGTATGAGCGGATCAAGTTTTTGGTTATCGCTCTTAAGGATTCTATCGAAATTTATGCTTGGGCTCCCAAACCATATCACAAATTTATGGCCTTCAAAAGTTTTGGGGATTTACAGCATAGGTAAATAATATATTTTTGTGGATGATAAAAAACGTGCCCTTTGCTTTTCTTTTCTAAATTCTTTTTCTCAAATACGAAGACATTCTATATTTGTTACCTCCATATATTTTTTATTAGTTATTCATTCATTAATTTTTATTTTCAGACCTTTGTTAGTTGATTTGACTATAGAAGAAGGGACAAGACTGAAAGTAATTTATGGATCTGCAGACGGTTTCCATGCTGTTGATCTTGATACTGCCAGTGTATATGACATATATATTCCAAAACATGTAAGTATAAAATTTGATTGTTTAAAATTGTGGTGGAAATTTGCAAATTTTTACTTTTAAGGCTCATTGTATGGGTATTTTCCAATGTTTAAAATTATTTTATTTTGTTAAAAATTCAATCCTACTAATATTACAAATGTAAAAGTAATAAAAATTAATATTACTTTAAAAGCATGGATGTATGTTAGTTTTACTTTCACCCAAAAACTACCGAACAGATTTAGATGAAACTACAGTCATAAAGCTTATACATCAGAGTAACATGCAGACCATATTTATGTAAAGATTTTGCATAATTTGGCTATAATTATGGATTCAGTCAGATTCAGGAAATCATTTTTGCTATAAATGACTTTGCCGTCATCATCCATCAAATACAAATATTTTTATAATTACTTTATCATTTGCTTTTCAGACCCAAGGAGCTATTGTTCCTCACTGCATTGTACCACTGCCAAATTCTAATGGAGTGCAGCTACTGTTATGCTATGATAATGAAGGTGTTTATGTCAATACCTACGGAAGGGTCAGCAAAAATATTGTATTGCAGGTAGAATTAAATTTTTCTTAACATTATATAAAGGATGTAGATATAGAAAAGATTTTGTACCTTGCCAACCTTTGATTAAGTTAAGTTTAATGTCACAAACTACTCATGAGTATAACTCTGTAAACAATATGTATAAATTTGTGCATGAGACCATTACCTACGCATATTAAACGTTATATGCGCTTCACAATTTATCCCGCATATAGCAGGGTAGGCAGAGGACCCAGTGTTAAGACACTTTATACCCCACTTTTCTGCCCAATTTTAGAGATATTTCAAACATTTGTTTATTGAGAGTTATTTTATAGTATTTTTTTTGTTTTAGTGGGGCGAGATGCCTACATCTGTTGCATATATAGGTACAGGACAAATAATGGGATGGGGCAATAAAGCCATTGAAATACGCTCTGTTGAAAGTGGTCATCTCGACGGCGTGTTTATGCACAAAAAAGCCCAACGGCTAAAATTTTTATGCGAGCGCAATGACAAAGTATTCTTCTCATCTGCCAAAGGTGGTTCATCTTGTCAAATATACTTTATGACTTTAAACAAACCAGGGATGGCCAATTGGTAGTGGCAGGACGCAGCTGACGCCGAGGACGTTCAGCTTATGTGATGCGATGCCATTGACATGCCAGTATTTTATTCTGAGACAAAATTCAATCATGTGCTTTGGCCATTCGAAATTCAAAGACTTGTGATAATGACAGATTATATGCTCAAAAGACAAACCACAAATTATTACAATTTACATTTTCGCATTTGAGAATCTTATCTTTTAACAAATGTGGCATTTTGTACTGAATACTGTAATTTCAATACAAGCTACTAAGGAATATATATTATTAAGCAATAACCTATAGATTAAATGTTTTGATATTGACGATTATTCTTAAGTAAGTTAATAAAATGCTTAGGTTTTATGTTGCTGGTGTTAATTTCTGTATGAAAATATAATTCAAATCTAACTATCAACTCATATTATGCCATATTTTATTGTTTATAATGTTAAGCTAGATGGGTGATTACTAATGATTCATAAAAAAAAAATGTTATTATGTTTAATGAACATAAAAATAATCAATGACGAAAATTATACGATTTTTTTTTTATAATTAACGATCAGTGAACTTACAAATAATATTTAGTCACTGTAAATTACTCTTCATTCTATAAGATTCACTTAAGAAATTGGCACTTAGTGGAATCACTGTATATGATAATTATCACATTCAAACTGCAATAATTTTATGGATAAATCCTTAAATTTGGTACTATTTATTATTTATTTGTTATGTACTATATTATTTACATGTATAAAGATGTAACTGTGCATATTGAAAATTATATATTTAATGTCTTTTTATTTGAAATACCTTAACCCAATAAATTACAAAATATACTAGTTGATTCATTATGACAACAAATTAGATTTTTTTAAAAGCAAGTATTCCAAGGATATAATTCATCATAGGTAAGTACCTAGTTTTAAGCTATATATTATACCTACAGGACATAGAAAGTCTAAAACATTTTTTTTACAATACATTTTGTTTAAGATAATAAATAATCATTTTGCTAACAATATTTTTACAAATCAAAATTTGCATATTAAGATAAGTTACAGTTTACTAGGATTAAACTGAGCTTCAGCATTTGTGTAAGTGTCCCCCAAAAGGAGAGGCAATTGTAAAGTTGATCAATAAACATATTGATACAACTTCTACAATGCAAAATATGATTTTAAAAGAAAACCAATCATATTTGCTTGCTTCATATATATTTTGAGTTTTTTATTTACATTATGTTCTCTTATTATAAACATTAGAAACTACTATTGAAAGCATAAAAATTTGAATGTACAGCAGAACCTTGATTATCCGTTTTCAGTTTCCTCAGTCCATCCATATAGGATTCCATGGTTATTATTTTATACAATGAAACCTAAAATAATATTTATATGTATAATTGTATGTTAGAAAATAATAATAATTTCTTAATAAATGTTGATTTTCGTTAATATGTACTTGTTATATGCACAAAACTAGCTTTGTTTATAGATCAGATCATCCAAATGATCAATGACAACAATTTGTCTGGTTAATCGAGTTTCTAGTGTAGTGGTTTTCTAAATAAGTACTTTTCTTTGTTCAGTGTGTGAATAACACTTTAAAAATTGTCAAAAAAGCATCTAACTTCACATTTGCTTCCAAATTTCATTTTCACGCAAGAGACTGGTTATTTTAAGTAATACATAAGCCCTTTAATGTGTGCCCTGTAAATATAATTTTGTGTTATAATTTTAATAAATGAACTTAATGTACTGAACTAAACCTACACGGAAAATAACAATCATCGAAAATATATTCAAATTATGCAGAAAATAATCCAGCTCTTGATAATCCTTCAGATTCTTTATCAGATATTGGGACTAACATTAAGCCTGGAAGAGGTGGTTGCATTTCTATATCTCTTAAATTATTGACTTTTATCTTTAGATTACTACGAAGTTTATTTATATCTATATTTATTTGCTTTTGATCTGCCTCTAATAAAGATATTGTAGCGTTTAAATTATGTTTTACTAAGGTTGAGCCAACTGTCACCCAACAGTTTGCTACGGATGATTTTAACAGTTCTCTTAAGGCTTCTCTGTTTTCATTTCTTCTTTTATCCAACATTATAATTTCCTTTTTGTCATTTAATATTTCCTCAGCTAGTTTTTCTACTGAAATAAGATATTTTAAAACCTTAGAAGGATCCTCCATTGTAAGGAATTTTCAGAAAACAGTCGGATCGAACAACAATTATGACAGTGTCAATTTTATTGTCAAAATATGCATTGCAAGTACAGATACAGAACACATATACAGAGTAGGCAGGGGGAACTTTGTGTTAAGATACTCCGTTCACCACTTTCTGCCTAATTCTGGGGGCATTGTGTGTTGAGTGGCAGAACTCAACGCCGCGCTTTTCGCCTCGACACCAGAGCAAAGAAATGAAATAAATTTAAATAAATATTTCATCACTTCGAGTGGGGATCGTACCCATAACCAGTTGGTTTTATAGTCACATTTTGTGCCCCTGCGCCACAACTGGCCTCACATACAAAATATCCAATATCGAAAATGGTTTCAAAAACCATATATTCTTTAAGTTTACGTAAATAAAACCTAATCAATACAAACGAACGGAAATAAAGTAAAAGTATTGAGAACTGAACATTTGGGTCGTGACATCTGGCAATAGAAATTTTAACCTACTCATTACTTATACACCGTTAATTAAAAGAAATGCTAACCTCGTAGAGAAGAATAAATAAATATATTTTTATTGAGATTTTTGTACATGTTGTATAAATAATACTCCTTGTATTTTAAAAGTGTGTGCATAATTAATCCATATATCGATATTTTTTCTCACTTCTGCACCCCTCTCATATGATATCGCAAGCATCTTATAGTCTGTGGTTTTGTTCTATTTCCTGCGTGAGATTTTGATTTTTGGGCCTTGGCGTTCGCGCTTACGACGCCTCCAAGTGACTGATCTATAAGCACATCGCTCCCGCCATTTTGTCACAAAGTTAACGCTATTTTTTTAGCCAGTCTTACCTTTTATTATATTAATTAAAAACAAATTATTAATAATTGCCAGAATTAAACGTGAATAATTCTTAAGACTAAATATGGATGGTCCGAACCGGGGCTTCCGCGGAGGACGCGGTGGTCCGGGTCCTCGCGGTCGTGGAGGCTTTGATATGCGTGGAAGGTAATCTGCTACATCAACTCTTACTACTATTCCTTGTTGTTGGATAATATTTAAGTACTGCATACTTTTATAATAATGTTATCAGCTACATGTGAAGACTGAAATTATATTCTATGAATGGAGAGGTTATTTTATATTCCTATTCTATTTTTTTAGGGGTGGACCAGTGATGCGTGGTCGAGGTGGACCACCTAGGGGCGGTGGATTACCACGTGGGGGCCCTCGTGGAGGTTTCCGTGGGCTTCCAATGCGTGGAGGTGGCGGTGACAGAGGAGGACGATTTCCACCTGGGCCACAAGGGCCCGGCCCTCATCCTGTCCCTACTATTGAATCTCGAGGTACTCTACAAAATATGCTTAATATCTTTGTTTTCTTATCAACTTCTTATAATTCTTTCTTTAGAGTAATAGTCTAATATCATTACCCTGCATATTCACTATAACCTCTAACTCCCTGTATGAAGATCTGATATAGAAATATGTTAGTATACTTTAAAACTTACAAAATTTCAAAATAAGTTTGATATTAATATTTAATGTATAAAAATTGGTTGAGGCTAATCGCCACAGTGGCACAGGGGCACAAAGTGTGACTAAACGCAACTGGTTGTCAGTTTGGTCCCCTCTCGAGGGTATGAATTATTATTTATGAATATTTTACTTCTTTTCATTCTGGGCGCTGTTGAATTCAGGCACTTAACGCACATTAGCTCCTAAAATTCGCCAGAAAGTCTGGAATGGAGCGTCTCAATACTAGATTCACTCTGCCTACTCTACTGTGTGCATCGTACAGTGACCTGATTTATTTTATTTTGATTTTTGTATAAAAATATTGATTGTGTTGTATTGTTATTGTATTATTGTAATTAATTTAACTATTCTTGTGCAGGAGGAGGGTTCAATAACAACAGAGGTGGTCCTGGTGGAATGAGAGGAAGAGGTGGTAGAGGAAGAGGAGACTTTGGACCACGAAATGACCGAGGTGGACGTGGAATGCCAATGAGAGGTCAATACTTTTTTTTCTTTTGATGAGAAAATAATATTATGATGTTCTTCTTTTTCTGCTTATTTTTCTGACATGACCAGGTGAGGAATGTTATATGTTTAATTATATGTAATTAAATATTTTCTCTTTTCTGTCTTCTATAATTTTTTGTTAAGGGCTTGGTAATGATTTCACAAAATTTAAAACAGAGGTTTTTTGCTCCAGTGATAGAACTCATAGTCGAATTTTATTGAATCAGACTAGAAAGACAGTAATATTACAAAAAAGTAATAAGTAAAGATGTTATGTGTTTATCTTAACCCATTTAGACCCATACTCAAACTAGCAGTAAATAAAAGGTTTTTTAGGTAATAATTGATAAATATCGATGTAAGAAAATAAAAAACGTAAAAAGAAATTAATATATTTTTTATTTAAATATAAAAAAAAACGCCGTCCTTAAATGGGGCCAATGGGTGTGCCCATGTAGTATGTAAATTTTCGAAACTATTTTTGCGACACGAAATGTTATATAACACTTTTTACACTATCAACGCGTTTTTTTATGGCACACTGCACGTCTCAGTTACTAGCAATATTTTGGGAGTAGTGGTCTACCCCGTGGTGCTGCAGACTTGGTACTGCAGAAGCTGCTGGTCGCATAAGTACGTTGATGTTTTCGTCTCTTAAATCGTGACGAGCGATGTAACGAAAAAATCAAGCTAATCTATCCTGTTTATATTGGTTAGCAAGTGCAGGTGCAGCGAATTTGCAACAGCAAGATCCTATGTATGTGTGTACCCACCACCATTTTTTGCCACATACACCATTGCTATATAGGTAAAAAGATTGATCAGCTTGATCAACCCCGCCCATATCACACTGTAAAACCTTTGCACTAATAAAATTTGGTTAACTTGGTAAAAGCAGTAAACAAAATTCGGCTCGGTTTTTCTTTTCATATCCTTTAACAATTCTTTCATGAGTTTCATCTTTTAACAATTCTTAAATTTCTCAAGACGACCTTCTGTATTAGTCGTAGTTAGATCACTTTTACACCAACGGGGTTGCTCAAGATTACGGTTCCTCTACGTCTCTTAGCAAAAGGTTGATAATTTCTACTGTCTCAATTTACATTGCTTCTATTAGTAAGCAGGCAGATTAGCAGTGCTTCGTATTGTTATCATCTCCTTCTTCGTCGATTACCATACCTGGTTCTAGAGGCAGCGCAACTAAATACACCTCTCCGAAGTCTTTTTCTTCAATAATTACAACTGTGATTGCTTCTTGAAGACCCTTATATTCATTGCGACCGCTAAATATCCTAAGAGTAATTATGAACTTTGGATGGACATGCGTATAAAAACATAAAAATTTACCTCTGATGTGCCCATTGGCCCCAATTGGGGACAGCATCGTAAAAGTTGAATTTGNTAATTGAAATATGTTTGGGTAACTACTTTGTTTGTGTATGTGTGGATGCAATGTCTATAAAAGACTTTATTCTATCATTACAGCAAGTGAAATAATTAGGGGGAGAAACCAAGATGGCTATATCTTTATCATATATATTTTTTGTTCTGTGATGTATTTCATATATATATTTATTTATATAGTTTTATGGTATTGAGTAGAGAATAACTTGTAAGTATTATTGTTCAGGTTTGAAGGTCCGCGAGGAGGAGGTGGAGGTCGCCCACCACCACCAACAAGCTATCAAGCATCTGCACCACCACATAATCCACCAGCATCTAATGGATATGGACCACCATCGTAAGTTCTTTAAAATTTATGCAAATATTTTTTGTATCACAAATACTTATGTAACTATTGTAAAACTTAATAAATATTATGGAAAAAGTTTATTATATTGGTAATCTAAATGATGATCCTGTAACACGATAGGAATGTGCCGTCTGATACATACATGACGCTTCATATAATACTGAATTATTTAAATTATTTAAACACTTCAGAATTCATAAGATTTTGTTTTAATTGCAAACTCTCTTTTTAGGCATACTGGATATCAGCCCTATGAACAACCAGTACCAGAACCATATCCATCTCAATCATACAACACATCAAGGTAATTAACTAAGGAGTAAAAAAAATATATAGTCAAATTGATAACCTCCTTTTCTTACAGAAGTTGGTTAAATTTTTTTTATTTTTTATTAGAATGATGAAAACAATGACATGATAGGAATTGCCGTCTGATACTTAGATGCAGATATTAAATATTCTGAGTAATTATAAGATTTTATGATCTATAATAAGTTGTTGCTCCTTTTCAATATACTTATTTTTGCAGTGCATATCAAAGCAACTACTCATCACAAGCCCCAGCTCAACCCAATTCTGGCTACAACTCTGGTGGATATGGATCCAACTATGGATATTCCACTGGAAGTCAGCAAGGTTATGAAAATGAAAGCTATAGGTAATATTATTATATTTTTATGAACATTTAGCATAAAATGTAGGTTAACTTTTTTACTTAATAAATTGTTACTTATTTTATAATATATACAAAAGTATTGTGTGTGTAATGTAATGATTTTGCAAACAATGCAAAAGTTATTTTGTATAATAATTTATATTAAAAAAAATATCCAATAGCAACCCTGGTGGGGCTGGTGACGCCGGCTATGGATCAGCTGGACCAGAATATCGCGGCGCAGCACCTGCCTACGATTCCTATTCACAACCTTGTTACAACACTTATCAGCAGCCTCAGTCGCAGTACAATAACACATATGGTAAGTACGAGATATAGTATGTTGCTGTTCCTGTGATACAAAATGGCCATGGCCACTTAGACTGCTAAGTCATATAGGTAAATTATTGGTTAGTTTAAGTTGGTAGGTTACTCAATGATCTCTTTAATATGTAGGATTATGTAATACAATCTTATGATAATACATTAAATATGTCCGTTTTCATTATTTACTAATGACAGTTTTGTCTAAATATAAAACTATTGCAATTATAAGAAAGACATATTATTAGTTACAGCTATTAATGCATAAGAAATAGAAAAATCCCAAATTATTCAAAGCTAAGACAATTATCATGTATGTAGGTAAAAAGTGAACATGTGAAGAATAATGCTAAATATATGCAATGTATGTAATACTCCTCTGTAGTCAGGCTATGCTGCATATTCCTAAAATATTTCATAATTTATATCCACTATATACATGTAGGAAAATATATAAAGTTACAGGGATGACAAAATATAATTGTGCAAAAGACAACCTATATATATATATATCATAGCTTTATAGTTAGTAGCTCTAGCTGCCATGAATGAATGATACAATTATTAAGAAGGTTACATTTAGGTAAATTTGGAGTAATAAATAACTACAATCATGAGCAGAAGAAACAATAATGTACTATAAACAATGTAATTTATATTAATTAATGTATTACTTTCAGAAAGATGAGTTAATATACAGTATCTATTTATATTCAATGAAATATTTACTTTAGTAGTAATAGTAGTGAGCATGTCTATATAATGAAAGAATATGAAGTTGTTTTATTGATAAAACATTCCAACATAATTAATTATAAGGATATCAGTAAAATGATTAGAATGCATAATATCAGAATACTAACCATGATATATACAAAGAAGCTTTGTTTTAAATAATTATTTGAAGCTTTTTAGACCAATATTGGGTGAAGCATCAATGTTTTTGTTATTGTTTGTATTACAGGCAGTTGGTGATGTTTGACTAAGAAAAAATATGAACCATCTATATGCAACACTATATGTTAGTAGCCGGATCAATCAATTTTCTGAAGCATTAACGGATGCAATGGTTTATTTATTTTTGTCATATGTCGTAATTAGGTTGAATTTAACATTTTAAATTAAAATTGACATTAGAAAGAAGACAATGTTATTGATAAAATTACATATTTTATAATTATAAATGTAGGATTTCTCTGAATTCAACTTTATAAATTTGTTTCATTTACAAGTCAATATATTAAATGGGATTTACAATATATACATTTGGTATTAACATAATATGTGTAACAGATGGTATGAGTAGATACCATGTCTAGAAATTAAGAAAAATTCGTAATAAAATTATAAAAGAGAAACTGTGTGCAATTTATTTACTGATTTCAGAATACAAAATAGATGGTAAATTACTTTAGTATATATACCTATTATACGATTAATAATGATCAATAAGATGTTGACAGCATTACTCAAAAGAAATTTTCTTTAAGATATAATAATGAATAGTATTAAATGTTTTAATTGTTAAATATTGTTAAGTAATTAAAATATGCATTAAAATAAAAGTTAATAACTGATATTTATAGTACTCTATAAATGTTGATAGTACAGATAAAATACAGGTTAATTTAACTTAACTGTTTGAAATAATATAAAAGCAATATAATAAGGTATTTAATTTTTTTATATTTAAATGTTTTTTTATTTACTTACTAAAATGCATTATTCTAAATTGGGAGAAAGGTCATAGACCTAAAACTTCACGTGAGCAGCACCAGTAACAATTAACGAGAGTAGTTTTAACTACAGGTTGGAGATTATAATTATTGATGAATGACAGGTAATCATTATTTACTCATTTATTTTTAGTATTTTAACCTAATTTACGACTTCGGCTTTGTAGTAGGTGAAATGTAACGATATACAAACAATTACCAAATAGAAAATATGTTTTTTCAGCTATAGAAATAAATATAAGGTCATGCTCTACGGCAGTATTAAATAACTTTGTATGATACATTGCTTTCTATACTATATTAAGACATGTCTTAGCTTAACATGAGATATGTAAAATAAATATATTATTGGAAATACTATTATATTTTATTATTGAAAATATGACATACTAAAGTATGTATGTAGTTCATATGGTATAAGAAAAATAGGTACATGATAACGAATATATGTATTATAAAAACAAAATAGGTTTAAATAAATGTAGTGGAAATAATATAGTCAAAAAGCTCTCAGTATATTTTTAAATATTTTAAATTTATATATATATATAATATTATTATAATTATATACATTACTATTTAAATTTAATATATTACATGATTTTCAGGTTGAATGTGACCAGACATTGAAAATATAAAAAGAGCACTAATTTTGCTTAAAGATATTATTGAAGTTGCCGAAATGGGAGCCGTTTGAAAGACAGGTAACAGGTTTTTTTCAGCTGAGTCGTGGCTGCCGTGAATGTGGCTGTTTAGATTTAAGGATTTTTTTTGCCGTGCTTGCTTGTTGTGCTTTACCACAGCACAACTCAGTCAAGTTAGTAAAATTGATAGCATTTTAAAATGTCATCATTTGATTTCTTCTCAATGGATCCTATTATAAACTTAAATTAGATTATATAATACTTATAGCTTGTATGCTTAATTAAAATATAGTTAGTAAATTACAAATTATGATAAAATATTACTCACAAATTTACAATAATAGAATGGTTTTTTCTTATATTAGGTGATTAGTTCTTCTATTATTTTACTATTCTATTTATAATTAAAAGGGCAGAAATTTAAATCAGTATTTTCCTTTTATTTCAGGTCTGAGATTGGAGTGAGGCAGGATTTATCAAGAAATACTATTCAGATTTCATTAATAGTCTGTGTAATACATAATTATGTTATATTACAATTGGATGTGTACCTTTTTAAACAGTAATTATACATGATATATGTTTATTTGTTCACTTTAATTCTAAAGTGCAACACTGGGAGTTGGGCATTAAAGCAAGATAAGAATTAACAAACTTTTCAATATAATAGAAATAATATTGTTTATTATTTATAAACACCATTTCAAGTTAAGTACTTGGAGTGGCAGCAACAATCTTTTATTACTATTCTTTCCCACTAATATTTATTTTAAATACTGTTTCTTTTATTCTTATCATCAAATATGCTCCCAGACTCAAATTTACAGTGAATTATGTTGAATAAAATTTTATAATCTATTTCAATATATTTTTTTCATTTACCTCTTATTTTTTAATTAATATTTTGCGACTTTGGTCAATTAAATTAGAATATTCAGGGGTGATAATGAGCAATTTGTAAATACGGGTTTTAGACGCACGAGAACAACGTCCGTGGATTTGACGCCATCGTGGCGCAGGGGCTTAAGCTTGCGACTAAACAAGGGGTTCGATTCCAACTTGGGGCAATGAAATGCTTAATATTATAGTTTCCTCGCTCTGGTAAAAAGACCGACACGCAATTAGGCGGAAAGTGGGACACGGAATGTCTTAACACTTTGTTCCCTTTGCTACGGGGATACAGCAGTATACGGAAAGCTAAAAAAAATGCTTAACATTAGTCCCACTAATACTCAAAAACGACTGCACCAGTTAAGATGACATTTTATATGCATGTAACTTAATAGAATCCTGGATGGCATTTTAATAAAAATAAACTTCGTCTGTTGATGTTGGGGATTATTAATGTGAGCTCTGAACCCGTATTTATAAATCGCTCTCAACTCTTTGAACATTGATCTTCAAATACATACTACATTCATAGATCATAAGATATGAATGAAAACAGCATCCCAAGATCGATATCAGAGTTGAGAGTGGTTTATAAATACAGGGCTTTAAAGTAGATGTACTTTATAAAAAAAAGTACGTATAAAATGTCGATATTTTTCATTTACAAAATTCATATTAATTAAAATAATTTGTCTTAGAAGACAACTTAAAAAAACTACTTTAATATTATTATACCGCTAGAGTATATTTCTTGATATATAAGCTGGTACTGAGATAACGTTTTAAGGAACATTAAGTAATAAATTATTTGACAACATCAGAGAATATTTTTTTATTTCATTATCCTTTAAGCTTCTATGGATATATTGTTAAATATTAACTTATTTATAGTAGTAATAACTTAGTGAAATAAAACAAAAAAATATTTTAAGTAATTTATTAACTATACTGTTGCCTCGGGCAAGGTTGTAATGATGTCAGAATCTCCTGGGTCTGTGATAGCTAATGTGCACACCCTGTAGTACTTTCCACAAGCAGTACCTAACTCAATGTTGTTACCGCTATAATGATGGACACCAGTTTTGGCGAGTAGAGCATAGTACTCAATCTCTGATTTCCTGTAAATGTGTATAATTTATAAATCTAGTATGATTCATAACATAAGATAATCAAGTCATAAGAAATCGCTCCGATAAATAGATGTTCTATATCTCACCTATCAAGATGCAAATGGATTTAGACTACTCCATAGGGTTCCCAAGAATGTTGTGATTCAATAATACATTTTTAACAATATTGAATAAAATATGCAAAAGATAAATATCACCTTGTATATAAAATTAAGTAATAATTGTGTTAATGATTATTATATGTATTATAGAATCACTTTTGAGGGATACCATACTTCTTTGTCTAAAGACTCCATATGCTTCCCATTAAAAAAGAAATAGGGAACTCTACTTCTCAGTAGTCTCACCTCAATGGGGGTGCATTCTTTGCAATGATGACCAGTTTTGCTTTTCCTTGACGTAAAGTTTTTAATGTTTGCTTGTATCCTAAGCAGTATTTGCCAGATTTCATTACTAGAGCCAATCGAGAGTTGATCGACTCGATGGTCTTTTTCTGTAAACAAAATATATCTTGTTAATATGAGTAACCAATTATGTAAATCTTTAAAAAGAATATAAACACAGTTCAAAGGTTATAATCGTAAAATAGTTTAAACATGAACAGCTAAATAACAAGGGGCGTCAGGCAGAAAATTATAACCTATAATGTACGTTACATCCTCAACCCCACAAATTACAGAAAATGTGAGCCTATCGAGAAACGTATAGTTTAGGACTTATTTTTGATGTGTTAAATATATTTTAATTATAAATAACTATTTAACAAGTCCCCAAGTAGTAATATTATAAAGACCACGTGTAACAAACCTGCTTCTTGGCTGCAACCATTTTGTTGAGCGTTGATATGAAATATCACTGTAATAAAATAGAAACGTTTTATATTCTAACAAAATATTTCATATATACATTATATACGAAATAAATTAAAAAAATAATCTGAGCACTTGCCTCTCCAAGCTTCACCGATGTAAAAGGAATGATTCTTTACACAGACAGCCAATGGCAGATCTTAAATTCACAGATAATGTCAAAACGGATTGAATGAAATACTTTTAAATCATTAAAATTTAAAATAAGACTTAAGAAATAAATTTTAAAAATAATTTCTGCCTATTCAAAGATTTTTATATTTCTTTTGTTAAAACTTACAATTTTTTTTTCTGTATGCACAAAAAAATATATATGCTGACATACTTCAATGATAGTTTCATAGGCTATTTTTCACTTCAATATATATGCCAATGTCAACTGTGCGTACGTTTTTACTAACTTCTGTTACAATAGTAGCCGATACCATTGCAAATTTACATAATATAGTCTATTAAGTTGAATAGGAAATTAACACTTATGTCTACACTTTACATATTCATTTCAGTCGGAACTCGATAGTCTTATAGAGCTATCGAGTCTTACGAGACTGATAGGCACTTGTAGTTATTTACTTTGATGACGCAAGCGAACTATATCGTGTTTATTGTTAAGTTGCAAATAAATATTTTATGTTAAAATTTACTGAATTATAATGTCGGCCAAAGTTCAAAAAAAGAGTAAATCGGAACCTTCTGCTTTAGCAAAATTATATCTACTAGCCTACAACAGTGTTCAAACATTGGGGTAAGTAATATTGTTAATATATTTTTTTGTAATTGTTGTATATATTATTTGAAAAAGGCTACTAGATTTTAATATTATTTTTTATAAGCAATATATTTTATTTTAACTTACAAATTTATCGTAACCTCGTAATTGTGTTTACAGAAATCCGACTTTGATAATTAAAGAAATAGTAATTTATTAGTACTGTTATAAAATTATAATGTGAAATTTATTATATTATATTATTTCTTGATATACAAGTCACATATTACATAATTAAAAAACACATTAATCGAAACATAATTAACGCAACTTTCACATTGAGCGTTTCCACAAAACAAAATAGTAAATTTTAAATGTCAAATATACTTAATTAATACTTAGAAAGTTAACCACGCCCGGAGAAAACTGTTTTGTTAAGCTAGCTTTACGTCTGTTAGGCACGTACGTCCTTTCTCTTTAACTTCGTTAAAAATATACGTTCAGGTATGTATATTAATATATAATATTCGTATATGATTTTTTAAACTAATAAAAAAAAGTATCTTTTAAAATGATCTATTCTGTAATCTGTGTAGTACGCACATACCAAAAACTAAATAAAACCACAAAACTACCAAATACTAGTAGCTACAATTTCGTCTGTCGCCTTCAGAAGTAAATGAGTGACACTTAGTAAGAAAAAAGTTTTTACTGTAAATAATTTATATTGTAATCTATGTAGTTATTTTTACGAGAGCAAGGAACAACTTAACAAATAACCTTACAAAAATATCACACAGGTTGAGTGCGCCAAATAATTTTAAATTATTTACACGTAAACTTTATTTATAAACTGTATATTTTGTTTAGACATACAAAAATATATTAGTTGATTGAAATGTAACAAATAATTGATTATATTTATTAAAACCTATATAAATACAATAAACAAACAAGTAA
The DNA here is from genome assembly GCA_013403645.1 of Heliconius nattereri. NCBI lineage: Eukaryota > Metazoa > Arthropoda > Insecta > Lepidoptera > Nymphalidae > Heliconius > Heliconius nattereri. Next base: position 3,345,784 of record JAAIXI010000242.1, on the reverse strand, counting down.
CTTCAACAAAGTAACGGTTCTATGGTTACGATGATGCGCCGGAATGTCAATATATCTGCACATATTATAACGTTACACAATAATAATAAAGAAAAAATAATGTTTAGAAACTAAAAACATGCCGAAAACATGTTCTCGTTATAAGATTCTCTCATAAAAGTACTTTAGGTTAATATTATAAAAATATTGTACTATATCTTAGTCTTGCATATGGAAAACGGCAGAGTTGGCTAAAATATATGGTGTCATATGCAATATGATAAGTAAAATTAACAAAATATTTATATAGGTAGTCACAGAGATGCACTCTCCTGGTATTTTATCTAAAGCCATATAGATATAGATTAGGTAGGATAGGAGGCCATTCGTGGTGCAGGGGCAGAAGCGTGTGATTGTAAACGCAACAGAAAATGAAATATTTAATATTTTCATATATTCACTCTGGTAACGAGGCAAAGCGCGGCGTTGAGTTTCACCGCTCAACACACATTGCCTCCAGAATTCGGCAGAGTGACTTAACACTAGGCTCTCTGTCCTATCATAATCCATAATTAATAAATAGTGTATAGAACAGCGGATACAAGTAAAGGTGAAGGTATGTGATTATAAATGACGAAAGATACAGGTAAGTGGGTGATGCTGGTTGCAAGGATCACTCATCCTTACCATGAGTGATGAATCATGAATGTATATAATTACTAGTTATATGATAATAAGTAGGTATGTAATTGATACAGGTGATAGAAGGTCTACGAAATAAATGTTATTCAAAAGATTAATTTTAGAGATATCACGTAATCTCCAAATCATGGATGTTAATAACTCGAACTACAAGTCGTACGTAATTCGTAGATAAATTCATTAGTTAGGTGGAAAATTGAGAGTAACATATATTTGGTGTCATTCGAAATGAAAGGATAAATTTTTTGGGTATAAAATTTTGAGAAAATATCACTTTAAAATGACAGCTTGTCACAAAATTTTACAAATAAAAACAAATAAAAAACTACAATATGCAGGCGGCTTCATGTTAGTGAGGCATAAATGAGGCATACATTATACTATTATAGAGAATACAACAATACTAAAAGGTGTTTTTTTTAATATATTTACATAATTTCTTTTGAATGTAAATGGTAAAATTGTATGGTTTGCCTTATGAGGTAAATATTATTATTCAGTATATCTATCTATCTATATTGGATATTGTATAAAAGTGAAGATAAATATGTTTCGTAAGTATTGAAGAAAGGGAAGACCTTAGTTGACCCTAGGTGACCCGTGTTGATAAACTGCAGACTAAACTGCTGATAGAGAGAGAAAACTGGAGAGAGCTGGTAAAAAATCGTAGGCCCAATAAGAAATAAAATAAACAATAGTTGATAATTTTCTGAGATCTATACGAGCTTTATAATTGATAAGAACTTTCTAAATATCTTAATGTGTCTTAATTACTAAGATAGAATCGTATGTATTGTCATCCGGGCGAATAGAACGATCCGTTAATATTAGAATTTATGATAATTTAGTAATATAGGTAGGTATGTGTATTTTTAAATAGTAAATAAATTTGTCTTTTTAATTTTTAGTTGTCACTTGGGACAAACGAAATTAATTATAGTTATGTTCTCTTTTCAGTTCTCTGGTCTTCTAATAGGTTTTCTCTGCCTCGCAAAATGAATAATAATAGCTAAAATATCTAAATGACAATAGCATATACTTTTAATAAATAAAAATAAAAACCAAAATATTTTTTATTTTTTTCAGATGGTCTTACTTGCTGCTTCAAACCGTGAGTTACTTCTTGAATCGTGGCACGTTAGATAATTATTGGAATGAAGTAAGATGGTCGGTGCTTGTATTCCAAACCGCAGCCCTATTAGAGGTTTGTTTCTTATATGTGTTATTATAAAATACCATTTATTATAATGAGGTATATCTATATAATATAATATCTATAATAGGTTTAATTATACGACGTAGATTTTAGGTTAGAAGTTAGATTATGTGATATTTAACAAAGAAAAGTTCCGAATCTTTGAATTATATTATTTTTTTTAATTAAATATATGATTTTTTTTAAATATGTATTTATTAAAAATACAATAATAAATACATATTTATTAAAAATATATATTTAAAATCAACTTGCGTGGGAAGGTCGTGATAAGAAAAAATATGTATATTGGAATTTTTAGGCCCACCCAAATTCTGTGAGAATGTGGACTTTTGTACTTACTAATAAGCTTTTGTATTCAAATAATGTGAATGCATATAAAGAACAAAGAGTGCCTAATCTTTTATTATATACATGTGATCTTTAACTTAGATGTATAATTAATCTGTATTAATTGAAGACTTGCCCTTGCTAACATACAATTTACAAAATTTTACATTAAGTTATTATTAAATTTTACATTGTTTTTTAACCGTCGGTCCGCAGGGTATGACTTTAACGCAACGGTTGTAGGTTCGATCCCCATTCGAGAAGTGAAATATTTATTTACGTTTATATATCCGTTTCTACGCTCTGGTGTCGAGACGAAGCGCGGCGTTGAGTTCTGCCACTCAACACGCATGCCTCCAGGATTCGGCAGAAAGTGAGGAACGGAATGCCTTAACACTATGTTCCCTCTGCCTACCCTGCTGTATGCGATATACAGCGTGAAGCTGATTTTTTAATTTATTAAATATTATTCATATTTGCAGATAGTACACGCAGCCATACGTCTGGTGCCGTCTGGCGTTATGGTTGTATTAATGCAAGTATATTCGCGCGTGTTCATCGTTTTCGGGGTGTTACTTGCCACCGAGTCAGCCAAGTTGAGTCCCGGCCTCCCTATATGCGTCCTAGCTTGGTCTATCACAGAAATAATACGTTACGCATATTATGCATTAAATCTTCTAAACATGGTACCACAACTGCTACTGTTCTTTAGGTAAGTACCATAGCTATTTGCTATTATGAATAAGTACCTAGTGATCTATTCGTGGCTTGCATCAAATTTTAAGTAAATTAAGGCCTAATTATTATTTTGATATATAAGCTACCTAATACTATAAAGTTTAATCGAAATCCGTTCAGTATATGGATAAAATTGGAATGAATATCTATATTCACATATTTTATAATATTATACAAGTTATAAATTACGTGCAATCAGCTATTATTATAACTATTGTAGTATTAGCTTTTCCTTTGAAGATCATTAATTATTTGTGTAATATTAAGGAGTATTCTTAATGGTTTGTAATGTATGTATCTTTATATTATTGATTGTTTTTTATAATGTACAAAGCGGGAGTCGGGCTTGCCCCCCGAGGTTTCCGTAAATTCAAGCTTAGCGTAGTTAGAGCCCTTTCGTGAGCTGAACTAGCGGTTACTTCCTTTTTTTTTCTTAAAGCGTACGGAACCCTAAAAACAATTAATTGAATCATAATATGATAAAAAGGAAATGTAACATAATATCTTTAAATACTGGTGTATGTAGACTAGCCTTTTACATAAGCCCAAAGTGAATGTTGTTTTTGGGGCCTGTATTGGGGCAAGGTATTCAAGATGATTAATTCGGATAAAATTTGGTAAAAACGGAAACTATAAAAAATGTAATAATTAGAATAATATTTATAAGTTTATTGTAGGTGCGAAATAGAATCACAAACAGTTGTTACTTTCCATATAATTTCCATACAACCGAAGTCAAAGAGGTCTTAGGCCGTAATTAAAATACAAGTATATTTGTTTGAAAATCTATTGGTGCATAATATGACTTGCATTATGTAAAGTAACTGTAAACGTGGCGTTTGTGGGTTCGATTCCCAATTGGGAGATTGAATTATTTTCATGCCCTAGTAACAAGTCAAAGAGCGGCGTTGAGTTTCGCAATGTCTCGATATTTGGGCTAAAACTAGGGAATGAAGTGTCTTAATACAAGGTTTACTATGACCCTGCTATATACGGGATACAGTATGAAATTAAAAAAATAATTTAATTATGTTTTCAGGTATTCGACATTCCTCGCGTTGTATCCTATAGGTATAACCGGGGAGCTTCTTTGTATGTATCATTCATTGGACGAAATTGCAGAAAAACAGCTATTTACCATACTAATGCCAAATAAGTGGAACTTTATATTTAACTACTATTATTTCCTAATTTTCTACATGTTCTTATATGTTCCATTATTTCCTTTCCTCTTTGGACATATGTTAAAACAAAGACGAAAGATGCTGGCCGATGACTCCAAGAAATCTGCTTAACTTTAACATATCCAAAAATTATAATAATTTATTATTAAATTATAAATGTTTTCTTTACATAGTTTGTATTTTAATTTTGTTACTTTGAACCTGCTTATAATTTATTTATACGATTATTAATTTGATGACGCTATGTTATATAATTTCCAAAATGTTTACGAATAAATAAAATTGGCAATTTATATTATCAGCTAAAAAACTGTATAAGTATTTAGTTTTTATTTAACGTGGGTACAGTTTGGAGCTAAGTATAAAATATTTAGTCTTTAATTAACCAGTAATGAATGGAATAATAATTGTCAAGAATTAGCGAAAACAACATTAGAGGAATAAAAAAAAAGAGATGATTTTTTTTCCATTTTTACGCATGCCAGCAATAATAAGGAAAACCGGAGAATATTTCCAATAAGTGTGCGATATTTCATGTTTGTGAAAAGGCATACAAAATAAATTGCAGAAGTGATGAAACAGCCGACCATATAACGAAATTAGGTACTATGTGGATCATTGGATAAACATAACTTAAAATTATCGCAAGTCATTTCACATGTAAACTTTGGTTTTAATTTATTCTGTTTACACGAATCTCGTTAAGAAGAACGATTATATAACATTAAAAGTTTACATCTTGCATAACATGACCAAATGTATGTGATTTATATTAGAAGATCGACGTTCAAGCTATCGTCCTAAAAATATATGGGCATTTCTCACATTCAGCTAAATGTGCGGAGTTGCGGAATATTTGAAATCACGGAAATATTGGGTCGATTGCGTCACGCCCTAACAAGTTTCGTGTCTCTATGTCCTACCGTTGAATAAAATTTCAAGATTTGGTCTAATTTAGAACGATAATTCGATGAGATTTTTTCTTCAGAAAACAACAAAATTAGTCTACTAGCATTTTGTTCATAATGTGATGAGTGCTTTTGGTAATGAATGAGTTTCATGCAAATTATATTGTAATAACTCTTGTAAATAAATTAAACACCTCGAAGCTTTTACAGAACTTATATTTCTTCCAGGGCTATATATCATTTGGCTTGTACAATGTATATGTTATAGTCGGTAAAACAAACAGGCTTAGTAATTAAATCTTATAGTAAGTTTGTGTGTTTACTTGTGTATTATTTGTTAAAAGACTCAATAATCTCAATGACATCACGAATGTTGGAGTTGATAGAGCTGATTGCCATCGTCGCTACTCTACGAATGGTTGCTTCTACTACCGTCAATATGATACCGTTGAAGAGTCTCGTAAAGACTCCAATGAGAGGATTCAACAACCAATCGTACAATAGGTTCCCAGTGAGACGTACACGTAGGCGCCTGTAAACAATACAAAGGTCATACATATGATTATATGAAAATAATAATTAATTGTATTACTTTGTTCATATATATATTTTTTTCCATATAATATTTTTACAGTTGTAAAGCGTAGGTGATAGGTGATATTCCAACTAAGAAAAGAAAATCATTTTTAAAAAACGAAAACTGACCACCAGTTCGTACGTTATTATTCAGCTACATCGACATTCTTATGTCTGTCAACTTATTTTTGTAAAAGGCCTTTATGTAAAAAGAACTTATTTTTGTTGTTAGAATCTCTAAATTCTATATTCTTTATAAATATTTTAGACCCTCATAATATTTTTTAGAGCATTTTGATGTATTTAATAAATGAAATGGTTTCATGATTTAAAAATAAAATCATGTGATTCTATGTATAATTGCACAAATATCAACTAAATAGCTTATAATAAATCAAAATTCAAGCAAAAATTTCTCTAGGTAACTCAGCGTTCATTAAGCAACAAACATAATGACAGACAATAGTTAAAATAACAAATACTTATTTTATAACCAGCTATTTACAATACATTAACGATCCAAGGTTATCGTCATTAGGTATAAAGGTGAGCAAAGACTGAACTTAAAGGTTAAATTAACTTTTTATCGACCCTTTATTAGTTATTAAAGTTGCCTGCATTATATAAGGTGATAATTAGTAATTAAAAAGTAGTTTGTGATTTAAAACGGCTTCAATGTGTTTACATTATTCATTTAGAAATATAATTTTATATTTCATTTTTAATCTCGTATATGTCTTTATGGATTATAAAGTCCATTTCTTTTTTTTTAAAAAGTAGACTGAAAAAAAAATATTACCATATTAAAAAAACCTTTTATAAAACAAGGTACAGAACCGCAGATATAGAAACATTATTTTGTATTAAGAAATACAAAAATATGAGTATTAATTAAATTTCAATAGTTTAAAACGACATTATACTAGCCACATAGCTAGTACACACGAGTTCACGACATTATATAATAGTAATTTATTATAGGTATAAAATCGTTAAGATGAATAAACTGTGTTGGCAATCAACAATAAAATTATAATAATTATAAAATTAAAAGCCTACATACGATTAGTTAGTTAGTTATTATCTGATAAAAATGAATAATAAATACTCACCCACGGTCGGCTATAGAGAATTGCTGCAATTGGATTTCGTCATTATTAAAATCAATTAAGACATCAGCGATAATAACGAAGCGATCCAACGATCCGACAATCCCGCCTCTGGGACCTATGTTCATTACTTGAACTAAATATCTGTAGTTGAACTAAAAATGGAAAAAAAAATGTAATATATAATAAATGTGAAACTTTTAAACGCTCGTATATGTAGGTGTTAAAATATATACAGTTGGCGTTATTTATTATGTATATTATATGTAAAATTTTGTACATATGTATATATCTATACTTATAATAATATCCTAACGGATCGTACATGAAAGATTTATAAGAAAAAATGTTAATGGTGATATTTAATAGCGTAATAGAAACAAAAACAATGATTATTATTTTTTTTGTTTGTCGGTGCATTTGTTCATGCTATTCTCAGAAACGGCTTAACTGGATTTATTTGCAGTTCTCACTATTGTGTTTTGGTAAGCTTCTCTTAATATTTGGCGTTTGTTTTTTTTAATTGGTAAATAAATAACAAAAATATAACATTTTACAGAATGTTGAATTGTGAATCTACAAAACGATGATCTCTAGGTAAAAATATCGAAAGAGAAAATCGCAAATGCTTATATTGTTCTTTTGAATTACTTAGAAGGGTAGTTTTAATAAGATTTTATGAATTGAAATTTGATACATTGTTTCTTTGCATAATTGTTTTAATAATTTACCTTTTTATATAGGTGTATATATTGTTTTTATAATATATTTTAAACAAACGAAAATAATGCAGATTATTAGGTTAATAACTATGTCATTCAAGCGGGCGAAACCGCGAGCGGGGCGCTAGTTACATGATACATTACGCCAACTTTTAACGAAAATCACAAAGGTAAAAGTATATAACAAATATTATAGGCAAAATGTAATACGTACTAGTAGGTACCTGAGATTTCAAAAATTAGAACACGTTATCACTTCTATATTGGATTGGTCACATAGATAGCTTTATTTTATCATATTATTAATATTCAGATTCAAAATTATAGTCTTTCCATATTTAGTTTAATACATTTAAAATTTTATTAAAAAGATGTTTGTGAATAAGTAAAATAAGGAATTATTTTACGTAATTGTTTTTTTATTTACAAGTGTTTTAAATTTTAATTAAATTGTCCTTTACGATAACTCTGTTGGCATCCTCATCGAAGTTAATAATAAAATTATTTACTAAAGCTATTAAATGCGGTGTTGTCGGTTGTGAAATTAATTATTAATCACTTTCTTATGTCTCAACTAATTCTTTGTCTATATTATTATAAAAAACTTATGAATATTAAATAACTTATTATTTACAAGTTTCACACGAGAAGTAATTGTTTAAAGGACAAATACATAAAACCATATTTGAATAGGTCACGTGTTCCTCTAAACTAAAAAAATATTATTATTATTATTAACAGTAAAATAATGAATTATACCTAAGCCATATATATACAAAAAGATATTGGAAGAGTAGGTACAGCGCAAAAGCGTCAAACTATAAACAACCATCCGGGTGTGGCTTCGGTTCCTATTGAAAAAAAAAATGATTATTTTGATTATCTGATGGGCCTTGAGTTCCATCGCTCAACACGCAATTTCTTGAATTCGGGCAGAAAATGTAAACTGGAGAGTATTGACAGTAGCTAGTTTTTTGTAGAAGTATACATTAATTCAAGTGTTATGTGGTAGTGTCATACTTCGAGATCGGAGAACTGGAGTTGCACTCGCACTCGGAGCATCTTCGCAAAGTAATTGACGTTCTGATCACCAGAACGACTGACATTAACAAGACCAGTCATCCTTCCTTGAGTAAGCTTCAACCAGGCGCTATATGTGATAAGTATAGGTCTCTAAAATTATAATTTATTATTAATATTTTACAATAGTGTAAGCGAACCTATTCTTCCTTCCTTATTATATACCAAAACTATACTCGTATAATAAACAATAATACAAACATATGTAGCACAAAATTGTCAACGAAAATCATCGTTTATTAGGAATTTATTAACATTTTTCAACATACTATGTATACACATATAAATTACGTACGGAGTTACGTAAATATTAATTTTCATAGGTCGTATAAAAATGCTATAAAAAATATAAGACAATAAAAGTAGTTCAGATTCGTAAATAAAAAGTTGTATTTTTAAAGCGGGCGTTACTGAGCATTATATTTCATTAAAGTGTTATATTTAATTCTAATCAATAATTTTGTACGTACGACTTCAAATCCCTCTTCAATATCTGGCAGTTCCATGGGGTCGAGACCATTTTCCTGCATGAACGGTACAATCATCGATATAGTTTCGTCAACATAGTCATTTACTTTTGCAGTTATGCCATTATTCCATTTTGCACTAAAATATACAAAAATATATATATTAAAATACAAAATATAACGTCATGGAAACTGAACACTAGGTATTTGAAAGAAACACTAAATTGTATCAATTATAAAACTAAAACTAAATATGACTAATAAAAAGGACTCGGGTCATTGTTGGAACATGCAATGTGCCTTTGCTTCACGTGTTGATAATTGTATATCTACTTATGGGTATGTTACAAAATATACCTAATTGTTTATCTTTTTTATATTTCTTTCAATAGTTTTTTATTATAAGTTTCATATTAGAGTAGGCAGAGGAAACCTGGAAATATTTCTCGTAATATAATCCGCCTACTTCCTCTCCCAACTTTCCGTCAAATTCTGGAGGCATTGTGCGCTGACTGGCTGACTTCAAAGGCGCACTTTGTCTTGTCAGCAGAGCGAAGAAAAGAAAATATTAAATACTTAATTTCTTCGAGTGGGAATCAAATCCGCAACCTGTCGCACTTACAGTCACACGCTTGTGCCCGCGCCGGGACTGGCCTCACCTTTATGAGTTACAAGCAAAGGCATAATCTTTATTTTTTTTTGAAACACATGAAAGGAGAGCAGTAGGAAGATATTAATTTAATAATTAATAGTAAGTATACGTACATAGGGCTGTTTGATTTAATAACGTTAGCTTCCGTAACAAGCACGGCACATAATATAATAAAAGCTTTGTATTTATTTGATTTCATTTTCCTAACGCAATTGAATTGTTACTCATAGGCTTATCAGGTATTATACGTTTTTATACAAATCTATATTTTATTGATAACCGTAATCGTAATAATTAACTAATTATGATGTATATCTTCATTATTTTTGATAGCCTCTTTGTTATTTATAATGTAAAAAACATTACGATTCAAAATATTATTATAAATTATCATCGCAGTCTCGAATTCGAAATTCAAATTCGGGCGGCGATCCGAGTGTCAGGTTCTTAGTCTTAGTTCTAATGTTAGATTCTTTTAATAAACTCTGCTGTATGCGGGAGACGGGGGCTGTTTTAGTTTTTATATTATGTATCGTTTTTAATACCTCTCACAACTATAACTTACAACTATAAAATCTGACAAATGGTAGAAAAAACTAAAATCAATTACGTAGACGAAACCGGTATTTTTTTATATTACATTGGTTTTTGCCTAACGTCGCAATTTGTATGTAACCTCTAAATTTATTTGTAAGTGTGAAAAAAGCACATGATATAAAAAATAATACCTTCTCTCGTATAAATATGCCTACTGATGGATTTTTTACTTAAAATACGAATGAATTTACGTAAACAAAGTTCCGTTTCTAGTAAGGTAACCGCAGACTAAAATACATAAGATACGTCTAAATACACTAATTTGGCCTAAAGTTGAGACTAAGAATCAATCAATATACGGTTAATAACTTACGTAATATCAATAAGCATAATATGATTCGTTTTTATATTTTAATTTTAAATGAACATAGATTTTATATCGATCCAAATACACATATACCTATTATAAATGCGAATTTAAAAATATTCTAAACAATCCATTAGAGAGGTGAGTGTGTTTGACGCAACGAAGATTAATAATTGTATTTATTTGATTTCTACTGACATAGTGACTTCCAAGGTTTCTTTCTCAGAATATTAATTATGGATGACAAAGACTATTTGCGCTTGAATTATTAATGTAATTTGTAGGTAGTAAGAAAATATGAAAAATAGCATCACAATAAAACACATATAAATACTAAATACGTAGGTGATGATATTTTATAAATTTGAGATCAAAATAAACAAACTTATCACATTCATGAGATCTTGTTTTTGTAATCTCGGTGTTTCATGTAATTAAATACATAATTAGTATAATATGGTATCATTTGTAAGGTAACATTAGTAATCATACCATTACAACAGGCAAAAAATCTATTTAAAAAGAAATATAAACGGGCTCTTAATAACAACACATAGATAAAAACAAATAGGTAAACATGTAGGCAAAAATAAACAACATTGAGATCAAAATATTAAAATTTTTCATTTTCATAACTTTTTTTTTTAAATACTGACATAACATAGAATGGTTTTTTTAGTAAAGAGATCAATGAATTACCTATCAGACGGCAAAAGTGCATAGATTTCAGTTCCGGTTCGGCCTTGCTCCGGTGAGGTCGCACAATCGGACGCCCTTATTATGTATATTCGTTGTTGGTTTCGAGACCGTCGCATCTCGTTCGGCCAAACGTAAGGCCAAGGCCCCTAAGGCCCCCCCGCCGCCCAAGAAGGCAAAAACACCCGTGCGAATGGCGCTGCGTCGCCTGTCCCCCTCTCCCCTGTCCCCACAACTGTGGCCGAGCGGGAAGAGCCCGAGACCCCCGCGGCCCCCGTGTCAAGCCTCCGCCGCCCATTTACGTGCAGCAAAAGCACAAATGGGACAAAGTTTGTCATTGGCTTAACAGCCAAATAGGAGATATCTCCTATTCCACCCCGCGCCTAACGCAGGTAGGAATCAAAATACAAGTAGCCACTTCGTCGGAGCACCGACAACTAACCTCATTCCTTAGGGAATATCAAATAGGATACCACCGGTACGCCCTAGATCACGAGCGCCNTCCATAGATTTCAGTTCCGGTTCGGCCTTGCTCCTGTGAGGTCGCACAAACGGACAATCAGATTATTATGTATATTCGTTGTCGGTTATATACTTTAGTGTTGTGGTTCCCGCTTCATCCTGCGCTGTGCTGAGCTGCGTAGCACTCTGCTGTGTTGTGCTGCCCGGCGCTGCGTCGTCCTGAGGTCGATAGGACTAGAGAGTCTACTCTTCTGTGAGTACTTACACAGTTTTTATAGTTAGGCACTCACCGTCCGTTCACCGACGGAAGATTAGTTTTTGCCAAAGTGATAGTTTAGACTTAAATTACACACCCTCCCCCACCGTAAGGTGAGGGGAATGACAAAATGGTCGAAAAGGAGGATATCCTCTGCTACCTAGAAGCCCACCATAGTGAGGCCTACCGCGGCGGTTAATTATGCGCCCAACCGCAACGCGAGCCCGAGCCCGCCCAACGACGGCCCGAGTGCCGACGTTGAACAAGTAGAGCCGATGCTCTCGGACGGGCTGAGCGACTCCGAAGTCGCCCCGCCGAGGGAACTTCTCCGCGTCGCCCGCGCCCCCCGTGCACCGCAACCGTCCGGTAACGAAATGGAGGCGAACAACTGTTCTTCCTCCGATAACTTAGACGACGGTTTCGAGACCGTCGCATCTCGTTCGGCCAAACGTAAGGCCAAGGCCCATAAGGCCCCCTCGCCGCCCAAGAAGGCAAATAAGCCCAAGGGCAAAAACACCCGTGTGAATGGCGCCGCGTCGCCGGCCCCCCTCTCCCCTGCCCCCTCAACTGTGGCCGAGCGGGAAGAGCCCGAGACTCCCGCGGCCCCCGTGTCAAGCCTCCGCCGCCCATTTACGTGCAGCAAAAGCACAAATGGGACAAAGTTTGTCATTGGCTTAACAGCCAAATAGGAGATATCTCCTATTCCACCCCGCGCCTAACGCAGGTAGGAATCAAAATACAAGTAGCCACTTCGTCGGAGCACCGACAACTAACCTCATTCCTTAGGGAATATCAAATAGGATACCACCGGTACGCCCTAGAGGACGAGAGCCAATTGCGCGTAGTTCTAAAGAGCATTCCGAAAGAATTAGACGTAGAGCTTGTGTTCTCCGATCTCCGTAATAAGGGTTTCCCCGTGCGCCAAGCGCATCGGCTTTACAATTCTCGCACTAAAGTGAAATTTGATATAGTCCTTGTCGTCCTGGACGTCACTAAAGAGAGAAAGGAAATTTTCAACCTGAGGTTGGTGGGCTCTCTCACACCGACCTCAGGTTGGTGGTGGTCAAGGTGGTGGCTCCCAACTCCGCCCCTGCGCCCTCCCGCGCCGCCCTCTCCAATGGTAGCGATTTCGCACTAGTGCTAAATTTAGTTAGATCTCTCGATTTCAACGAAATCAAAATTTTCGCGAATAAATTAAGGAATACGAATAGTCCAGACGACCGCGCCCAAGCGATAATCGAGCATATAGATCTCCTGGAAGCCATCGCGGGCTCCATAGCTAAATAATTTTTCAAATGGCGGTCATCAATAGATTCACTCCATTATCCGCTGACTCGCAACTCGCGCGTTTTAAGCCAAGATCCGTGTCTATAGCAACTTTTAACGCTAATGGTGTCAAATGTCAACGTGAGTCAATGAGTGCCTTCGCTCACACTTACCAATTAGATATCTTTTGTATACAGGAGTCTTTTTTTAAGCCCGGGGTTCGCAGTCCCAGCATTGCGAACTACAGGTTTGTAAGGAATGATAGGGCCACCAAAGGCGGCGGCACTATGATTTATTACAAAAAGAATTTACACTGTATACCGCTCGACCCTCCGTCTCTTAAAGCCGCCGAGGCGTCGGTGTGCCGGGTATTCCTCACAGGCCATCAGCCATTGATTATTGCTTCCGTTTATCGTTCGGGAAATAGGCTACTATTAGAAAGCGACATTTTATCTCTACTTAGTATGGGTGACTCGGTCCTTCTGATCGGGGATCTCAATTGTAAACATAAAAATTGGAATTCGTCGATAACTCATACCGACGGTAGGAGACTCCTCGAATTCACTAGTAAATATAACGCTTTTGTTATTGGCCCACCTTCACCCACCCGCCTTAGTGCCCGCGGCACAGGCGAGGTTCTCGACATAGCGATTCTATCGAATGTAGGCTTATGTCAACATTCAATAGAAACAATTCCCGACCTCGATTCGGACCACCGTCCTGTCATTCTCAAATTAGGCGAGGTGCGCCCCTCAGGCCCACCCACTAAAACAGTAATCGACTTTAGGAAATTTGCAAAGCTCCTCCGTTCGAATGAATCCCCCTTAAAGGAATTAATACCTGGCATCGCCGACTCCGCGGAGTTAGCAATAGACGCGGCGAATAAATTTACCGAATATATTCAAAACACAATCCAGAGCTGCTCGAAAGAGGTACCAAACCTACCCGAAGGTAGGTTTGAAATCTCAGAAAAGCTCCGACGATTGATTAGACGCAGAAACAAAGCAATGAGACGACACGACGCATACCCGACTGACGATAATCGTAGGGAATTTAATAGATTAAAGAGGAGAGTTCGATTCGAGTTCGAACTTCTGCGCGGGGAGTCGTGGGATAAAAAGCTCGAGGGGCTCGCTCCATCGCACCAGGCATTCTGGGCGCTGTCGCGTGTTTTTAGAGTCGATTGTCTCTCGACTATGCTTCCTCTCATTAGGTCAGATTTATGAATTGCCGCCGATGACACCGAAAAAGCGGAGTGTCTCGCTGACAGTTTAGAGGCTCAATGTAATCCGAGTAGTCAGCCCTGCGACCCGAGCCACATTGCGCACGTGGATTCCGCGGTCGCAGAATGGACGCTGACGCCCCCGCAAGGGGAACCGCTCCGCCCGACCTCGGAAGACGAGGTCAAAGACATCATCAAAAATCTCAAAGATAGGAAGGCCCCGGGGCCCGATAAATTGTCTAATAGAATACTTAAGTCCCTTACAGCTCAGTTCTTATCTCTATTGGTCATTATTTTTAATTCCCTTCTCATGCCGTGCTCCTTCCCTGACGAGTGGAAGGAAGCCATTGTCATAGGTATACCAAAACCTTACAAGCCGCGGAATATGCCCTCTGGCTATAGACCTATCAGCCTTCTCAGCTGTTTGGGTAAAATTTATGAGAGAATCATTCTCATTAGACTCTCCGAGGTGGTAGAGGCCAAATCTCTGCTCATGAAAGAGCAATTCGGTTTCAGAAAGAAACATTCCGCCATCCACCAAGTCCATCGCGTGGTAGAGCACAAAGCTCAATACAAAGTAAAAATTTCCTACCGCAGACATACTGCCGCCATTTTTGAGTCAACAATGGCGACAAGGTCTGGCATAATGGCTTGATTTTCAAGCTGCGGCGCTCTGGCTTGCCAGACTCTCGTGCGCATCCTGCAGGTTTTTCTGTCAAATAGATACTTCCGCTATAAAGTAGAAGGAACTCTCTCCTCCTCCCGCCTCCTCCGCGCAGGCGTCCCCCAGGGTTCAACCCTCTCTCCTATGTTATACGCGCTGTACACAAGAGACATACCTCGTACCAGGGATGTACACTTGGCTATGTACGCCGATGATACCGCCCTATACACTTCTTCGCATAACACACGCATAATAGCCGATCGACTTCAGAAAGCGGCCTGCGTACTTCGTGTGTGGTTCCACCAATGGAGAATCGAGGTTAATCCAGAGAAGAGTAAAGCGATACTCTTCCCTCGCGTTAGTTCATAGCAAATCTCTACCATCTATCTATTAGATAAAGCCATTCCCTGGGAAAAAGAGGTCAAATATCTAGGTGTCACATTAGACTCTAGACTCTCCTTCAAACCCCACGTCACGAAAGCTTGCAATAAAGCTAAATTCATTCTTAATAGATTATACTATCTCCAAGCGTAGTAAAATGTCACTTAGAAATAAGCTGACACTATACAAAACTTGTATTTGACTTGACCCGTCCTCTCTTATGCTTGTGTAGCGTTCGCGCACACTAAGCTAGATCCCATCCAAAAGGTACAAAATAAATTCTTACGTATCGCATCAGATTGTCCCTGGTTCGTGCGTAACGTCGACCTACATAGAGACTTTGAACTGGAATCGATTCACGCGAGCGCGCAGGCTCGCACGCGAATCCCCTCATCGTTAATGCGTGGGATTACATTCCTAACGCGCTCCCCAGACGTAGACGCTTGCGCAGCGTCCTTTTAGACCCCGATGACGCCATTACTATAGCGAATGCCCCGTATGTAGGTAGGAAACACACTACTCACACACGACACAAACACCTAAACCGGTGTCACTGTAAAAGCCAATAGGGCTAACAGCATTATCCACATGTTAGACATTAAACATGCATAGATTTCATCGGCTCATTTCCTTTTAATAAATAAATCTATTATTAGAAGTCAGTTTTTTTGTTCACAAGCATTATGTGGCCGAGTGTTGTGAGGAGCTTTGTGTTTGTGACTGAGTGCTTGTTTTATATGAGTGGGAATGGTAGTGATGAATCGATACCGCTCGTGCATCGAAGTGTTGGTAACAATACTGATTTCAAAACTAATAAATATACGAAATGAAAAAATATTTATTAGAACTTGTATTTTTAATAACATAAATAAATAGGTATGTTTAAAATTTTTGTACCGCAAATGAAATAAAAATGTAGATTGTAAATAATTAAACATCTTCTAATGTAGATTGGTATTACGAAACTAATAATAATCTGCTTTTAGCTGTCAAGTGTCAACGTTTTGCAGTGCATTGGCAATTGAAAAAATCGGATTTCTAATGTCAATGTCAATTGTGAATTGTCAAATAAATCTATCTTAACTTAGCACGTGGGTAAATGAATTAATGAAAATAATACTCTAATATGGGAAAAGCGAAGAAAGTAAAACCCTCACAACTCGGCAAAAATGTTGCTCTTGCGGACCAGATTGAAGCTTCAAGTTCTGTCAAAAATAAAAGTAGGATAAAAGACAAAAATAGACATGATGAAGACGAAGACGTAAGTAGAGGACGTAAACATAAATTCAATAAATTAGCATTCAAAATTTGATTTTCTAATTTTTATGTTAGTTTGTAAACGCAGATTTATCCAAAAAAATTCTTAAAGCGGCAAGGAAACAACAAGCTGAGCTTGGTAGTGCAGTAACTTCTTCTTCAGCAACATCTCTTCCAATTTCATTTAATGGTATGTTTTGTTATTGCTTTTTTATTGTTTATGTGAAACCATAGCTTTTTTATTTGATTTTACGAAGTATTAATTTTAGATCCTGCTTCTGACAATGATGATGGATCAGATCATGATGAACTTGAACCAGATACTTATTATGATAATATTGAGATCAACGAAGAAGATGAGGAAGCTCTTAAAATGTTTATCTCATCAAAACCAGAAAAAACTCGTACTTTGGCAGATATTATTAAAGAGAAAATTACAGATAAACATACTGAACTTCACACACAATTTTCAGATGTAGAAACTTTAAAATTGCAAAATATTGATCCCAGGTTTGTCTGTTGCTATTTATCTAATACAATAATACTCATTGTTCTTTGTCTACTTAGTTTGTTAGTATGTTGTTAATGAAATTATGCTGTTTCTAGGATAAAAGATATGTATGAAGGTGTCAGAAATGTTTTACAAAAGTATAGATCGGGAAAGCTACCAAAAGCATTTAAAATGGTACCACATTTACAAAATTGGGAACAGATATTATATATTACAGAGCCAACAACATGGTCTGCGGCAGCAATGTACCAGGTATTGACATATTTATACAGCTTCATTTCTTTCTATGCATCGCGACAGAAGCAATGCTTTCCCCACCTTATGCCCTAATTTTCTAGACATACAAGCGGCAGGGGAAATGAAAGTGATCAACTATGTATTGTTTTTGTTTATTGTGTATTGTAACTGCATATTATTTTTACAGGCAACAAGAATCTTTGCTTCCAATTTAAAAGAAAAAATGGCACAACGCTTCTATAATTTAGTATTATTACCAAGAGTAAGGGATGATTTAGCAGAATATAAACGATTAAATTTTCACCTATATCAGGCTTTAAGAAAGGCATTATTTAAACCAGGAGCGTTTATGAAGGGTATACTATTACCATTACTAGAAGTAAGTGCTTACTACTTGCTATAATGAACCCTCCATTTTGTTATTAATTTTTAGTTTTCTATAATTTTCTTCTTATCTTTTAGGCTGGAGACTGTACATTGCGTGAAGCTATTATCATTGGTTCAGTTTTAGCTCGAAATTCAGTCCCAGTACTTCATTCAAGTGCAGCTCTTCTAAAGATTGCTGAAATGGACTACACTGGTGCAAATTCAATATTCTTAAGAATTTTGTTTGACAAAAAATATGCTCTTCCATATAGGGTTGTTGACTCTGTTGTATTTCACTTTTTGAGGTAAATAATTTCTATTAGTCCTTTCATGTGTTTGTAATATATCAAATAATTGCAGTAATACACAAAGACCAATTCACAATTTGACTGATAATTCGAATTATTGTCTTCGACCTGCCATGGTGGCACAGGGATATACAAGCATATGATTTTTAGAGTGACAGGCTCGATTCCCATTAGAAGGAATTAAATATTTAATATTCTTATTTTCGAGGCTTTGGTAAATAAGCAAATGTGACTTTGACTTCTGTCATTCAGTACATGCCCACAATTTGGTGGAAAGTGGAGAACAAGAGTGTCTTAATTGGGAAAGGAGTTACTACTAGGACTTAATACTAAGTCTACCTTAATAATTAAGCATTTTACTTAATAACTAAGAATTTTACACACAATGCCTCTCTAGAATTCAGTGGGGACTGGAAATGTCTTAATGAGTACAAACTGTTCTAACACTGGGTTGTCAGGTTCTCCCTGTCTACCCTGCTAAATGAGGGATACAGTGTGAAACCAAAAAACCTAAGTGATAATTGTAAAAGAAACTACACAATATTTCAGGTTTCAAAGTGAAACTAGGATGTTGCCAGTGCTGTGGCATCAAGCATTATTAACATTTGTTCAACGTTACAAAGCAGATATTTCTTCAGAACAACGAGATGCACTTTTAGAGTTGCTCAGGAAACAGTCTCATCCAACTGTAACTCATGAAGTAAGTAATTACTTTTATGTCTGGAATTGACCTTCAAAAAATCTATTAGAATTTAGCATTATCTTTAAAAAACTATGATTCACATCTAATGTAGTAATTTCTTTTAAGTAGCAGGTATTTGTGTCATTGAATTGAAAAAATTAAGAATCTTTATCTTAATACTAGACAAAAATTTATTGCATGTAAATGTGCTGCAACAATCTCAAATTGTTCAGTTATTTACTTGGCAGTAAAAAAAAAGCCTAGCGACACATTAAATTCATAATTTTTTTTATCTAAGTATTATTTATTGCTTTTGTATCTTTTAAGAAGCTAAAAATTACATTATTTAAAAGTTGTGTTATTCCATATTTGTTTACTAACTCAAAAAGTTTGATAGATTATGAATAAAATTCTGACAATGCACAGTAATTACAATGAATATTTCTTTTTATTTTAATATTTACAAATTATAAACAAGCATTAATATTAATGAATGTAAAATAATATTATTAATACAATAAACATAGAATTCAATTAGTATATTTTAATATATAATAAGTACAAAATTATACTTTTTTTTATAATGCAGGAATCAAACCTATAATCATTTTATTTTTTAACATGTGTAATATAAAATCCAATAGGAATAATAAACATACACATACATATAAAGCCATTCAAACTGTTTTTAATGAATTAATTTGTAAATTTTTTTTTCCAGATTCGAAGAGAATTACACTCTGCCACATGTAGAGATATAGAAGTTAATCAAGAAATAACAAATTGTATGGCTGTTGAATAGAATTACATTTAATGAAATAAATATGTTATTATAAATAGGCTTTTATTATTAAGAGGTGTATTATTAATCTTATAATTATATTTAAAAATATAATTTTTAATACTTTATAAAATAATATAAGAATAATTATATAACAATATTATACAATTATAGTCCTCAATATTTAAAGAAATTGAAAAATTACAATAAGTATTTTTACTTGCTCTGGTAACAAGGCAAAGTCATGCATTGAGTTTTGCCACTCAGTATGTATTTCCTTACCAATTCGGCAGAAATGGGTGAATTATTATTTATTAATTCGCTCTGGCACCAAGGCAAAAGCCTGGCATTGAATTCTGACACTCAAAACGCAAACTGGGGATAAAGTGTCTTAACACTAGGTTCCCTTTGCCTACCCTGCTGTGTGTGGGATACAGTGTAAAGGTAATTTCATATTTTGATTTGATTTTTACAGAGTAAAGTAAAATAAATTTAAGAACAAAAAAAATGTATTACGAATTGCTAAAGTTAGAAAAACATATTGGTATATCTATTTGGCTGGTTACAAAATATACTGATGGTAAAATTGACTTTCCACAGCTGCACTTCCTTCCAGAAATGAAATCAAACGATCCTATTTTTGATCCACATTTTTCACAAAGTAATTTTCCTCTAGTCCACTGTTCTTCATCTATCTTTTTCTTTATCCAAGAAGGTAACTGGTCTTCTAATAGATATACAAAAAGTTTGGAATTATAACTATCACATTTTTCGTCACAAAACGATTTGTAAGTATTAGCCATATTCGTAACTAATATTTGTCGACATTTATGACATTTTATTGGTTTTATTGTAGTATCTTTATTCATTATAATAGAAAAAAATATGTTATATTAATTGTAATGACATTAATCATAATTTTAAGGTTATATCATGTGTCATTGTCATGTCTGACAATTGCCAAATGTCAGTAGGTAAATTTTATATTCCTGAACTGAAATGTCACAATCAAAGAACGGAACGCCACCTTAAATATATGTACTTAATGGTAGAAAAATAATTTCATTTGGCTTTCATAAATGACACGACGGCAACATTATAGTTTTGTTACCTAAGCAAACGTTTTCTCATATTTTTCCACCGGTCCTCACTATTATCTTCTTATTTTCTTAGTATTTCGCACACAGCAGGATAGATAGAGGGAACCTAGTTATGACACTCCGTTCTTTACTCTCCATACAATTCTCGATACCAAAGTAAAGAAATGAATATATAATTAAAATAAATATTTTATTTCCTCGAGTAGAAATCAAATCTTAATACAGTCAGTAACACTTAGTGGCTCTGCGGCACTTCTGGCTCAAAAAAAAATTAAATATTTTATTCGGACCAGGGCGGTGACGGTATTGTATTTTAATTTTGGAAACTATTGGAAAAATACATCAGATAAATTTGTGAACAAGGAGCAAGATATTTCTTCAAAAACATATACCATTGTTAACGAATATCACAATTTTGTTTTACTTATATGTTATTTTTTAAAGTGCAATAAAGTATATAATAATAATAATATCTAAATATTTAAAGGCTTAGTTGTCGACTTTACTAAATAATAGAGATAAGTCTGATATTAATTGTACAAGATCGAAGTGTAGACGAATTAAATATTATAATAATATAGGTTGACTTGGTAAGGATGTAGTAGCAATTCTTTGCAAAGTATAAAATAATATTGGCTACTAGAATGAAACAAGAAATCGCATGTGCGTGATATTTTTATTTTCATTGAATTTATTTAGATACGTACTCAACGAGAATTTTGCGCAGTTCAAATATTCATTCACCTATAATATGGCTAATGTGCTCGATTTAGTTTACAATGACTTAAGTACATGTATGGCATTGTACAAATGTACAGTTTGTCAACAAATACTTAGATATAACATTAATAATAGGGTATAAAAAGTGTACATACAATTATACGGCATCAAGTTCAATGACAAAATATAAAGCTAAGTATTTAGAAATTATTAAGATGATAAGATATTTGAAGATACAGTTAAATTAATTTGGTTTCGATTTTAATGTCGAATTATATAATGGTAAAACAATTCTGCTTCGAAAAAAAATAAAATAAAAAGTAAGCTGTTTTAAATATCTTTTACAAAACAAGATGACAATTACATTTCCATTACTACCTGTATTAAGTTATAGAAATCGTTTACTACATACCTATTTGTGTGATTGCATTTGTGTTTATTTTGAAGCAAAATAAAACAGAAATATTGATTAATACAGAATAAAACGTCATTTATAATGATAGAGTCAAGGGTGTCGTCAGGAAAGGCACATAGAGCCATGGAAGTATTTTCAATCGGCTCATAGGACCTTTATTATATCCACATGCCCCTTACACCATTCATTGATGTCACCCTTTGACAGAGTTTACTTAGTCTATAAAATTAATATTGTTATTAATTTTACAGATAAAATTTATTTAAATTAATTGCGTTGACGAGTTTATTTTTCTAATAGAATAAAAGAGATCTATTCCTGCAATCCATTTTTAATGCATTATAATATAGCTGAAACAGAGGTCAATCAACTTGCTATTGAGATTTAAGTAATAAGATCTTAAGCTCTGTGGTTTATAGCGTTAAGAAAAAATATTAATTTAATAGCAATTAAATTAGTTACCCTGGTATATTTGTAACGTTTATTTTGTGTGTTATTGTAGTTTACATCATATTTATATACTTTAACGTACATTCGTAAGATAACTTCGGATGTGTTCACGTAGTACGTAGTATCATGCATACATTTATATTATTAAAAATCCCTTCGTAGGACTCCAGACTAAATAAAAACCGTTAAAATCGTTTAAAAAGGCCACATTTCGTTTTAGTAATATAGATTACATATAAAACAAAATGTTTAAACATATTTGCTGAATCCAAACAATTATTCATGTTCTGTGTATAGTATAGTACCTCTAACTTTACAATTATTTATTTTACATTTTTAGTAGTACAATATCGTTCAAGAATGTTTTTAGGCTTTTACGGTATATAACACGCAACATGCATAAGATATTTTGTGTAACAAAACTTAAAAGAGCACGTGTCGTAAAGCGAGTACGTATGTTTAAATAGAAAAAAATATATCAATTATAAAGCTTTAAAAGAAAGAACGTAACTTTGAAGAATTTGTGAGAATTACAATAAGATAACAATGTTTGCTTATATAAAAATGTCATAAAACATTTTAAAATATGTGTTTAACATGCATTGGAGCTTTAGGTAATGGCGTTAATGTAATAATTGTTGAGATACATGATTTATGACACATTTCATAATTATCTTCCAGATCTATTATTTATTATTTTACGCAATCATATTGGGTGCCTCTCCTAAGTCTCTTGTTTACATTGCAGTTTTAATTGTGCGCTGTTATGGTTCATTTACATACTTAGCGAGGCTTGAGAATATTTTTCATGTTCTTACAAGCGTTTGAATGCCACTGACACACTTGTGACTTGCGAGTGTGTAGTGCCAGTTTAGTTTGAATTATGCTCAAAAACCTACTCTGACCTGCATCAGCTCTTGCAAGCTCTCGCAAACACTCCGTTTACACGCTTTTATGTATTTGTGGCCACTTCCCGAGCTTTGCTAAGTGTGAAGATGCACCATTCAATGTTAGGAAGATTTGGAAAGAATGCAGATTATACAAAATTCGAAATGATTTATATACGTATTTTGTATTATATTGTAATTTGTATATTATTATATTTCAAGTTAAACTTTTTTGATAGTTTAATCCTACTGTAGATAGTAAATTTCTATCTTCGTATAATTGCTATATAAACAAGAGTTTTAGTCCATTATTTATATTATAAGTAGGTACTGCTAGAATATCTAGTGCATATGTTGATGAAACAAGATTATGTAAAAAATACCATTACTTATATACAAATACAAAATCAACTGTAGTTATATTTTAAGAATATGTAAAACATATTATAGCATTGAAACTTAGAAATTACGTGCGCTTAATTTTCAGCTTAACAATATAAAATTTCGATCACAGACAAAATTACTAATTATATTATTATGCACGCCTTAACTTTGCATTTATATGTTTTTTTAAAATATAAAATACTAAACTTATCAATATAATATTCTAGAACCATACAAATGTGGGATTATTCAAAGCTGAGACAACCGGTATTTGTGACTAAAATTAATTTCAAGGCAACAATTTTTAAAATGATAAAGCGAATATCTTTATACAAGTTTACTATGCTAAATGACTTGTAGCGTTTATTTCGTAGCCACAATACTTAAATGTTTATCTTATAATAAGATCACTGTCCCTCAGGTAATGTAAGATAACAAAGGTAAGTAGGTTTACATCAAAGATATCAGAATTTATTAGTCTAATTTGAACTGTTTTCTATATAAATATAAATAACAAATAAACGAGTTTAACCGCAGTTACTATTGCTAAGTAAGTATGCATTATAAATATTGCAGGCAAATCTTAAAATAACAAAAAACTATAGGTATAGTTACATAAGAAAGCATATGCTTAATACTAAAATTATAAAAAACAATTAAGACAACTATTAATATAAATAAAAGTAATAAATTATGAAAATAAAAGAAACATAAGTAAATACAGTTCAACAGTAGGAAAAAAATTGATAACTATGACTTAAAAATGTACTCAATTTCATTATCAACTATAACATATTATAAAATAGAAGTGAAATGTGTGCCGGTTAACGTTCTAAGCGTACAAAGATATACTATGAGTTTAACGTAGATACATTCTACTTTATTGTTAATTAAAGATACTTTAGACTATATTAAAGAATATTCTTATATTTTGTGAAATAATTATGCCTTGTCAATTAATGAAAAAAAAAACAGAACACTGTTTAAATAATTAAATCTATTAATTAGTTCGTGTCGTGATTGAAAATAATTGAATATTTTTTTATTTTATATAATGACTGTGAATTATCAATTAGGAAATTTAAATGAATTTAAATTATAGTGACCTCAAAAATCATAGCGTAACGAAAAACAATGAAGTCGCTTGAGTTATTATAAATTTAAAATCAATAGGCAAAGGTTTTTAAAAGTAATAAGATGTATTTAATTTTTAAAATAATGACCAAAAAATAATAGTTTTATTTATTCATATTTTGAATCCTTGTTTCATATTTTAAGTCATGATTTTTGTATGTATATTGCTATTTCGTAGCTATAATATAAAAAAAAATGACATTGTATGAAATATTAAAAACTAAACATTCAGATAAAATTGATTCGTTGGTATTATAAAGTTAATAAGTATACTCTACTAATCCTATGAAAGCAAAAAGGTATCTAATTGAAGCGTACTATAAGTAATTAGCTAAGCAACAAATATTGTTCAATAGTCAAAGCCTTGACTTAACTTGTAAGTTATCTAAATACATTTTTCAATTGACCAACTTATCTCTAGCTCTACCTATTAAGAATATCCTACAAATTATGCTTTTGACTAAAATAAATGTTATATTTTTCTGTTTTCTGTATATATAAAAAATAAAGGTAAAACTGGAATTCTAATAATAATTAACATAAGACATGTAGCGTTTCGAGGCAACTAACATAGTAATACAGATTAAATAGAGGAGAGCTGAAGATTAGATACATATTCATATAGGTTGGTATATTTGAACTATCTAATCTAAAATATTATATAAATTGAAACAAATGTCTGACAAATTTTAAGCTGTTTAAATTTTAAAGATTTGGTAGGTTAAGTAAACCTAAATATCACGGTTAAAAATGTTTTACTTTATAATAAATCATATTTCTAAATTATATAGGCTATATATAATGCTTCTTTGATAAATAAAGATTCACGAGGAATTTTTTTTTTAATTTATGGTTTAAAAGTAAGCTTAGAATTACATAAAAAATCCGGATGACGTAAATAATAATTAGACGATTAATCTAGACGTTAGGAATTCGGCCGAATTCACATCGTCGAGGCCTTTTTCTTTCAATAGGTATATGCCTTCAACAAAGAAGAAAATAATTTAAAAAAAAACATCATACTAAATTGGAAAAAAATGGATGCAAGCACTTGTATTAATTAAACTTTTACCAAAGAATTGCTTGACCTTTTAGACATTTTTTAGATCTTTCAACTTAACATAACTTAATATTTTCTACAGTTTCTAAATCTACAAACAATTAGTTAAGTTAAATGTCAACATTCAACCTCAAATACATTAACAATTGCAAGGGGAATATAAATATTATTTGCAAATTTTATATAAAATTATAATTTTGTATGAAATGATAACGAAAGAAAAATATTTATGTATTTAAAACGTTTTCGAATTCCACTATTTTCGTTAACATTAGGAAATGCATGACTGTTTTTGCACAATTTCTATAGAATAGCGAGTTAAAAAATGCAACTATATAATGTTTTAGGTAAACTCAATTAAGTTTTTTTACGTTCAAGAATAGGTTTCCAACATATTCTGCTAGCTAGCTTTTAAGGGTAAGCTCAATACTCCTAAGAATTATAATTTAGTAAGCACAACATAAATAATAGCAAGCACTATTTTACAAATATTTTTTTATTGATACTAGCCGCATAGTCGTATAAATAAATGTATAACGTATTCAGATACCTGTTCTTATTTTAATGAAAAAATTATTGCTTATATGATATATTGGCGACACGTCTTATTTTGTAATTAGGATAATACATTACCACATAAGGATATAGAATCTTTGAGCCACAATTCAGCAATAACTCTTAGTTAAAATGGAATGTTATAAGAGTCGCTTTTACAAGCCAGTTGCTGTATGACATACATATGTAATAGGGATGTGACGACTACTCTAAAATCAACATATTAATAATTTCTTTACTAGTTTTTAATAAAAAAATAATTAGATAAAATTATATCCTGCACATGTTTGTTTTTATAGAGGTTTTATTTTAATTTAAGTTTATAATAGTTTAAATGACGTCAATTATTCTTCGACGTTTACGGAATGACAAATGACAAACTGCATATATTATAAATGCATTTAATTGTGTGTGTTTGTAAGTCCAGTTTAAGAGTGGAGGGTGTCTACGTATTTGTCATATATAAAAATATAATTTATAAGTTTTTTGAGCGTCTAATGTGTGTACGTATTGGTAAAACACATTCTCAAAAGCAGTCGTCATCCCTATTTAGTTGTTCAATTCATCAGATAACAATAACAGGATTTAGTACTTAGCATTACATAAAAATCGTTGTTCACATATTTACATAATACTTATTATAAAATAATGAATTATGGAATTATTGTACATTCAATTTTAAAATAAATGTTATAGCTCAATAATGAATTATATAAAAGATCTGATTTATTGAACAACTAATTTACAATTATTAATAAAAAATAATATTTAAGTTGGCTTTAAAAGAACCATATAAAATAACGAAAACACTTGTCAGTCAAAGTTTGGGTAAATAAATAAAAAAAAATTTAGAAGAATTGAAAGCATATGAATTGTGGATAGTTAATGTTGAACTTGACATGGTATATATACCTATATATAATAATGACAAGTGAATTTTCATAAACGCACTTCCACAAGGAGCATTCCAAAATGTTTGATCAAAGTAGTGTTAGATATTACCTAGCTACAATGTAAAGGCAAGGAGCAAGGACGGGTAGAAAGCGTTTATCGTTTACTCTCTTCTGGAAATACAGTTCACGGCATTACGTAGTGTCTCAGTCTTATATTATTAATCTGCGCGGCTGAGATATAAACTTAAAAATCATTCGATCGATTATATACTTAGAATCCACAGTTTATGTCGATGATAGTACATATATTATATTAACAAATCGAGATCTGTAGTATCCTGAAAAAGTGCTATTGTATATTATATGTAACCTCGTAATTATGTATAACGGTTGTAATCTACAACAAAATTAAAGCACCCTATGCGTCCACCGATCATTGCGTGTGAAAACACTCATAAAATTTACAAATACATATATTGTATTCATTTACGAGAATCTTTTATACGTTAACGAACTAAGGCCAATTTTTATTCGACCCAAACTTGGACACCATACAGTAGCAGTCATTCGCGTTAAATACAAATGGACTCCGTGCGCGGTGCTAGGACGTGTCAACGAGACGTTGGCGTGAGTACAAAATTGGTCCATGGGGTCGGGCGTATCAGAGGAAGGTCCTCGCGTCGTCGCGGCGGGCGCACGCTATGCGCCGGCAGAAGTGGAAGCGCGCGCGGGGCGCCGGGGGCCGCGTGCCGCCGGGGGCCTCGGGCACGGCCGGCGGGCCCCCCGCCAGCGAGCCGCACGAGGCGGACTCTGCGAGCGAGCGCGTCGATGGCCGGGAGCGGGGAGCGCTCGTCTCGCCGGCCTCACACTACCTGTAGAAGGAGTGCGAGTGCGGGGGCGGGGGCAAGGCCGGTGGCACGGGCGCGTGCGGCTCCGACGCCGAGCGCTGCACCCCTGGTGTGCGGTCCGCGCGCTCGCGCCCCCCGCGCCCCTCTCCGCCGCGCTCGCGGTCCCCGTTCCAGGTCCACTCCCACTGACTCTACAAATGTAAAGTAAGATATTGGATAGAAGCTAGTGAGAGATGCTTAGTTATAACTAGCACGTCATAAAAATGGTACCTCGTTTGATTGAGGAACTGACAGTGACGCTTTTGCTAATGGCTGCGAGGGAGTATGCGCAGATTGGGCATTGTGTTGCGTCACATCGCGGTTTTGCAGTAATTGTAAAATTCGCCGCACATCGGCGGTCAGTCCTGTTTCTAGAACAGCAACTCGTCTACTGAGTTCCTCTAATCTCGTCAATATGGTCGCCACCGACGCCGCAGTCGCCGCCGCACCCACGTTCTGATACTGTGGTGAAACCACGTCCTGCCAATAAAATAAAATTTGTTGGAAAATATAATACGTGTAACATTAATATATTACCAACATTGAAATGTTATTTATTACATTACCTGCATTTGTCCTCTTTCAGCAGGAAAACCAAGAGCTGTCGGTCGGCCTGTTTGGTGCAAATTGACAGCTGAATGGGGCGCTGACCTTGAGGTGCGACCTACGGCTTGCGGCGCACTTGGAGCTAGGATATCGTCGCAGGAGACGTGGACGGGAGCCGGCGCCGGCGGGCTGGGGGACGCGTTGGTGTAGTACGAGCTGGGGTTGGTGCTGAGGCTGGAGACGGGCAGCGTGGCGCTGTGAGCAGGAGTGCTGACCGCGGGCTCTCCAGCCATTCCGCCAGTCAAAGGCGATGTATCATTCAATGGGCCTACAGAGGACTGCCGTCGGACAGCAGCTCTACCTCTATAGGTCTGAGGCGTTGATTGAGCTAAAATTTTTCAAAATTTATTTTTCACATTCACACATTCCCACTCGATGTTTATTTCATATTGTTTATCAAATTGTTATGTGAAATATATTAATTTTCTATTTCCTACATTAAATACTTGAAAGTTAATTTATTTAATTCAAATTTTAGTAAATGTTGTGTTCCGTACAGTAAAAATTTATTTCATTATATTAATTTTATTTCTATACAATAAATAAATATATTTAATATTAATTTATTAAAAAAGACTTGTTTAGGGATTTAAATTGACGAATTAATTTAGATAGGAACATGCAACTAAAGATTTGTATATGCATACTTACAGTATTTGTTGTGTAGCGGCTGGTGGGTTTTATGGTGGTAGAGGTCTGGGAAGCTCCGTTTTAGTTGCGCTAGCATGCCTGCACACAAGGGCCGCGCTCAGAGCGGGTGGAAGAGGAACGTGGCCATGAAGCATTTCATATATTTACTACCATGGCCGTAATTTACTTAGAATTATCTATTATGCTTCGTGTTCTCCACGTTCCTCACACCACCATTTTCGAAAAGGACAATGTGGGACAAGCGTATTACATGCTGCTTCAAATTAAATCAATACGATTTAAGTTTTACATATTTGTTTAAATATTTTTTTATTTTTTTCTCTTCAAAATAATTGTTAAAAATGACTATGAGGGGTTCAACAATGTTTTAGAAGACTTTGTTTTGTTTTATGAACTTTCAAATTGATAATGTATATGTCTAAGATAAATTAATTGTATATAATAAGAAATACTACCTAAGAAGAAGAAAAGGGATACAATATGTATGTAGTATATATAGATACCATTCTTGTAGATACAAAATCAATGTTCAATTTACAAAACTTAAAATTGTAAATATTACAAAAACAAGCAATTACGTCAAGTAGATATTTACAAGTATGGTACTATTTGAAATGGATCGTTTATATAGTTTTATATGGATATAAATTTTAAAAGGGATTTGCACATTGTTCCATATTTCTATGTGCAACTACACTATGGTAACATTATTTATAAACAGCACTAAGCACGGCTTTTGACGTTCGTATTCCGGATTTTAAATTTATGTCGTGCCAAGTATTATAAAAATTAATATTTTAAATACTTAATATTACATTCCTTAATTATACCATATTTAATTACCTGTAATAGAATTGAGTGTAGTTGAGCGTTGCTTGCTGAAGTTAAAATTCAAAGGAGTCACGTCCTGACCAGCTTTGTCTGCTGAAAACTCTAAAATGCCTCGACTTGGTGGTGATTCCGTATCTTCATCGCTACATTGAGAGTCCTAAATAAAAAGATATTAAATAAAATACATAATTAGATTTACAGTAAAACTAATATAATATGTGTAGGTTCCAATAAGCTGAATTTAATAATCTTTAACGAAATTAATTTCAAAATTAACAATATTTCTGTTTACGCTGATTGAAGTCTTATTGTGTGCAACATACATGTTATGTGATACATATTATACATATTAAATAATATAAAATATTTTATTAAATCCGTCCTAAAGCAGAAATAACATATATAAGTTACATATATCAAATATGTGTATTATGTGCGTAAGACTAACATATATGAAGCACAAGTAAAGCTAATCACGCACCACCTTGTCTGCGAATGTCTCTGTATGGGGTCGGCGTGTGGTACGAGCGTACGCCTCACGAAGGAGTCTAGCATCACAAGGGTTCTCGTAACGCATCCGCCGCCGAGGTTCTATTCCTCCTAAGTCGTCCTGGAGATAAAAATGAAATAAAGTTAAATTGAATTACTATGAAGTTCCAATTCTACATGTAAAAAGATATATTAGAATTAATAAAGTAAATGAACCGAGATCTGAAATGTTACAAGTAATAAGCTAAATGACTGAAACTGAGATCGATCTTGAGATGCCATTTTCATTGATAGATATAAGTTCGTAAATGAAAAAAGCATCTCCAGATCGATCTCAGACTTAAGAAGTTAATAAATATGTCTACTATATAGACATTTATTTACGATGACATTGTTAAAATGGAAAATCGGAGTGACTCATCTCTACGTGTTCGATATTTCATTATTTCTTTAAATGATGGTAATATGGTTAAAGAAAAAATATACAATTATAATACTAACGTCTCTCATGTTGTATGTTATTTCCAAATTATTGACGAACGACGCGCGAAATTCAGGATAGAAATCAAGAACATCTAGTAAATCATCTCGATGCACACGATGCAGGTCGCAGTATGTCAGCGCGCGAACTCTGCAGTTGCTACGACCGACTGTGCCGTGAATGCACGGGTTCTCGCCAAATATGTCATCCTTGCCTATAAGACACCAATTAGAGATAATAAATTGCTTTGGAAACTTACTTGTGTTATAATAGTAGGATTTTTTTAACCATTACAATATAAGATTTATTTTATCTATAATCAAAACTTTACCTAAAATAGCCATAACAATGTCGTCTTTAAGAATTTCAATAGATCCTCTAGATATAAAATATAATGAAGTTAGAACGTCGCCACGATGAACTAAAGTTTCTCCAGGAGGTGCGTGAGTTGTCTTAAATCTCAAAGAAAGCGCCCTAAAATTATTTAAATTATGTTTTTTATTTATATTAAATAATATTTTAAGTATTGCATTTCGGTAAGCATTGATACCCACCTTAAGCAACCAGGACTAGCACCTTCGAAAGCTGAACAATTCGCAAGTAAATTTCTGTTTAAGTGAAGACAGATATCAGCTTGCAGACATTCAGGAAAACCTTTTAGTACACTGGACGTATCGATTCCGTTCGTATAACTCCATGCGTGTTGAAAGTATTCTTCTAATCTTTGCCTTAAAGGATTCGTAATCTGAAAATGTTAAAAAAAGTTTTCATTTAAGGTATATTTATGATACATATTAAATGTTATTTTTGTAAATAAAAAGTGTACCTGGTGAAATCTAATAAACTCCCGAACTCTTAGTATTTGAGTATGATACCTTGCAGTTCCTGAATAAAGTCTTTGGATTATAGCAGATACGTTTCCAAATATACTAGCATACATTAGAGCTGAAAAATAAATCAATTGTCCTTAGTGTTTTTTAATGTCATCACAATTAAGTGCAAGGCATGCTTGAAACATCAAACACTTGAAGTGAATATAGAGCATTATATACTTTGAAGTTAATAGCAATTGCAATTTATAAGTAATGAATTAAAACTTACAGCCCACGAGCATGACGAATATTGTAAATCCTTTTTCCATATCAGTGTTAGGGGCTACATTGCCGAAGCCGACGCTCGTTAAAGATGTACATGTAAAATATAAAGCGGTGATGTAACGAGACCTGAAATAAGACAGAAATATCTCGTTAATAATATTTATTACAGTGTAAAAAAAAATTGTGATAAAAACATAACATTATTCCATTAAAAGCCGTTCCTTCATCCAGACAATACCAAGTGTGGTTTCAGTGTGATTCAGAATAAGTACATATAATATGTAAATATTGATATTTTAATTTTACAACAGCTAGTGAAATACACTTGAATTACCTCATAGAAGGTCCAGTAGAATTATCATATGAAGCTTGGACATCATTAGCGAGAGCATCGAGCCAGCCGATGGGTGCGTGAAGCTGGGGTCTTTCCCAGCTCCCAATGGCATACCTACAATTTATGATTACTTTAGATATTTATTATAATTGACGGATTTTAATACACTATCATATCACAGCTTACCATAAACAAGCGAGCCAGTGTGCAATAAGTACAAAGGTAGCCATGAGAAGGAGGAGGACGGCGGTACCATATTCGGAGTATCTGTCAATTTTTCGCGCTACTCGCACCAGCCGCAATAAGCGCGCTGTTTTCAATAAACCGATGAGCGTGGTCGTCTGCAAACATAGAAAGCACACTGAAGAAGCTGTTCCACGATCACAAAAAGCAATTTCCTCAGCCGCATACCGAACCCAAGCATTGTATGAACGTTCGCGTAATACTAAATAGCGTTAATGAGGCCTCATAGCGATTTTTCACTTCAAACAAGCGGAAGTTTCTCTATGGACATACGATGCGAGCGTCTTCCGAGCTCAGCCATACAGGTATTGCAATTACAAGCGTTAGTCCAAACTAGAAAATTAGCTTCTTTAGGTTGCGGTGCATAAAACTGTATAACTCTAATTATTCTGTTACATTCAAATTAAGAAGGTCACTGCTCTCTTACAGACTAAACTATTATCAAGGCAATAAATTATTATCGACTTCTCTAACCTAAATTAATTGAGGACACAAATTGTTCTACGTAAATTAACATAATCTCATAATTCATTATTATTCTTAACATTACGCGCAAAATCAATAATGTTATGAGTGGGTTTGTTCATACAGGTGCATTGTGATATATGCATGTAGGTTTTCACAGCTCTGAATGGGTCGACAAGTACTATAATTGCTATACATTGTTATACAAATAACTTACCCATTATTACAATTTTATTATAATCATAAATTAAATTTGTACGGTGGTTACATTTATGTTTGTTTTTTAAAAAATATATGTTTTTTTTTACATCTAGCGGATCGGTGTTAAAAAAAAAATAAAAAAACTTATTTTAAAAAGTTTATTTGCATGAAACAAATATAACTCCCTATGTTTTTAATTATACGTTATAATTATTATTCTAATAAAAACCAACATAGTGATGTAAAAAGTTGTTTTTTCATAATTTAACCTACTTGCCACATAGGTGGGTGCCACATGAATGCAATATGTATCGATCGGTACATAAGTATGTATGTACGAATATATAAACTATAAGTTTAGTGCTTTGTTATGTAGTGAAAATGCAATTTTTACAAATATTTAGTCTGGGAAGTGTGAGCGTATTTGCTACCAAGCCCTGTGCACCTCGTGACTTGCACATCACTAAAGGTATATTAATTAAGCTTATGATGATGTTTTGCTTAAAGTAAAATGTGATTTCAATATATTATAATGAACTTCTCTACTGCAGGATTGAAGCTCTTCTATCACGGCCTTTTTCTAATATTTATACAAAATATATTAATTTGTATATTATTAATAGTATACACAACACAGGTAGTATGTTGTCGATGTCATATATTTACATATTCCCATTGCCCTGTTTTTCATACAATTGAAAAAAAAAAATACTGTCTAATAAAAATATTATTTCATATTTGCTTTGTGAGAATTTTGTTAAATTAAGATAGATTTATATTGAATCATCTTAGGTAAATTAGGCTCGAATTTAATTTAGTTATTAAAAAGGGAATGTCATGCTAGCAAAGATGGAGGCCTTTATTACCTTGGCTCTAGTTGCGTTCTACGCCTCTGCAGGAAACAAATGAAACTCGTCAATACTCATAACTATATAATATTTCCAAGCTACCTTGCATAAAACAAAATTGGAGATAAAATTTTCAAACTTCTAGGTATATCGCTTTTATGCACTAGAGGTAGAGCAAAAGCTGTGGCTACTATCAAAAAATTAATGCGCATTTCCAAATATATATTAGGAATAATCATAATTTCGCCCCATTAATTTATATTCGAGACATAGGTGGCGAAGCTCGTGACATAGCAAGTTTGCGCTGTGTGAAATTCAAAAACAACTTTGCTCATGGGAAGCGTCCTCATCTTCCATTAACGCATTCGCTGAGTGGATTTAAAATGACTAGTGGAAATTAATTTCAAAGTATAAAACTAAAATGTAAGAAAATAGAGTGGCAGCAACATAAAAATAGTTCACAAAGATGGTATACCTCATCACTTTCCAGCCCCTGCTGTAACAAGAAACGGTATTACAAATTCAGTACGCACCCACCTTGGGTAACTCCACACCTACGAGTACTTTAACACGAACTAAATACTCAAATACTTTCGAACATTAGTAAAAGCAACCTATTATTATTAAATATACAAGATTAATAAAATAATAATTGTACAAAATAATAATAATCATATAGAAATAATAAACATCAGTTATAAATAATAAATAAACAATGATAATATAATGGCGGTCGATTTTATTTAATATTAAGGTAAATATTAGCCATTTTCATCAGAACAGTAGTGTGGGGCTTTGTGATCGGCATAAATTATCGTTTTCTATAATAGAACCGTGTTTTATATTCAAGTGTCTGTTGCGTTAACTGCATTCCACTACTGTACGTGAATTTTCTAAAATTTTATCCAGAGCTTCATTTGTCCGAAATCAATATGGCGGCGTGAGTTCAATTTAATATACTGTTTGTGGATTTTTGATGATTTACTCGTATATTTCTTCTCCCTTTAAGTAATATTCGTAAAAATATAACTCAATCTACATTTCTAACGATCCATTTCATCTTTCTCTTACAGACACAATCGTTTCGCGATTTTAATCTTATATTATAATTAAATATATATTTAATATACCTAAGCTTTTTTTATAACAACAATTAATAATAGAACTAAGTTGTATTTGTGTTGTGTTACTCTTGTATATTATATATAATGTTTTAATACTTAGCGTTTCGGACAATTGATCGTCTGGTGGCTATTACCTTCTAGCTCAGGCATTTATTTTATGTACTATATCTATTTAAAGTCGTGTGTAGATGTATTATGAGATGATATGAGTTGATGAGGATGCGAGGTAAAGGCGGCTCACTTCGTCGGTGTCGGTCCCGAAGAGAAGTAGGTCGAAAGGGATGGCGGCTACGAGGTCGATGACGAACCACCCTCGCAAGTAGTGCATTGCGATCTTCGCGGGGTCGGACTCTACTTCGTCAGCGGCGTTCACGTACGTGGTGCGAAAGTTGATTAGGATGTCTATTATGAAAGTCACGTCCACTGGAAATAGAATATCAACAATGTAAATCTCTTCAAGTGTTTACACAAAATGAAAAATTTCCTTCAATTATGTTTTTTTTTAATATTTTATTTATAATAATATTTATTACCTATCATGTCAATAACTACAATAGGGTCCTGGCCGAAACCTCGCGATCGTTTGTCAAAATCTGGTTCATTTAATTGGAATGCGGCCACGTACGGGGTAAATATTGCGGTGTAAATGACCAATATAAGAATCAACCAATCCCAAGCGGCCTGAAACAAAATTAATACATTTTGATCAATTTAAATTATATTATTATTAGTCGTGGTGCGGAAACGGAAGCGGAACTAGGATATGTCTATGTATGTGACAGTTGTGGGCTTGATCCCTACTCCGGTGAATGATTTATTATTTATTAATGCTTTCATTTCTTCGCTCTAGCACCAAGGATCTGGATAGGAAAATATTTTTCTCTCTGTATCCCGCACATATCAGGGTAGGCAGAGAGAACCTGGAATCCTGGTAGTAAGACACTCCGTTCCCCCCTCTCTGCTGAATTCTTGAGGCATAATGATAATAATAAATATTTCATTTCAAGTGTAATCACGTCCCTACTTTAATTTGCAAGTATAATCACGTCCCTACTTTAACAATTGTTATATTTGTTCCACAAAATATATTTTGTACTATAACAATGAAAACTTAAAATGTACAACCCTGCGGAGGCCTCCGAGTATAATATTAGTTTACTGAAAAATAGCTTTTAAAATAATAGCGTGTGCGCTTTTGCGTGCTGAAAACAAACGAGGTCGATGCGGAAAATATTTTTTATTTACCGCCAACAATTACCGGTAGGTACCGGAATTCCCTAAACTACTATGTACATTAAATAATTATGCTGCTACAGTTTTTTTTTGTATTAAATTACATAATTATACAGTAACGTAAATATTTCTTATAACATAATTATTATAATGATATTAATAAATAGATTATATTTTAAAATTAGGTTTATATTCAATGATTGGGAATTGAGGATTATATTTGAAGTTATATCATTAAATACTTAATTGTTACCCGCTCTGATGGGACTAAGTGCGCCGTTGAGTTTCGCCACCATAGCTAAGCGGAGTGTCTTAACATTACTTTTTCTAAAAGAATTAAATAAAAAATAATAGTGAAGAATTAACAATTAAAGTGAAAGTTTTTCTTTATATCTTAAAATAAAAAATAATATCTTCTTTAGTACTTGATATTAGTTATCTTAATTTAATTAAAAACAGTTATGTAGTTAATATTATCTAGATTTTATATAAACATATATTTTTTTCTAAATATAGGTATAAAATATATGACGATTTATATAAATTACCTTATAAGGAGAATGGTGGAGGATAGTGCAGGGGTGTGATGGTTGCGTGGTACCCTTGTGGCCGCCCGTCGCGCCCAGTGACAGGACCTGAGGACAAGAGAACCCGTGATACGTATATGTATAAAGAAAGCGATATTTACCTGAAATCACTTTTGAAAGAGAATATTATTTTAAAAATAATATAATGTTTTTTATTATTTATATACTCATACATACCATTTTTACATTTTATTTTTACCATACGTACGTCCGTTGTCATTCCTAAAATATATAGACCTTTAAAATTATGATGAGACGTTAAACAGGTCCGTAGATGACTCATATATTTTAACGATATTTAGCAACTGAAAGTATAAAACTGAAAAAATAATTACCTAATAAAAAACTCGAACAAGCTCAATAACCGTGTGAATTGCATTAGGCAACGACTCTCGAGTGTTCCGAATGGGGCTTAAAACCATCAATAAATTATGCCTTACAGGTTTTACCGATATTATCCTGTTAAATAGAAAAAATCTTTCTTATCTCACGTAGGGTTTTGTATAATTAAAATTTAATAAAGTGAGCTTCCACAATTTTTTATATATAAATAAAAAAAATGGGTTGTCCAAAAATAAAGAAAAGTAGCCTATCTATATAGCAATACTACCTGTTAATACTAAGTAAAGGATGTATAAGACATTCAGGTTCAACTACAGCATCTATGTCAACCAAAACTATGTCTGAGACATGTCCATGCCCCATTTGATGATTTTTGGATAGCTTGCATTCTTATTAAATAACTATAATTGCTTGTATATTATAAGCGAAATTCATGCTTATTGTGTAGGGATGTGAAAAATAACTATTTCGAAGTATTCAAAATTAGTTGATAATTGTCTTTTTTTTCTTTAGCTGTAGAATATTATTATTATTCCGCATGTAGGTAGGTAGGCAGTTGGAGCTTAGTGTTAGGATATTCCGCCAAATTCTGCATTGCGTGTTGAGTGGCGGAACTCTTCGCTTTACCTCGACACCAAAGCGAGGAAATGAAGATATTAAATATTTCATTTCTCCGTGTGGAAATCGAACCCACTATCTGTCATATGCTTGTGCCTTTGCGCAACCACTGGCCTCTTAGTTATAATTGTGTTTATTTTTTAAATTTAAATTTGTAAACGAAACGTTTCTATATTCAATTTTTTTATATCAATTTTAAATTAAAAAAACGAATTTTATTATGTAGTAAATAATTAAAGTTTATAATAAATAAAAAAATATATAATTAATACATATTTAATAAAAAATATAGCAAACAATAGAAATGTTTATTTTATATATTAGTTAAAATGTTCACAAAATTTTAAGACTTCTACAGCTTATCTGGCGTTAACGTGGAGCATAATGTCGTAATAGATATGGCGTAATAATCACAGATTATAAATAAAAAAAATTGTATTCTGTTTTCCGTGACGACCTTTGTACGAGTATTATTAATACTTATTAATACACGATTATATATATATTTATTTTATAAGTTAAAAAAACTATGAATTTAATTGAATTATAGGACCTATGAACTTATATTACATAGTTATATAGCAATGCATTGAAATAAAAACATTTTGGCAGTGTTTGGATTTGTCAGACCAGAAGAGAATGTGGAAAATAGGTCACTAGATTGTAGTCACTGGGTGGAACTAAAACGATTTCAAAGCTATTATTTCAAAAAAAGGAACGTTTGAAAATTCAGTCATTCAAAATATATTGTATATTTTGCTTTGCTATTAAAAACAATATAAACTTATTTGTTTATTTAGCTAAGCTAATAAAGTAGCGTAAGAGATTATAAAAAAAAACTGTCCCAAGTATTCTTTCACAATGAAGGCGAGTGTAAAATAATAACTATGGTATTTTTTTAAATAAGTATGAAGTATTCATTAAAAATCCTAATTAGATTTTTTTAAGGCATAATAAAAAATTTAAAAAATCAGCGTCACGCTGTATCCCGGACGCAGCAGGGTAGGAAAGGAACCTCATGTTAAGACACTCCGTCCCCCACTTTCTGCCGAATTCTGGAGGCTGCGTGTTGAGTTGCAGAACTCAATGCCGCGCTTTAAGGCATAATATTTGTATAGATTAAGTTAAAATTATAGCGTTATATTGTTTTTACTTGTTGTCCTAATTTTTATGTGATTGCAGTGCCAATACAAAGTTAAAAGCTTGCTGCAGATATGTAATTGACACTATAAGCATGTTATTATGAATAGAGCCTTTATATATACATTCCGACTTACCTTATAAGCGTATATTTAATCATAATGAAATTATTTAAAAATTATATTTTTTTTAATATACTCATTTGGAACCTACTTATTATGTGTAAGTCTTTTATACATTTACAAGTTGATATTTTTGGTAATAAAAAACTATGTTTGGGTTCCAATGCAAAATGGGTATTTTCGAAAATCTTAACATGAAAAAGGTTGGCTCTTCAGCGCGGCGTACAACGTTAGAAAAATCATATTAGGTTATATTTTTGCAGCAAACAAAAGTACATGGACAGAACAAACAAGCTAAATGCTTTGTGGGTATAAAAATAAGAACATGTTACTTTCGAAACTCGTATGATCAAATATGTCGTCAATATATAATTTCCACTCGTCATATCAGGCAGACAGGTGAATTACCTCCTTGCCGATGGCGGGTAACCCGTTGAGACCATTACAGGGCGGTTCGAGGCGAACGACGCTTTTTCGGGAGCCACGGAAACTGGTGTCTCGCACACGCACAGAGGAGCGCCAGGTGGAGGGTGGGGGGTCGTCGCGGGAGCCGCGCGCGCCCGCGCAGGGCGGCGTCACTATCAACGGCACGTCGGGGGGCCCGCGCTCCTCCATACCGCTGCCGCACCAACGCTCTCACCGGAACCCACCGTGCTCCGACGCCTCCAGGTGCTCACATTCCAGCACGGCTCTCTCGTAGGCCGACGCCGTCTCCAGCAGTGCGATAGCCGTGTTTTGCATAGATGCGCGCTTATCTCCACTTCGTCCTCTGGTACGATATGTACGGTACGTTAACTTAACTTAAACTAATTTAATTAATATAAAATCTGTTTAACCAAAACGTCAATATGTTTACAATGGTATGGTTTTGTCAAATTTAAATAAGGACCATGGCAATAGAATACGAGCACGACTCTAGTCTTTGGTTGTGCAAAATTTTTGAATTTTCTAAAATCTTCAAGTCAATTTCGTCACGCTACGTGAATGATTTTCTAACGGCACTATTGTTTTATATATAATATAGGAACAGTCGTGACTTGGGGACAAATACGAAAAGAATAAATGGGTAAGGAATTCAGAAGAAATATTACAGAAAATGAGTTTCAGTTCGTTTACACGAGTCACAAAGACAACCTTGGAATTTGATGATTGACGAGATCAGCTTTAAATAGTATTATTAAGCGAGATATTATTTTTATGATCATTCTCATTTACGCTTAAAGGCGGGTGGTCGCTTAGAATAGTTCCAGCTTTCCGTTATAACGGCACTAGGGTTGAAAACGGTGAACGAGGCCGCGCCTTATTCAACAGTGTGTCAACGGGTGGTCGGTCTATTCACATTTCCTTGCTCGGTTCGAGCTCTTTCTCTAAAGTAGATCGTTGTTTTAATAGTCATGTTAAAAAGTAGAACTGATGATTTTAATTGTCAAGTATTTAAGAAATACATACACGAGTATGTCTTAAATTATAAGTCACCAGCTTTCAAGTTAACTTCATTATTAGATTTAAAACTGGGACTAATAAAACTAAGAAATTTTTGTTGTTTATATATTTATGAATAGTATAATATTATTTAGTACGAGTATGTTTAAAGTAGATGTATATTTGTTAAATATTTTTAAAATATTTTAAGTAATGCCACATTAAAGTAGCATAAGAGAGAAATTGACATATCCACGAGTACATAAGAGCAGAACCCGAGTGACAGGCGCAAAAGT
This sequence comes from Heliconius nattereri, assembly GCA_013403645.1. Classification (NCBI taxonomy): domain Eukaryota; kingdom Metazoa; phylum Arthropoda; class Insecta; order Lepidoptera; family Nymphalidae; genus Heliconius; species Heliconius nattereri. The sequence goes on along the minus strand of JAAIXI010000242.1, from coordinate 3,304,513 downwards.
ACGTAACTACGTTACATAACTACTTAGACTAAAATATTTATTCGTATATTTTCAAACGTATTAAATTATATTTAAAAAGTATTTTGTAAATGTTAATTTAAAGTATGCATTGCGGTGTTTTCATTTCATATGTTCTTTTAATTATGTCAAGAAAACTTCCAGTACTTGAATGGTTAGTATATATGATGTAATAAGGTACCATTATATTTTTCACATTATTTTATTTAATTTAAATATATTTCAAATTGTTTAATATGAAAATGTATTGAACATTCAAATCTACGCGTAAAATGCTCGTGCCTCGTATTGCTAAATATTTAGGATGTCCTTCATGCTTTAACTATAAACTATTATACTGCAGATAAACTACGGAACTACAGAAATAAAGTGTAGTGCTGTGTGGTGCTATTAGATATCTTTGTAAAAGTTAATGTTAGTATGTAGATTAGTTTCTTAACTTCATTTATTACTATCTATTTATCTATCTATCTATCTGAGATAGATAATTTAGTTTTTAGAATGAGGGAGGGGCTGCATTCTCTGCATACATTTTACGTCACAACCGATCTATAAGTACCATGTTGTTTTAAAATAAAATGTATTTTGGATAGTATTTATTAGTACCGAACATAATTAAATTTAATTTGGATTTTCATTTAATTGACACTTTGATCAATAAAGAGTTTATTAGGTAGCATAGAAGCAAAGCGATTCTCAAAGTTGTTAGTAAATATTTTTTACACTCTCAGAAAAAAGCTCTTCTACTGTTAAAACGTTTAAGTATCTTATAGATAATAAAACAAATGCATTTAAAATTTTCAAATTTTGATAAAAATGTCCAAACGAAGCCCCTTAAAAATTCTATAACGTTCTACAAATACAATGACTGCAAGGCTGCCAAAAGCGTTACATTAGTCGAAAGTGTCATCTTTTAAATGTATATACAACATTATGAATGAAATCAATATTCATTCACAGAGAAAGCATAGATAGATCTAAAATGGTTATAATATATTTAATGTAATGAATAAACTACCTTTCCTTACTAAAAAGAATAAGAGGTTAATAACGTAGACAAAGGAAACCATACCATGGTAGTCATAACTCCAAGCATGGATCGCGTTTTGTCACAATAATAGCAAATAAATAATAAAATAAAGTAATAAATAATAAATTGCTAAAGCTCGCAAATAAATTAACGACAAAAACACCTCTTAAGAACCCACGCACTGTCCACAGTATGAACTAAGCACAGGCCGGCACTTTGATATTTAATTTGTACGATCGTACAAGCTCTGTAACCACTAGGAATATTTGATGGAATCGTGGAGCCCTGGAGCTGGAGCTGGCTTGTAGCGCAACAAAAGCTGCAAAATATGACCGCAAAACTATAATAACAGTTTATACTTTTTTAATGCAGCCGATCGATTAAGCAAGCACTCGACTCATTTAAAATACTTTTTCACATATTATCGAGAACTTAAAATGGTTTTAGAATGATTTGTTGCGTAAATAGCGTCAACAGCATATATCGCGGCGTCGTTCACGAGAGGCGAAGCCCCTGGAACGGATTTAGATAACAATTCGATGGCAGTGTGAGAGGCGGCAGAGTCCGCAGCGTGGTCACCGGACTTACACTCGTCGGGGGCGGGCGGCGCGCGCATAGGCCCCTGTGCGCGCGCCGCCCTAGCGACGTGACCTCGCACAACCTCCCTCCCACCATCGAACGCTTCAGCTGAACGCATAGTCCCGTACCGCGGCGCGGCTCGTCGACGCAACCGCACGCCACGCGCCTTCTAACAATAAGCTACATTTGTCGCAGATTCATTTATATCTTATATTGTTATTTATTTTTTAAGTTATTTAATAGAACGTCTTTTACCAACTCTAAAATAAAAAATTTGAAGCAGGAATAAAGATTTTTAAATCCTACTTTTTGGAACTTTTTTATACCCTTATGGGATCACTTTTTGTCCGTATGTCTATACTCATATATATCGAGATCACGTGAAGTAATGCAGCTGAAATTAATATCAAATATGCAGATCTTAGAGAACAGGGAAAATCAAGCTTTTAAACAATGAAACGATACGAGCATTTCTGCAATGCTTTTGTTGCATTTTATATGAAATTCGTCGTGGAAACCCTACACTTAAGAAAATTGGCACGAAGTGAGAACAAAATAAGTAAAGGAAAAAATCCGAAAAGTGAAAAATTAATAGAATTTCATAAAAAATACACAATTGACACTTATGCCTTTGTCAACTTTTGTAATTTATACTTCCCGTACTACTGCAATCCTGAAATTGGTACGGAAGCCGGGCAAGTCTGCTACGCACTTAACGTTAAACTTTACCTTCTTTATTAAGTAATATTTAAACTTATACAGCTATAAATAGCCTACTACAATTCGATGCTACGATCAGCAAATATAGTGTATTGTAGTGTATTGTAAAAAAACAAATATATTGTAAAGGTTAAATTAATTAAACATTTTTTGGGAAAAAGTCGCTCAAGTACGAGTTGGACTCATTCACCTAGAATTTTGTACCAATTTCAGTATTGTAGGTCAATGGGAAATAGTAAATACAACTTATATTTTGGATGAGTGTCTTATAATTATAAGTTTATAATAATTTTTATTTGTAAGATACATTAATATAAATAATTACTAATTCTACTACTATACTAGTTCTCACTTCATAAAAAAAATATAAATTGAAAGTCTACGTGAAAATTTGAAGGTACTCATTTTGTATGAATCAACTACTAAAATAAGTTTGTAATGATTTTCTTTTCGAAGTGATATTTATTAATTTGATAGCGATTTCAGCTTCATACATTCACGTCAACTCGTGATAAATTCTAGACAGACGGACAACGAAATTATCATATAAGGGATCTATTTTTTCCTTTTGAGGTAGGAAGCCCTAAGAACGAGTTATTTGAACTATTTTTGAAAAGATAGTGATATTTACAGGTGTTGCTTTATGGTGTCATTATTTTTACCTCTTCCACCAGCGGTCCTACACAAGTGTCCCTGCTACCGCTTGTAGAGCGCGATGCGGCGCTTCGGACCTACAAAACACGAAAACCAATGTGACCTCTTCTTACTACTTTTTTAATTTATCCTACGATATAATATATTATTATTGATTATTTTCGTAAACGTTTAATAAATAAAGTATTTTTATGTGTATTATATATATTTATATTATACCCTATTAGGAATATTTATAGGTAGGTATAGGTCAATGTAATAAAAATATATTTTAAATATTCCGGAAACCCTCAGGAACGTTCAGATTAGCACTGAAATTCTAAAGAGAATACCGGAGAATATTATATATACAAATATTATGAATATATAAATAAACAAACATAGAGGATATATTATAGAATTTATATATAATATGTTATACTTATAAATTGTTACGAATTTGCTGTCATACTAAAACTACCACATTAATTATCACGCAACATACCTATATACATATATTAACTATTGTATCAGGTTTTACACCTTTAATTATAGATACTAATGCTAGTAATGGCGTTTTAAACGCTTCTTCATTTCAGTGAAAAATGATTGCGATAGTTCACATAAAGAAAACTTAAGTATTATATCCGTTCTCCACTTTCTGTCTAATTCCGGAGGCTTTGCGTGTTGAATGGCAGAACTTAACGCCGCGCTTTGCCTTTACACCCGAGCGAAGAAATGGAAATATAAACGTATATAAATATTTCATTTCCTCGAGTGGGGATCGAACGCACAACCGTCGCGTTACAGTCACAGACTTGTGCCGCTGCGCCATAACGGCCGGATATTATATATGAGTAGGTATGAGTGTTTGTTCTTTATTCATGGTGCTTGTTTATATTGCCAAAGTGAACTACGATGTGAAGATTTATGCTATGGTATTTATTTGAGAAAGAATAATTTCTATACTTATTTTGTTAGCTTCACGCTAAGTACCGCGCATAACATGGTAGAGGGAACCTCAGAATCCAGGTTTCAGATACTCCGTTTCTATTAAGGCACTTCCATTGCCCGCTTTCCGCTGAATTCTGGAGGCATGGCTGGTTGGGTGCCGGAACTCAACGCCGCGCTTTTCCTCGTTACTAGAGCGAGGAAATGAAAATACTAAATATTTCATTTCTTCGAATGAGACTCGAACCCACACCCTGTGACTTTTTCAGTCACACGGCCCACTGTTCATACTATGCAAAAGATTTATTTAGAACAGAAATAAATCCACAAACTCTGGCACTGGTCATGTAAAATCTGCTCGTAGACGAAGATACTAGGCATAATTTACGTATATAACATTTTATTTTTTTAAAAATGACCTTTAAATCAATAAAATTGTTTAATACACATACTTTTAAATGTTTTTTCATCCGTATATCCATGAAGAATCCATCATCCGTAAACTATTTTTCATTTGTTATGTTAGTGAAAACAATAGTGATAATTAAATGACTAAACTGTTTGAAAAATTTTCAATTTTAATTACAATATAACAAAATAAGTTTAATCGATATGAATTCTGGTATTATATTTAAATATTTTTCTTACATTTACATAATGAGGGTACGGATTGTGTAGATATTCGTAGGTGTGTACACTGTAGAGTCCTTGACCTATCGCGTGCTGGCAAACGTCTAACGATTGGTCGTTAGGGTGGTAAATTTCAATTCTTTGATTTTACAAAAAAATATATATATTTAAGTATAGATAATGTAATTTATGAATGCATTGTTAAAAATTATAAATTAATAGTTTATTTTGCAAACATACGAATTATTAATATTCTGATATTCTCAAATAAACGGAAACATCTCAAAGCGTTTAGTTTTTGTTAAAAAAGCAACTTTCTATATACAGACGTATACAGATGAACAATGGAGGATTTTTAAGGCAATTTTCTAGGATTACATCATCTTATAAATATTATAGATATTCAAATGGGGTGCGGAGCCCTTGACCTATCGCGTGTTAATCGCAAATAGGCTTAGCAGCTCTTAGCTGGCGTCCAACAGTTTCACCCATACCTAGTCTCCGCTAGCCACAATGGCAACTTTCACTGCTACAAGTGCATTTCACGAAAAGTCAAGGGTTGGCACCACTAACACATGCATGGAAATAGCATATGGGGAAAATTGCCGACCTTAATAATGTTGACTGTTAATTAATTTCTGAGTTCGCTAATAATGTACGAGTACGTTTAAAATGTTATATTTTTTTTCATATTTATAAATATAAAAAAGAAATCAGCTTCACGCCGTATCCCGCACACAGCAGGGTAGGCAGAGGAAACTTAGTGTTAAGACACTCCGTTGCCCACTTTCTGCCGAATTTTGGAGGCACGCAATGCCTCTCTGCTGTACTTGAGTGGCAGACTCAACGCCGCGCTCTACCTCGACACCAGTGCGAACAAATGAAAATATAAACGTAAATAAATATTTCACTTCCTCGAGTGGGAATCGAACTCACAACCGTCGCGTTACAGTCACATATGTGATTATATGTTTAAATTGTATCTTTTTTTATTGTTTTTAGCTTCACTTTGTATTCCGCAGGGTACGGAGAGGCGTTAAGGCACGCCGTTTTCACATTTCATTGAATTTGTGAAGCGTTTCGTATTGACTCTACGCGCTTTGCCTCGTTATCAAAGGGAGGTAATTAAAATATTAAATATTTCATTTTTTCGTGTGGGTGGGAATCGAACACACGCTTGTGCCCCTGCGCGATGACTGACCTCATCAACTATCTTTTGTACCTACTATATGAATAAAAAGTTTGCAGTTACAAATGCAGTAAAACAATTTCCAGCTGTTTGGATACATTTATATAGTTTAAGCTATATAGCGTGTTTTTAATATCAGAAGAGCTAAAAGTCCAAGCTCTAGTTCAAACTTCAGGTAAAGTCTATCATATCATATTCTGTTATCAAATTGGAAAATAATTACTAACATGATACAAATAGCAATTTGAGCATATTTATTTGTATTGTGCAATTTTTAAAACTTTAACAATTTATGATTCTTTTAAAATAAAATAAAAATGTTGATTGTTTTTATGTCGGTCTTCGTCGCATTTATAAGCATAAAGACGATGCATTTACTTACGACTTCGCTCCCATGCTCAAATGTAAACAAATAATCAATTATTTTGATATCTGTAATAGTCTTGGAATATCTGAAGTTTTTAAATTGCTTTTAAATATAATATGAACAAACTTTTCAATAGAGCCGTACCAGTATAGATTTTTTTTTCGAACATGTGGATAATATAATGCTGTTAGCCCTAGTGGCTTTTACAGCGACACCGGTTTGGTAGGGAAGAGGGTACTCTGTCCCTGAAGAAATGCAAGCACTCAGTGGCTGCCTGTGAGGAAGTCGACGATTGTAAGGGCGCCCCCTGCGGGACTCGAACCTCGGCTTGCGGCCGTCGAGCGGACTGGGATTTCACCTATGCTAAGCAAACCAGCCGCGACATGAAGTCGCGACTGGGGACAAATTAGACTACTCTAAGGGAGCTAACGGTCCCTAACCGCTGGGCCCGACCGCGCCGAGGCGCGACCGAGCCGTTGAATAAGCTGGACTTCGTCGTCGATTCCGTCGACGACGGTGTTTGTGTCGTGTGTGAGTAGTGTGTTTCCTACCTACATACGGGGCATTCGCTATAGTAATGGCGTCATCGGGGTCTAAAAGGACGCTGCGCGGGCGTCTACGTCTAGGGAGCGCGTTAGGGATGTAATCACACGCATTAACGATGAGGGGATTCGCGTGCGAGCCTGCGCGCTCAAAGTAGCGCTTCGCTAAGCGTTTGAAGTGCTCGTGAATCGATTCCAGTTTTCCCGTATAGAGTCGTAGGGGTTTAATAGGAGAAACAAGTAAGAGTTGTGTATGATATATTTTGTATGTATACAGCTGTATTTCACACACATACAAGGTAGACAGACGGCCTCCGTTTTCACTTTTTTCGTAAAAAAGTATCGATTTATATAATTATAACAGTAATATAATGATTAATAAATAATGGATTTAGATAAGTATTCATACCAGGATAGGCCCATTATCGCTTCATGCTTGCATCATTGTTTTTGATGACTAATTTGAAGATTGTAAGATAACTGCAATAATTATGTATACAGAGTGTTTTTGTCAGCACAACTTTAAATTAAAGCACAGTTTTAACTACTCTATAAAAGTTTAATATATTTTTTTCAAAAATGGAAAAGATTTTTCAAACATAATAAATAATAAAAGTATCATTGTAAAATAAAACGCCATTTATTAAGGACGACGGACGCACACATAAACGTATCAAAGGGACACCGCCGCACACGCTTCATTACGAATTCGAGTCGTATGTATTGGCAGCAAAGTTCAAAGCTGTTTAACCTTTAGTAGTATTTTTGTAGTAGTGCTTACGTTATTGGTATCTATGCGTAACTGCGCCACATGAAATACATGTATGGTCATCGTAAAATTTTCATTTCAAGAAAATCCTACATCTAAACTGTTGAGATATATTGATTAATTTCTTTAGGTATGGCTTTGACATGTTTTACCCTATATGCTGTTCCCGTAAAAGGAGCGCTGACGCTTCCACCCTATATATTGTCTCGTGGATTTTTTAATTAGATTAGTGTAATTTGTTTTGATAGATTTGAAAAAGTGGGGAAGTGACTCTAAAAAGATGATGATGATGAACGCTCATAGCTGATAGACTAATCCCACGTTGTAAAAACACCAACATCCAATACAATACAATAAAAGTTGACGGCATAGCTTTTCATGAAGTTAATAAGATTTATTAATGTAATTTTGTATTCATTTCTATATAAAATTTATCCTGAAGAGGTCCTGAAGTCCTTTATTAAACATTCTTGTTATTACCCGTGCTATACGACCCGTTAAACTTGGCGTCACTTTTATAACTTACTCTCGGATTGGAATTTATACCTTAACTGTTAACTTTGCCACGTAATATATGTACACGATATATACGATATAAATATATATCTATATATATCTATATATATCGTGTAATATATATATATAGACATAACGTATTGTGTTCATGTAGGTTCATCTTGAATTTCGAGTATAGGCCAAACAAAAGTGGAACATCAGTGCAATGTAATGAACTAATTATAGACTTAATAAATGTAATGTAAAAGAACAGAAGCTGAACTTAATTGATTAATTTTCGATAATAAATTACTTAATTTTATTGAATCTAGGGGATTATTATTTATTAATAAATATTTATAATGGAGGATTAGTCCTCTCAAAAATGCATCACCGTCGCATCCAATTATATTTTTAATGACTTTAAACTTGTTCTCGTTGTTTTATACTTACCTTGAGGATTGTAACTAAAGAAATAGTCAAGAGATTTTAAGAAAAGAAATAGTTAAGTTTTTTTTAAAAAAGATTTATTTTTCCTCACTAAAAAGTTGCATAGATTTATTTGGTAGACAGTAAAGATTGAAAGATAAATCGCTAATATTCAACGTCTTCACTCACATCTAAATAATGATTTCATTATTAGTAGGTAAACAGTATATTATTATCATACGTTAATTCGTATTTACCGCTATTATAATATGAAATAGGCATTGTAATTTTTAATTTTAATTTAATATTTTAATTTTTCCTTCAAATTTTCGTACTCAATTAATGGAAATTTTACCAGTTTTTACTTCAATTTGATCTGTAACACAAATAAAGGTTTTGCTTTGTTTCAAAATAAAATTGAGATATATTATATAATTACATACATACAACTTACAATCTTACTTAATACCCGGAAATAATTTGAAATGTAAGATAATATTTTAATCAAGACGTCTTATGTAGGTATATCATTTTGTATATTATCAAAAAAAAATTATTCGCTTATTATATCTAATCAAGCTTAAATGGCTATATAACTATATTTGTATAACACAACTAGGTTAATAGGTACTAGGCTAATAGGTACCGTAATTTTTATAATACTACATTTATTATTGTATTTTTAATCAACTTTTTTTTAGCTACAAATAAAAAAAATGTATATCACGATGATATGCACATTATAATCAATTACGATAATGGAGACATGTACCAGAGGCGTGTGCGTAAAGTGTAAAAAATCTGATAAGTTTTAATTAAACGATATTGATATATCGTAATATAGGTAGTAATATAGGTAGGGTTAAGATAAGTTGACGAATTACGAATGTAGCCAAAAAAAACAGAAAATATATCTACTGCATAATACCGCAGTTGCGGCTTAATTAGTCGCGCTGAATGGAATAAAAATGTTTAATTAAAATTTATTATAATCTTTTATCTTAGTTATCGTACCAATTGTCGCGTTTGAGTGACAAACCGCGGCGTTGAATTACGCCAATCAACACGCAAGTCTTCCTGAATTCGGCGGAATATGGAGAACGGTGTTCCCTGATATGTGTGACATATAGTGTGAAGCTGAGTGGTATTATTATTTTGTGTATTTAAAGTGGAATCCTGCAAATATGTCATTGTCTTCATGTTAGGATTTAAATAGCTAAAGAAACATTAAGAGTATGCTTCAATTAATTAAGTAAAATTATGGGAACGAGAAAGTTAAGAGAAGGAAGTTATTTTAAATTGAATTATGAGATCGTACCGTATGAGATGTATGAAAACTGTGACTCAAATACAATATATTTGATAAATTCTACAATGTCGATCATTCAGTTTTAATAAAAAAAACAAATAAAACTTTTTTTTTTATTATTAATTAAATGAAGAGTTTTTTTTATTTTACATACACAAAACAAATTAAGATTGCATATTTAATTATTTTTGTTTTATTATTAAAAATCTCACGTATTTTTCAGGTGAGGCATAGAAAATGTAATATTCAGCAACTTAGTACAGTAGTTTTCAGACAAGGGCCAGTTTCTCTGCTTTTTTAGTTATTTAAAATGAAAATAACTTAAATATCAATATTGTCACTATACTAATTCTGAAAAGGAGTCGAGCAGATAACAATGAAGCGTATAATCAGACTAACTATGCTACGATGGCCTTTTCAATTAATGGGTTCTTTTTCAGTGTACTTCTTCATTTGGTAAATTTATCGTACATATTATTAATTTAAAATTTGTTAATATAAAAACTTGAAGTACAATTGTGGGAAATACATTTCTTTGTCAACCCACAGATAAACTACAAACATATCGAAACAAATGAATTTGGATGCAAATAAAATATAACATCCTTTACTTAAATTGCTTTAAATTCTTAAAAAATGTTTTACTGTATATTTTAATAAGTATTTTATAAATAAGTAATATAGATATTGATAGACAACTGCACTTAGGCTATTAGTTTCCCCATCTTATTTTATATTCAGTTTACGTTATAGCAGCGGCTTAGCGTATTAGCGATAGTAATTAAGCAACTACGTTATTTATACATACGTACATAATTAATAGATATATACAAATCAATATAGATTAAAGCATATTAATAAATAGATAGTAAACTAATATTATTAATATTAAATTAAATGAATATATTAATTATATAACAATATACCTATCTACTTTAATTATTTGACTAAAATTAAGAGTCCGTCGTGGCGCATGAGCCCGAGGGTGTCCCTGTAGTGACGATTGTGGGTTCGATCTCCACTCGAGGGGATGAATTATTATTTATTAATATTTTTCTCTGTGCCGCCAAAATCTTCTGCGGAAAATGGTGATCGAAATGTCTTAACATTATGTTTTTTCTGCCTACCCTGCAGTGTGTTGGATTATGATAAAAGTTCTTCAAAACGACATATACTGTATATGTCGTTTTGAAGACATACTATATATATGTTAGCATGGTAAAAATAAGCATAATTTCTAAACAAAAATAATAATATATATATATTTATATATATTTGACTTACCACTTTCTCTTCAACAATGTCGTTATTGTTGTTATTGCTCCCATGTTTTAAGGCACCGTTTTCCATGACCACAAGTGACAGCCAGGATTATTTATTTTCTATATATTGAACACTGTAGTCCTAATTCTATTTATTTATGTACATATTTTGATATATTAAAGGTTATTTTTTCGTATATATTTCTAGATTTTCACAGCCTATAAGCCTAAAATTATAGATTTTTTACTATATTTTGTTTAATGTATTATATATTATTATTTTATGTACAGAAATACTTGTAATAACAATGTTTTATCTTTTACAATACAGATATAGTTTTTTTTATAATAAAAGTAAAATGAGTCACTAAAGCTTTTTAAACATAAACAAACTTTGGCGGTAAGCGTCTTGTTAAGCTGACGTCGGTTACGTACGAAACTTAATATAATTTATTATCTTTTCGATGTAAATTGAAATATGTATTAGATTGAACTAATATCCATTACAAAAATTAAAACAATCAATATGAATAATTACAAATAATAAATCGATCACATAAATTCCGTTGCTACGCTACAATTTCTTAGTAAACAATATCCTTTGTCCTACCAACAAAAATGAATGATACAAAAAACCTTGACTTTTCACTTTTTCAAACTATATCAAGAAAACGAGCCATACAACACTGTTCACCAAATTACAAACACATAATTAAACACATAAAAACACAACCTTGTTGATAAATAAAAGTTTGAGAAGCATCAAAGGCACTATATGTGTATTGGGAGACATGATATTTATTTAATATGTTAATAGTTAGCAAGCATTGGCGTCGTTGAAGTCGGGGCGGGCGGGCGCGTGGCGGGTCGCGTCATACTGCGGCGGGCGGCGCTCGGGCCCGGGGCGCGGGCCGCGCTCGCCGCATACACCATCGCTGTACGCACCATCGCTTATATTGATGGACCTTGGACTACATACATTTTTACCACCTTTGTATGGTCTTTTTTTTTTTAACTAATTTTAACAGCTACATCCACGGGCGCATAGTTGCCCGTGCCTTCTTTTATTTATTTATTTTTTTTATTAATGTGGCGTACTTAGTTTTGGGACAATTTAAACTGTACTTATATCTAGAGCATAAGCTCTAGCATAGTAGCATAGTATAAGCTCTAGCATAGTATAAACTAGAGGGGTTGGATGAGACCCCTACCGACTTTTTTTTTTTTTTTAATATTTTACTTTGTATGGTCGCTATAGGTCACTATAAGGCTTCGAATACCAAATACTTTTGCATATGGTGGTGGTTAGAGCAAGTTTGGTTGGTTGGTCTTAAATGTGACCTCCATTTAAATACCGAAGTCCACCATTCACATTGTTCACATTTTAATATATTTTGTTGTTTAATAATATTTTTGGAACTTGCATAACATACTTGCGTAACATACATTTGCTTTTAATAAGAAGTCTGCAATTATGTTTAATTAATAATGGGTTCCCAATTTTTTACTAATTAATCTATAAATATATTTTAACTTGTATCAATTTTCGTTAAAGTACCTGCAACTGTCGTAATGTGGATTTGTATAACTACACTTAACATTTAAGTATTAGAAAGAAACTGAAACCAGCTTTGTTCTTTTGACTTGGATTAATTTAGCAAATTTAATAAATGTAATAATTTAAGCCCCAAATAATAATAATAATATTATATAAACATATTAAGTTGAGGCCAGTGATGGAGTAGTGTCACAATTCTGTGATTATAAACGCGACTGCTTGTGGGTTCGATCCCCACTCGAAGAAATCAAATATTTATTTAAATTTATATTTTCATTTCTTCGCTGCTACCCTGCTGAATGCGGGATACAGCGTATAAAAACATAAGTAAAATATCTCGACCTTACTTACAGCTGTAAAATATTATAAAGAATTATTTTCACATTAATTTTACGTGAATAATTTTATCCTCATCATAACAAAGCGTGAATGCATTATGATAATAATTTCTCCATTCAAAAGAACTTTTGTGTTTACGAAGTTATTTAAAGCTCAACACTTCGTTTCAGCTTATGAAATGAAAATTCTGTAATTACAACCCAAAAATATTTTACTTTATAATACATATATTAGTTTTGGTTTATGCAAAGAAAAAATAGATAAATTAAATAAAATGTAAGAACGTAAGAAATAATTAAACTTTTGAATTTGACTTTAAATTGCATTGAGTAAATGTGAGTTATGTTTGAACAAATGTTTTTTTATTAGTTTTGCAGAGGCAACCTATAAACTTAGTATTAAGACACTAAGACATTTCCTTTCCCGACGTTCCACTGAATTCTGATGGCATTACATGTTGAATGGCGGAACTCGACTGCCAGAGCGACTAACTGAAATATTAAATATATGAATTATAAATTTGATAAATTATTTTATTAAAAAAAAAAGAGTGCATATTATAAAAAAAAGTAAATACTATCTTAAATAAGAGCACGTTCCTTCATTCTTTACGATGTATGACTCCAAGTTTGTAGTGTGAATGGTCTCGAGTGTCACTCAGAGCGTAAAGCCTAAAGTCGCGAGTGGCCTAAATAACTGTATATTATATAAACAAATAAAATAGTATATTTATTAAATTTTGTTAAACTAATTTATGTATTCTTCCATTTTCAAATTTATTTCTTCCATTTTGTAGGAAATCAAAATTCAAAGAGTTCTCTCAGTGGACCCGAAGTTATATAATGTGGCACGAAATTAGAACTTACAATAAAAATAAAGAAACACAAATTGAAAAGCGAAAATTTATAGGTATTTCTTATAAAAAAATCATTGTAAATTTATATTTGTACTTCATTTAATACACAACTGAGTGACAAAATGAGTGCATATGCCCGCAAACTTAAGTGTATCAACTGCGTTTCACTACGTTTACGTCAGGAAATCATGAGGCCGTAGATCTAGGTATATGGTATGTATTTCAAACACGATATCTCCAAGCGTTCCTGAGATAAAGGATCTTGACAGACAGACAGTCAGATAAACGAACAATAGCCCCAAAAACAACAAGTTACACTTGAAAACAATGGAAAATTGTATTTTTTTTTCTATACAGGTAATTGAGCCCGTCGCGGCGAAGCGACACAAAGGTGTGACTGTAACGTAACGTCGTGGGTTCGATAGCCACCCGTGGGGATAATTATAATTTGTTTATATTTTCATTTCTTTGCTCTGGCGCCAAACCAAAAACCCGGCGTTGAGTTCCGCCACTCAACACTCCAAATGCCTCTAAAAAATCAACTTCTATATTCCCTCAGATAATTATGACCTATAAATTTTATTTATAATTTTTGAACGATTACAATAAATGATTTAACAGCAAATGTGAGTTTAAGAAGATACCGCGTCATATTACAAGCAGTCAATAGAAGAAAATGAAGGAATTATGTGGAAATAATACACTTCCTCGAAGTGATGGAATGGATGATCACATAACACGACGTTTTGCGTGGTTTAACTGTAGCTTCGTGCTGTATCCCGCAAGTAGCAGGTTAGGCAGAGGTAGTCAGTGCTAGGACTCCAATCACCACTTTCCGCTGAATTCAGGAGAAATTGCTTGTTGAGTGGCGGTACTCAACGCCTCGACCTCAACCCCAGAGTGAAGAAATAAAAATATTCATTAAAGTATTTCCACAGCGCTACGACTGGCCTCTAAGTATTTGTTTTATTTATATATAGTAGTATTTAAATTAAATTGATTCAGTATCTGGCAATCCCACAAACTTTGTAATGAATAGTATTTCATAATTAACTCCTTAACAACTCCGTAACCCCAAGGGAATGCGTCAAAATCAATTATAAATACCGTCAGAAGTTTTCGATCTTTGAAGTCAAGTGAATGAACTGATACGGCAGTCGTCATAATGAAGGTATTTAATTGTAAAAATTATGTCATTGATCAAAGTACATAATTGTCATATTGTTATAAATTCACAAATACGTACGTAGATAAAATATTTACTAAAAGTTATAGAGGAAATGATAACAAATTTTAAGGTGAATTAAAGGCTTGGGGTGCGAAAGAAACAATTGTTTATGTAAAACTTATTTAAATATATGTAAATCTAATTATTTTTACAAATTTACGGTTTCAGAGATTTTTTTGCAGTACCACAAATTTACTACGTTTATGGTGATATCTAAGATTTGATATACTTCTTGAGTTTATTAAATATAATATTGTAAGAAACTATTGGAAATATTAAATAAAGTGGGAAAGGTAATGAATTACAACAAGGCTTCAAATAATTTTTAAACAACCAAAGGGAATTATCCAGCAGTCTAATAACAATATCCGATTCTAAAGACTTCATCGGGCAGAGTGACGTTAGCGATCTTCCTCTTTCGGTCGCCGTTGACAGCCTTAAAAAGTGCCAGCCAGTAATTAGAGTTGTCCTTATGTAACCTCTATGGTCATTATTTCTAATAATATAATATATAAATATTTTCTTAATTCCTATAAAGCTTCAATTCTCTTCTTCCACTTCATAAATGATGAATTTGTTGATGAAGTGATAAAGTTCGAACTGCAAAACGTAAAATCCCATTATACCATCGGAATTTTAGGGAAACTCAAAGGAACGCTTCGAGTGTAATATGACATGAAGTAGTAATTTCAGAAGTGCGTTGTCTGCTCGCGTAGCTCAAGAATTTCGGCGCTTCGCTTTTTTATATCAAAAATAATAAAAAAACTTTTTAAAGGACAATGCTTTGTTGCTCTACTATACCCAAAAGCACTGACGTAATTCCTTTTAAAGTATATAATAAAGGAAAAATAACTTAATAAAGACTCTTTTTATTTCAATTTTTCTTAGACTTTATATCAATTTTTTTTCAGCTTCATGTTTACAGCAGGGTAGGCAGAGAGAACCTAGTGTTAAGACACTCCGTTCCCAATTGTCCGCCGAATTCTGGAGGCTTTGCATGTTGAGTGGCGGAACTCAGCGCCGCTCTTTGCTATGAATACCTATATCCTTACTATTTTATTACTATTCCAGTTTAGAAATCGAATTCATGACCTTTCATCCGGTGTTAACATTATGACGCAACCAAATAAACATCAGGTGTTCGCAAAAGAGACTATGAACAGAATACATCGACCAGTTCATAATCTTTTTGTATTATGGATGAAAGATACCAGTTAATAAACAATTGCAGATATTAATAAATACGTCATTAGCGGGCCGTACTGTCTTGTTATATTAAACGTGGTTCCGATATCGTGCGGATATGCCGCATGTCGCGAGCGCAGCTTTATTGTTATAGTTTTAGTGAGACAGTATAACAAATATAAAATATTTAAATATATCAAAATGGTTACACTTAAAAATTTAAACGCGCATACTGACAAAAATGAAAAAAATCATAAAAATACCAATCAACCAAAAAAAAAATCTGTCCCTGGCCTAATTTCACGTCTCCTATATATTTGGACATTTCCTCTTTTTTATTATGGAAACAGACGTGATTTAGAGGAAGAAGATTTAATACCAACAAAAGCAACGTATAATTCAAAAAATGTCGGCGACGACCTGGAAAGGTAAGAGTATTTTTAATTTATATTATTTATTTAATTTAGCATAGAACTACATAATCGAATATATTTGACAAAAATAAATAAATAATATTAAATATCTAAGTGTCATAATTTAAAACTTCATTAAAGAAATATTATTTATATATCAAAATATTTTTACAAATCTTTAAATACTATCTATATCTAATAATATCTTGTACTATATGTATTATTTATTTATTATGTTTATTTTACTATATAGTAATGTATATTTATCTACGTATATGTATGTGTTATTTATTTAGTGTATTTTAGTGTATATTCATTATATATATTTATTTATTTATATTATTATTGTTATTAAATTCCTTATAGTATAATTTAATGCACCACCCACCACCTTCTTTTCTATACAATTCCAACAACCAAAGGTTGCCTGGAAGAGATCGCTTCAAGCGATAAGGCCGCCTTATTGTACATGTTTTTGTTAATTTTGTATGTAAATTGTGCAAAATTTTGTTGTTTTTGTGCAATAAAGGATATTGTATTGTATTGTGTTAGTGAGCGCACGGACCTGAGTCCAAGAGTCCAAGAAGGAAATTGCAATCTAACACCCCCCCGGCTGGTCTTCATTGGCCGACAGAGTGGAGAATAAGAGCTTTATGCTCAGAAGGGTAGAAGTGCTCAATCTGTGAAAAAAAGGGCAAACACTCTTATGCACAGTGTAGTTATTAAAGTTCGTTACAATAGAGGTTTTTGCGCGGTGATTTATTGGCAATATCATAGATGACGTCGAAATCAAAAACAGATGACAATATTTCATACAGCTAGTTTGATGACAATATTAGAACTGACATGAGTAAGTAGTCGAAAGTTGAAAGAGATCAACTGCTGGTTGAGGTTACTCCAAACTGATTGTGTTACTGGAGAAGTTTCCTGGACATCTGTAAGACATCAATAGACGGTCATGCAGTAAGCTTTAGCTTAAACTTAAGTGCAATTAGCCAACAGGAGATCTTCACTACAGCAGCAAACAGGCTCACTTCACTAAGTCACAAAGATGGTGTAGAGAGACAGCGTCTGACGGTTAATGCCATGATTGTAGGTTTGATCGCCATTCGGCGGAATTTATTATTTTTAATTCCTTGCCCTGCCTGCAAGACAAACCGAGGCGTTGAGTTTCGTAGTACAGTAGTAATTCATTGCAGTTCGTAGTTCGTAAGAGGGATACAGCGTAAAGCTGAAAATAAGTAATTAATGTAATTTAAAAAGTGCATTTGAAGAATATATTTGGGAAGATAATTGTCATGTTAGTAAATGGCTTAAATATATAATTTGCTAACTAATTTAATAAATTATAAACAGCAATTAATTTTATGCCTTGAAATGTAGAATAGAATTAATGGAGAATATAAATTTATTCTTTTCGTGTTCAAATGTTAACTTTAATTTACACTCTGTAATAATAACTTACTCTGTTGCCTACAACTAAATAAGGTACAAATAGAAATGAAATAAAATATATTGTTCCAAATTTAAATGTAAAAATTAAATGTTGCTGCATAACTATATAATATCATGAAATAAACTTTATTTTATTATAATAATAGTTGTTTATTGCTTTAATATGACAATAATAGTTTATTTAAGTTATAGATTATTTCGTAAATGAACTATAAATTTAATAATAATTATTCAATAATACTATACTATAAATTATATAATAATCGTTATATTTCATAATAAAATTTGACTGAATGCAAGTACGCTCGTTTTCCCTTACGATTAAATGTAAGGGGAAATGTCTATGTATGTAAATGCTATGTTTAGTAAGTTAGATATCCACTTACGAGAATTATAATGTATCTTATATATTTTTATATATAAATGATTTTCATTGTTCCAATTTGTATGATATGCGAGTGCACAAAAAACCGTATTTGTATAAATAACTTACTACTTAAATACACACACATATACGTATATTAATTTTTTATATTTTAGAATTGTTTAATATATTTTTTTGTTTGGTTAACGGATTTTAAGGGGTATAAGGGAAAAAAATATTAATTAACATTTTATAATCTACTAATCATAATCAATTAAACTGGCTAATAATAGAATAAACTAAATTGTGTGTCTAATTAATATAAGACACATAAAAAAATGTGTGTGTGTGAATTTTCCTTTCATAAAATGTACATACACCATTACAACATTATCAAGAAAATTATTCATCCGTTCGTACAAATACGCAAGTGCAAAAACCCTTTATTGTTTCCTCTTGGCATACCAAACTGTTGAATCTTCTGTTGACGGTAATATTTTCCGTTTTTATTAAATACGTACATACAATTTCAAATACTAAATATATGTATGTACAATCAAGCGAAATATTTCCACATGGAATGTATTTGTTTTATGTATGAGTACACAGGTACTTTTATTTAGTGATACGTTACTTATAATCAATACAGTTATATAAAGACATTTTTTTAAGATTATACCATAAAAATACAGAATACTTATAGTTTGTGGTCTGTCTGTTAGATGTTCTTTGTTATCCGTCCGTCTGTCAAGACAATTTTTTTAAAGAATTCGTAGAGTTCATCAAGCTCAAATTAATGTCAAATATCCATGTCTACATTTCCATAAAATACAAAAAAAAAATGTTTTTAGGTCAACGCAATCAAAAGATACGAGCGTTTCCGCATCGTTTTTGCCATATATTTAATTAAAACCCATAGAAACCTCTGTGGACCAAGAATAATGCAATTTAGAAGAATTGACACCAAATAAAGAGTCCGGCTTACGTTTTCCGTTTCACACCAAATTACCGGAATATAGGGTGTTGAGTGCGGAACTCTACTCCGTTCTTTGTGTTGTTACCGTTAATATTAAATATTTCATTCGCATTTAGATTCAGACGTTGTGACGCTAGTATTTAAAGAGAGAAAAGGCAAAATTTAGACGTCTTCTAAAATTTACTAGGTATTTGTTTGTTTCTAATTAAAATGTATTATGTTTATATATTAATTACAATAGAGATATTAGTATTAAATTATGTCAAACTATGGATGTGATCATTTTGTATATATATACTCTATCTAATAAATAAATAACTTACGGAATCAGTGACAGTCAGATAGCGAGACATTTTGAATGATAAGAAGGCTTATCTTAATAAAATACTTATTGATGACCTTTTAAAAATTCCATTACGAACAATATTAATTTCATACATGCATATATACAGCTGTATTTATTTGCAAAATATAATTTATTAATTTACTTTAGTTTTTAATTTCAGTATTATATTATTTATAATCCTAGTGTATTAAACTATGTAAAAACAGATGCGTACTAGGCTTCTTAATCAGGCTGAGATGTATTGAGATCGTATGTCTGTTGTGGACTCGATTCCCATTCGGAGGAACGATTTTTTATTTAATATTTCTGTAAGAAGAAAAATCGCGGCGTTAAATTCCATCACTCAACACACGTTGCCCAATCTGGCGGAAAGCAGAAACGGAATATCTTAACACTAGGTTCCCTTTGCCTACCCTGCTATAGGCGGGATATAGTTAAATCTATTTTATAATACATTATGAATAAGTATGAATTTGGTTCAATTGTGATTAAGTATTTGTGTTCTATTGTTTCAGAAATTGGTTCCAAGAAGAGGCTAAGGCTAAAGCTGCTGGACGACAGGCGTCATTTGCAAAAGTACTAATTAAAACATTTGCATGGTCTTTTATTCCTGGAGGAATAATGCAATTCTTATATATTTGTTTAAGGTACTGTATTGAAACATTTCTAACAGAATACAGAGTGGAATTGTCAGCACCACTTTAAATGAAACCACAGTTTTAACTACTCTATAAAAGCCTAATATAATTCAGAAAAAAAATAATTCCCAAAAATGAAAAAGTTATTTTTTCAAACTAAATAAACAATAAAATTATTATTTTAAAATAAAACGCCATTTCTAAAGTTTAACATAGGCACGCACACACTTACCTGTCGGCGCGGCAACGTCGTACACTTATGTCGTCCCAACTGTTGAGGTATCTTGATTATTTTTTTTAATTCTAGGTTCGAAATGTTTTAACCTATATGCAGTTTCAGTAAAAGGAGCGCTGCCTCTTCCACCCTGTATAATGATTTTTAACAATTTATACGTAATTAAATTTCATTCGCATAGAAATTATATATTTAATATTATCATTACTCCGCTCTGGTGACGAGGCTAAGCGCAGCGTTATGTTCCGCCACTCGATACGCTATGCCTCCAGAATGCGGCGAGCGGTGAGGAGCGGAGTGTCTTAACACTACGTTCCCTCTGCCTACCCTGCTACATGCGGGATACAGCGTGAAGCTGATTATAATTCCGAAGGCTTCACCGTTCCCCGGAGACGCGCCAGCAATCGTCATGAAAATTAATATGTATGATGTCACCCCGCAGCGGCGTGTCGTCAAAAATTAATGACATACGCCCTGTGTTGTTAATGACACAAAGCCTCAACGAACGGTACTTGCTTCTAACAGCCCCGTTTTACATTTTTGTACAACCGTAAGGCAAATTAATACATACATACATAGGTACATTTAACAGCTATACAATGTATTTATGGGATGGAACTAAATATTTGTATGTATATTACGAAATAATAATGTTAATAACAAATATTTTATAATTCAAATACAATTTTACACAATATTATAATTAGAATGTTAGCTTTTCTAATTTTATTCTCAAAATTGTCCAGAAAAGTTGAAATAGAATTATTTAAGAACTAAGAATTTTGATTTTCGTGATATAAAAAAAATCAAATAAAAAATCAGCTTCACGTTGTATCCCGCACACAGCAGGGTAGGCAGAGGGACCTAGTGTTAAGACACTTCGTTCCCCAATTTCTGCCAAATTCTGGAGGCATTCTGTGTTGAGTGGAAGAAGTCAACGCCGCGCTTTGCCTTGACATCAGAGCGAAGAAAATAGAAATATTACGTAAATAAATATTTCATTTCCTCGAGTGGGGATCGAACTCACAACCGTCGCGTTAGTCACACCCTTGTGCCGTTACGACTGGCCTCTCAACAAAAATTTTCGACATAATTGAAAATCATCTTCATTCTTAATTTTAATGCCTCGAAAGTTATTTATTAATATGATTTTGGCTTGCTAGTGGTTATTACAAGTTTAAATAAATAAGTCACTTGTAACAACAAGCACAGTATAGTATCAATAACGTATAGACGTTTGAAAACAAACACTGCGTGCGTATATATTGTGCTTTTCTATTATTTCAATTCAAACTTTATATATTCAGTTCAAAAATAAATCTATTATATATATAATTGTTTTATTTTTCAAATTAATTTTGTCTCAGTAAATAAAATTTTTGTCTCAGTAAAAAGAAAAAAAAAAGAAAAGTAGGTTGGTGCACTCCATTTATGAAATATTTAAAAATTGATAGCATATGCGTAAAAATACCTATATATGTATAATATTTTTGTTATCAAAGATTTTATTTTATCATTTATAATCGGATAAAGGATGTGAAATTACAAACGCGTCGACCCGCAGATACTGACGTTATTTACTCTCACGATAAGATAAAAGAAATGTCATTATTTATTTTTTTACTCTTTCAGATACCAGACAGTTTTCTTAATACATAAAATTTTAATAGTTGTCTATCTATGTTCAATGGTCTTATTTTAAATATTTTTATGTATTTAGAAACCATGTAAGGTCAGTTGCGGCGCAGGTGCACAAAGTGTGACGTGGGTGGGTGGGTTCGATCCCTACTCGAGGAAATGATATATTTATTTAAATTTATATTTTCGCTCTGGCTGTGGCTGTGTGCGGGATACAGCGTGAAGCCGATTTATTATTTATTTTAATATAGATATTTATGACATATTTTAAATTAAACTTAAAATATTTAACTGCTAATGTAAGAATAATTCTCTTGTTTAATAGAACCGGATCACCCTTACTCTTCGCTGGTCTACTCAATTACTGGTCAATCAATTCCACAATGACAAAAGAGACGGCTGCTATTTACGCAATTTGTATGGTGCTTGCAAATTTTATTGCAGCTTTCTTTAACCACCAAGGAAATTTCTACTGTCAACAGTTTGGTATGAAGTTGAGAATCGCTACTAGCACGTTAATGTTCCGGAAGGTAATCAGCAAATTATATAATAAAAATAGTTATTATATTATTTGTTTAATATTACATTAATAAATCATTACCAACCACTCTGTTGACATCTTCAACAAAAGACTTCGAAATTTGGGTAACGCAGGTGACGAATGTCAATAATGACATACTATGACAGGTGTAAATGTCAAAATGTTTATAGATATAAGTAAAAACATGAATAAATGCTTATATTTTTTTTTAATAGGATAAAAAAAAGTGATTTTTATTGTTCATATCATGTGTATGTAAAATTAATAAAATATTTTAGATAATGCGCATGAATAACGGAGCATTGGGGGACACCACTGCTGGGAAAGTGGTTAATATTCTGTCAAATGATATGCAACGTTTTGACCTGGCTTTCCTTTTTCTGCACTACATCTGGATTATCCCGATACAATTGAGTGCAGTATGCTACTTGGGATATATGCAGGCGGGGTCCGCTGCGCTCATCGGTCTCGCTGCACTCATCGTTATTGCTTTACCCATTCAAGGTATAAGAACAAAATATGAACAATTTACAACAATAAATAATTTATAAAATTATATTTTGAATATTATACAATTTCTGTTATAGGTGGTCTTGGACAACTGCTTGGAAAAGTCAGATTTCGTACAGCTGAAAAAACTGACGAGCGAATTAAAGTAATGAGTGAAGTTATAAACGGAATACAGGTATAATGTCTTTAAAATGAAATTCTATAATAATTACTAACAGTAGCAGAAGCCTAGTTTGTGTGTAAACTATTTAATAGTATCAGTTAATTATGATAATAAAATTTATGAGACATGAATAAAAATGGCTAGGCTAGGCTAAAAGTCATTTACAGATTTTTTTGCGATATTATTTTAAAAGATGACATTGAAAAGTTTTGATGTCATTTCCTTATCAACATCTTAAATACTTATAACTTACTTTCATATGAAACATTTATCAAATTGTTATCTTTGAAATATAATACTACCTTATAACAGCACTGCTATTTCCTATTTACTTCAGGGTTTAAAAGTTTTTTTAAATATGTGAGTGTGTATTAATAATAATATTTAATATACATTTAACAGTAGATAGTTTAGAAATATTTGTTTAAGAAAGAAATATCAATTGCCAGTGTAAATATATAAAGACAAGATGTAAAGAAATGTTATCTTCATTGCATTGTAGGCAGATACATTTGTATTATTCTGTCAAAACTTTTCGATACGGATGCGACGTTTTAAGAAAACAACACATTTCACAAGTAAAACTGATAAAGTTAATGTTATTTACATAAAACTAAGAATTGAAAAGGTTTATTATATGTTAATAATAGATATGTTACATTTACATTTAAATATCATTAAAGAATAAACAAATAAGTAATTATGTTGTTTTATACGAGTACATGATTGTAGAGGCTAGTCGTGGCTCAAGGGCAAAAACGTGCAATTGTAAGAGTCAGGTTATGGGTTCGATTCCCACTTGATTAAATGAAATATTTAAGTGTTTAATTTCTTCGCTTGGTGTCGAGGCAAAGCGCGGCGTTGAGTTCCTTCACTCAACACACAATGCCTTTAGAATTCGGCGAAAAATAGGAAAGTGGAAATGTCTTACCACTAAATTCCCTCTGCCTACCCTGCTGTGTGCAGGATACAGCGTGAAACTAAAAAAATAATATAATAAAACAAAAACAAATAAGTAGCAAGTCAACAGTTCATTTACGTATGACATTTATAATGTGAAAGAAATAAAAACTTAAAAAAAAAATTACAGGTAATCAAAATGTATGCTTGGGAGATTCCATTTCAAAAGGTTGTAGGCGAGAAACGCAAAGAGGAATTGAAAGAGGTTAAATTGGCTACCATTATAAGAACAGTTTTCCTCGGCTGCATGATATTCACTGAAAGAGCCGCCATTTTTATTACCGTACTGACATATATTTTATTTGGAAATGTCCTCACCGCCAATATAGTAAGTATATATATTTAACTATATAAAATTACAAAAGGATAGTGTAACGACATTTTAAATTACTTTATATCCAATAACAAATAGCTAATTAATTCCACCGTGACTAAATTTACGTCTTATCAGCGAACTTATTATTGCAGGTAGACCTCCATTGATATTTGCAACTGTTTAATAAAACATAATAGTTCTACTTTATATTAACTATTCACAACTTCTTTGAAAGGAAAATGTTTTTTTTATCAAGACATAGATGTAATAAACTATAAAAATTTCATAAAACAATAATTTAGGATATTAACATTTATAAAAGTGATTAAGTTGTCGGTAAAGGTGTAAGCGTGTAACCGGTGTGGGTTTGATTCTCACTCGAGTCAAATAAATATTTAATATTTTCATTTCTTCGCTCTGGTAAAGAAGCGTGACATTGAGTTCGCCAGTCAACACGCAATGCCTCTATAATAAACTCTAGGTTCCCAGGTTCCCTTTGCCTACTCTGTTATGTGCTGAAGCTAAAAAAATATAAATAATTATATATTGTCAATTAATTGCTTGTCTTATCTTTATGTTTGCTCGTACCTGAGCGGCTTCGTAAGTGTTATCATTTTGTTTGTAATAATTTTATGAGGCACATGTATTTGCAGATGTAATAATAATTGTAAACCAGCTCAAACATATCTTACATATTATAGATCATAAATTAAGATATTGTAGATAAACCTTATAAACAACGGTGTAAATTGCGGTGATATATAGATTTTTATGGTACATTTGGCTCTGTTGTTAATATAAGCTTATAACAATTAAAAAGAAATCACAATTTCACAAATAACAACTATCGACATATTACATAAGATTTAGGTATAATTATGTAGTTTTTGTAATAATATACTTATAAGTAGCTTATACAACTATACATTTAGATTACTATCATTTTTGTAATTAAAACAGAAATTGAAAAAAATAATAATTAAAAAAAACAAAAACCCCGACCGCATTAAACTGAAAATAAAATAAACAAGCCCAATAGTTTATTAGAATTAACAGTCAGGACCTCTGTAAATTATTATATTCCTGGTAAGGATGTTATTAAATAAAGAATTACTTATAGGTCCCGATTGTTAATCCTAATAAACTATTGGGCTTGTTTATTTTTGTTTAGTTGCTTGCAGTCGGGGTCCTGGTTTTTAAAATGTTTTTTTTCAAATATACAATTTCTTTTTCGCTAATTCCAATGGCGTCCCACTGCCGCCAAATTGTTACATCTAAGAACACTTGAGCTGCTGAACTCACTTAGCAGTCGGGAATAAGATTATACAAAATTTTACAAATGATTTGTACCTAATTATTGTGACCATTTTCCATATCATTTAGGTACATTGATATCCATTACGCTACGTATGTATGTTAATCTGTGGTAATTTTTATTGTATAAAAATTTAATGATAAGATAAAAATATTATTTTTCTGAATAAATTGTAAAGGAATGAATAAATAGGCTGAAAAGGGATTTACTAAATTTTACTAGATTTTCAGTGAATTTTATTTGTCAATTAAAATTACCTTTTGCTAAGGTAATTTATTTCTATTATTTCTTATAACTCTTCATCTTAATTTTTTATATATCAATAGAAAATATCTAACACGTTAAACATTTTTGACTAAGTTACTTTTCATTCTTTCTTATAATTACTGCTACTACAGGTTTTCATCAGATGTGTCAGGTCTTCAATTTTTATATGCCAATGGAAAATTAAAAACCTCATTATGCTCAATAACTTTTATTAAGGCAACATTTCATTATTTCTTAAAGTTTACATTAAATGTGATGTTCATAAAAATTTTGTAAAGGACATATTTAATTAATTCTTGTAGTGCAGCCGAAATTATACGTTTTACATCAGATGCGGAAATCTTCAAAATATAACATGACCTAGATCCTGCCGAAGCTTAATATACACTGTAAAAGTTTCATTCAAATCCGTCCAGTAGATCGAAAGATGTGCGTGTACAAACAGACAAATAGACAGACAAAATTTTTTTAATTCATAAATACGTGTTTTTGTACTTTTTTTATATTAATTTAATTGTTATATTATAGTATAGATAACAATATATAAACGATGCAAGCAAGCGACTGATTATATATGAGGTGATCAGAAATTACGTAAAAAACTGATAAGATGAAGAATACCTATATTAGGTGTATACATGGGGTGTGTGTGTTAGGATTGGAATAGCACATGAGCTCTTTGAAACAATTAGTATTTGAGGCCAGTAGTGGTACAAGCGTGCGTTCGATTCCTTTTGGAAGAAATGTAATATTTAATGTTTTCTTTTCCTCACTTTGGATACGAGGCAAAAGCATGTCATTGTTTCGCCACTCAATATGTAATGCCTCAAGAATGTGTCGAAGAGTCGAGAACGGAAGTGTCTTAATGGGAACGCACTGTCGGAAAAACTAGATTCACAGTTCCCTTTGCCTACCCTATCAGCTAAAATGATAATAATTAGAACTTACGCGGATGAAACTGCGATTCACCTAATTACAGATAAACAATTTTTACATGTTTAAAGATAGTTCTCACAGTTTAATGCATTTATTATTCCGAAATATCTTTAATTAATATGATATTGAGATATAATGATGATTGATGATAAATGGCAATTTCTTTTATTTTAAGAAAAAAATAAAAAAATCATAGGCTAATCATACGCTTAACTTGCGAAGTCTGTTGATAACGTTACCAGGGATTCCCAACAACGTAACGCTTCCAAAACTTACTTACAAATTATATATATATATATATATATATAATTTGTTTTAAATTAAATATATTCTTTTTCGCTAACAAAAAGAACTTAGAACTACTAAGACAATTATTTATTTGATATAAATTATTATTATTTTCAGCCGTTGCGTTTTTATATTGACATAGCAACTAGTTTTGGAATTATAATTTCGCTCTTTCCATAGAGCAACGCGTAATAATCAATTATATTGCAACAGATGCAATTATCTATTTACTATTTATGAATGCTATTGTACAGTACAAATTCCACATTAAAAATCAGATTACTATAACTAATATATATAATACAGTATATCTACATACTAGTTATTATTATTATTTTTATTCATATCTCTATTTAAAATATTTTTTTAAATTATTATTTTTTATATAATTTGTGAGAAATTCGGTTTTTATTTCAGATATCATTATGTGAAATTAAAACTTCAAACTTAGGATTAGGATTTTTAAATGCTATTTTAAGTGACCAATAATTATGAAAATAATAGCTAGAATTAAATGTGGTTTTTTGCTCATTTCGATTAATTTGAAATAAACTCTGTATGTAGAGACCGTCGTGGCATAAGGGCTTAAGGGTGTGAAACGATATTTGTGGGTACGATTCCCACTCGAAGAAATTAAATATTTGATATTTTCTTAAGCGCCACTCAATTTACAATGCGTCCAGAATGCTGCGGAAAATGGACAACGAAGTATCTTAACACAAGGTTCCCTCTGTCTACCTTGTTGTGTGCAGGAAGCTGGAAAAAACTCTATATATATTACGTATAACGATTTGCGGTTTGCGGACAGATTTGCGGTTACAGTTATTACCGCTTATTTAGTAGAATAGGACATAAATTCTTATATCGAATTTCTAACGCTGATATAGTGCTTTGGGAAACGTTCCATCGATCATATCTTATATACTACAATAAACTATTTTCTGTAACTCTACTTGCTTGAAAATTAATATTTTATAAAGGTTATTTTCTCAGTTTTTTTAAAACAAAATTGAGAATATGAAGGAAATTATTACTTAAATTACTTATATCATTATTATAATTACATGTAAAATATAAATTTCATATAGCATTAAGAAGTTTAAATTACAATTTTACAGATCTATCCACTGCAGCAGTTCATAAACGCCGCGCAGATAAACGTAACATTGATATTGCCTCTGGTATTGTCGTTTACTGCTGAACTGTTCGTGTCATTAAGGAGAATTCAGGAGTTTTTGGTGTTTGGTAAGATATTCAATGTATTTAGAAACAAATATAGGTAGGCAGAGGGAATCTGTTGCGTGGCGGACGAGAGCTCATCGAGAGCGAAGAAATGATAATATAAATTTAAATTAATATTTGATTTCATCGAGTGGAGTTGAACCCACGACCAGTCGAGCTTACAGTCACAACCTTATGCCTCGCGCCAGGCCTGGCCTCTTTATTTTTATATATTCAATTCAGTCCTCACTAAAACATCGATTTGCTTCACTAGATCGAGGTATGGCATTAGTTCCAGCTACCCTACTTATAATATTTTCTTCCCAAGTATGAAGATTTACACTGTCATCGTTATAATCATCACTTGACATTATTTCAAAGTTAACTTTAATGAGATGAACTTTGAAATTTTGTGTAATTGACGTTTCGTTAATGACGGTAAATTAAATTAATGCCAATTCGAGGCTATTAAATATTGTCTAAAAATAAAAAAAATAAACAAATTAGGTAGATTTTAGTTATTAGAAAGAACTATATCTAAAAATGTCGTTAGCACAGTAGGATTTGTTTTAATTTAAGCTGTTTGGATTTAAACAAAGCATTATAGCGTTAGAGGTTTATTGTTAATATAGATGAGGTCGGACATGGCGCAGGCTTTATGCCCATAAAGGTGTGTCTGTAAGCGCGACAGGTTGCGGGTTTGATTCTCACTTGAGTAAATGTAGTATTTAATTGCTCGTTCATTTCTTCGTTCGAAGCGAAAGCGCGGCGTTGACTTCCTGCACTTTACATGCAATACTTCCTACATTACGACAGAAAGTGGGGAGCGGAGCTTAGGACTAGGCTCTTCCTGCCTATTCAGCGCCATGCGGGCAAAAAAATATTAACGAAGTTTTCCATACCCATGATAACGTTAACAATTAACTTTGATGGTTCTAAATATTTATCTATTACAGAGGACAGACCAGACTTAGCGGCAATTACAGAGACTCCATCGTCCAATTTGTTCCGTAATGTTGTAGGTAGCTTCAAAAAGAATAAGAAAGACTCTATAGAAGCTCTTTCTTTTCACAAAACTGATGCTCCTATTGAAAATGGTGTAAATGGTACGTATAATAACAGTACAAGTTTTGTATAGTGAAAGCTGCATTTTTTAAGCGCAGCGTTTTAATTTTTCTAGTTTTTTTTTGGTTTTAGATATATTTTTTAGGTAGGCAAAGGAAGGCCAAGTGTTGAAATACTCGGTACTTTCCGAAAAATAAAACGGGTCGATTCGCACACTGTTTGTTATGCCACATGTTAGTTAGTTCGATTTCCACTTGAAGAATGAATTATTTTTATTTCCTCGCTCTGGTAAGAACACAAAACTCAGCGTTAAACTATACCAACACGAAATGTCTCGAAAATTGGGTGGTGCTTGGCAGTAGCTTGAGAAAGTTCCTGGTTCCCTTTACCTATCCTGTTATATGCGGGATACAGCGAGATAAACTAAAAAAAATTTTTTTTTCTCAACTTTAAAATTTTGTTCCAAAGCTACATTTTATTAAACAGGAAAATTAAAGGACAGAAGTAGCTATTTACAGGCAGCAAAACAAATACCTTCCAATCTTTATTGGAAATCGTATTGAGACAGCGAAATTTTCCGATTTCATCTCGTCCATTTATAAAAGAAACCTCCACTTCGATCCAATAACATGTTGTTTAATTTTTAAAAGTACTTTTAGTACTTCAATTATGCCATTTATTTAAATTATATTATTAGAACATTTAAATATTAAATATAAAACTGTACACTGATATAAATTTAAAAATATAAATCTTTACAACTCTTCTTGTATTAAATGTTGAAATTGAGAAATTTATGTTAAAATATTTTACGATGGTTATTTAAATAGCGACTTCTATTTATTTTTGAAGCTAAATGTAATATTTTTCAATTCAACGGTCAAATCTTTTGAAAATATACTTTGAGAAGCACTTCAGAGAGAAAATAATAAGCAGTATAATTTCTTTTGAACAGGTTCACTTCGTAAAAAATTCCGTAGGAGCTTATCTCTATCAAACGACACGGCGGTGGAGATCCGAGATGTATCTGCGAGCTGGACTGGAGATCC
Source organism: Heliconius nattereri (assembly GCA_013403645.1). Taxonomy (NCBI): domain Eukaryota; kingdom Metazoa; phylum Arthropoda; class Insecta; order Lepidoptera; family Nymphalidae; genus Heliconius; species Heliconius nattereri. The sequence continues at coordinate 3,273,728 of JAAIXI010000242.1, read as the reverse complement.
GGAATTCTTAGCTCTAAAAAATATTTCACTACGCCTTCGTAGAGGAAAATTGTGTGCCATTATTGGCGCTGTTGGATCTGGAAAGGTATTGCACATGCACATGTATTTTTTTTTATTTTTTATGTTTATTACTGTCATACTATATCCCGCCCATGGCAGTTCCCGTTAAGACACTTCCGTTCCCAACTTTCCGCCGAATTCTTGGAGGCATTGTATGTTGAGCGGCGCCGAATTTTGCCTCGTTACCAGATCGAGGAAATGAAAAAAATAAATATTTAATATTTTCATTTCACTAGTCCTTCATAAAAGAAAACTGTAAGCTATTATTGAGGCTGTTGGATCTGGAACATTGCCTTATTCTTGAACATGTCTATTTTCATTATTTTTTATGTTCACGCTGTTTCCTGCACATAGCAGTATAGGCAGAGGGAATCCAGGAACCTAGTGTTAAGACTCTCCGTTCCCATTAAGAAGAAATCTTAGATAAAAATAAAACAAAACAGTCGACTAAATCATTACATCATTTAAATAGCACCCTAAAAATTCACAGAGCTCAATTTACAAACATCTCATATTTTACATTTCATCGCGTATGCATGAAAAATGGAAATTTCCATTTCGGACTGAACAAGTAGTTCGCGAGATGGGATAAATTTCATCTTTATCTAAATTGTATATCAGATCCGCGGATACGGCACGCTAATGGAGGTGCAACTGAAGCATTCCGCGATTGGAAAAACAGCGCTAACAAAAGCAAATGCATAATAACGTATTTCAATATGCAGACTATTCCTTTTATATGATTTTATTATGGCTGATGAAATTATAGAAGCAAAATAATTTATATGAATGCAAATATAATTATTTCATTATCCGTTTCTGTTTTTACAAGTAGACAAATAAGAAACGCTGCGAAAATAGAGAAACGGCGGTAAATAGTGTCTTAACGTGTGGATAGGCAGATATATTCTGGTTCCTTCTCTATCCTGCTATATGCGGGATACAGCGTGAAGCACATAAGCAGGGAATAATATGAAAGGGTATAATTCTGAATCCTGAAAGGTCATTGAAAAAATATATTTCAGTCGTCAATACTACAGCTTCTACTGAAAGAGCTGCCAGCGGGTACTGGCACCGTGTCGGTGTTCGGCGATGTGTCCTACGCCTGCCAAGAGGCCTGGATGTTTCCGAGCACTGTGAGGGAAAACATACTGTTTGGACTTCCTTATGACGCAGATAAATATAGGACGGTATGAATTTTATATTATCCACTATTTTTACCAGCATCTGGCGCCTATTATGTAATATTCATTTCAATATAAACTCTGTATTGGAATCTCATTCGTACGGATAAATCAATGTTGTTTTTCCTTTACTATATAAATTATAAAATTAATTCAAATTTTACATTTAAAAAAAGATTCTGGCCGAGATATGTTAACGTGTTGTTTAAGATACCAGAAAATTAGGACTAGTGACATACAAAGTATATTTTCTGGTTTTCTTTCCTGTCTGTGAAAATGTAATTAATGAATGAAAATAAAAATGTTTTTGCTCTATTTTTGTATCACTACTAAAAATATCTTAAATATAGTTTCGTCGCTTTTAAAACATTAAATATAATTATATCAGCGTTAAGATAGCGACAACTGTACTTCACACTTAATGTTAGTCCATAAATAGATATCTTAAGTGTCCAAGCGCTTTTGTAATTATTTAAAAAAATATGGTTGGAAGATAAAAAATTGTCAAATATGAAATTACTATTAAATTACTATCAATCGAAAATTAAGTTATATTTTTTTATTTCTCAATCTACCTCTCTATAGTTAAATCAAATTTCTCAATATACTGATTGTTATGTAATATTTGTATTCTTTATAAATGTACGCAAAAACTTGGATTTTATTCTTTACCTATATGAACGAAACTATTTTTCCTATGTAAAGTTTTATTTTTCAGCTTCACGCTGTACCCTTACACCTAGTTTTAAGACACTCCGTTCCCCACTTTCTGCCGAATTCTGGACGCATTTCGTGTTGAGAGTAAAGTTTTATGAAAAAACATAACAGATTTTACACTCTTTGTTTTTTAAGGGAGACAGTCCTACAAGCATCAATACGTTATACAAGTATATATGTTATTATTTCATATATTTCAGGTTTGCAAAGTTTGTTCTTTAGAAAAGGACTTCAAGCAGTTCCCTTACAGTGACCAAACGCTAGTGGGAGAAAGGGGCGTCTCCCTCTCGGGAGGGCAACGTGCAAGAATCAATTTGGCAAGAGCTGTGTATAGAGAAGTAATTGTTTTATTTTTCACGCCAGCTTTTGCGCTGCTTAGAGTAGTTATGTGTTCAGAGATTTCAGGATGGGTATTATTGGATTTTGTTATAACACAAATTTATGTGTAATAAATTTTATATTTCATTGTTGACGTCATAAAAACAAACTATTATACAGCTCAATTTTTCGAATAATTAAGAGTTTATTTGGGTAACATATAGCCCATTTTTATCATCATCATCGAATCGTTCTCAAGAGTGCCTTCCTTGCCTTTATCTATTTTTTTTACCTTTAACCATAATTTTCGTGCGATATCTTAACATAATATAATTGAACATTTTAGGCTGACATATATTTACTGGACGATCCCCTGTCGGCCGTGGATGCGAACGTCGGAAGACAGTTATTCGAGGGCTGTATCAATGGTTACTTACGTGGAAGAACTCGGGTGCTGGTCACTCACCAAATTCACTTCCTGAAGGCAGCCGACTTTATTATTGTTCTAAATGAGGTATTATTTTTTCTTATCATCACTAGTTTATTATATATTAAATAAAAAAATAGATATATATATTTATATAGCCTGGTTTTTGTTATTTCATTCCATAATCAAATTAAAACCATTTTTTTACAGGGAGGCATTGAAAACATGGGGACGTTTGATGAGCTTGTTGCGACAGGGAAAGAATTCGCACAAATGCTATCTTCTATTCAAGAAAGCAAAGATAAAGACACTGACAGTGTTGTAAGTATTTGTTTATTTTTATTTTCAGCTTCACTCAATATCCCATCCCGCAGGTAGCAAGGAAGCAGAGTCTAGTGTTAAGACTCTCCGCTCCCTACTTTTTGTTGAATTCTGGAGATTGGGTGTTGAGTGGTGGAAATAAATGCTGCGCCGCGCTTTGCCTCGACACTAGAGGTAGAGCGAGGAAATGATAATTTTAAATACTTCATTTCATCGAGGAATGGAACCCACAATCTGTAGAGTTTATAGTCACACGCTTGTGCCCCGCGCCACGACTGGCCTTAAATAATGTATAATAAGCCAATATGTATACTTTAAACACCACTTTTTTGTAAAAATATATTTTTTTAAAATTATAATCCACTTAAATCTGCTTAAAATTTTATTACAATAAACTTTAAAAAATTAAATCAATGGACTTAATAAAACTTGTAGAGATCAGAAGACAAGGAAAAACCTGTATTATTAAAAGCAATATCAGTCGCTGACTCCGAAGATATACCTGATTTCGAAGCCCAAAAAATGGCTGCCGAAGAGAAACAATCGGGGAACCTACGCTGGGAAGTAATATATGGATATTTCACTGCTGGAGGCAGCCTGTTTTTCTTACTATTCAATATTTTGATGATTTTGCTTACTGCTGCAAGCGCGTCGGCTGCGGACTTCTGGATTAGTTATTGGTATATTTTTTATTTAAAATTTTACATACTTCATAATAATAATTATATTATATGAAGATTATTATATAATTATGAAGAATCTGAAAATAAAGGTACCTATAGGTTAAAGGTAAGCTTTAACTCCTGAAACGTATAATGTCTTCTTGAATTAATAATAGAGACATGTAAGAAGACAGTTTTAGGTAATATCTAAGGTTTCATTTTCTATCCATTGTTAACACGTATACAGCAAGATAAAATGACATAGCAGCAAGGCTTGCCGCCGCGGAACAACTAACACTTGACCTTTGAAGCCGAACAAACAATACGAGCGCGACTTCTCAGTTTTGGCTCAACCCTCACGATAGAGCTTTAACTTTTACTATGTTTTTACATATTTCTTTCATATGTTACTTAAATTCAATTTATTATAATAGACAAATTGATTTATTCGAGACTATTTAATGCTTAAAGAAAATTTAAATTTAACAAAATCCTTTATTTATGAAAGCAATAGAAAGCAGATTTCATTTTGTTTTACCTAACACAGTTGGTAGCAGGAGCGTAGTGTCAAGATATTTCTTTTTCCACTTTCAGTCCAAATTTAATATAGCGGGTGTATTAGTGGATGGCTGTTGATCGTTTGAAAATTGTAGAAAAACGTGAAATAGAATTCTTCGCTTTACGCCAATTTTTATACGACGGCGGCGGAATTCTATTGGATTTAATCTATGTGGGGATCGTATTCGCAACTAGCGTGCTGATAGGCAAAATGGCAAAAAGGGTTACGTAGGCACTAACACCAATTTTAAGTTTATCTTATTCTTCATCGATTTTGATAATATTAAACTAGAATAAGTTAATCTATAGTACAGTAATAATATGATTACATACATGTTAAACAATTAAACTTTACCATTTCTGATATTCGAAGTCTTAAGAATAATAAAATCAATATTTTAAAGGTCTAACCAAATGGCATTATATGAAGAAGAAACGGGCACAGAAAATATGGGTGAGTTACCAAAATCTTTGCTGTAATGTGTGAATATAAGTTGAACTTAGTGTAAAAGAAACTAATATTAAATTTCTTTTAATATGAATAAAAAAATATCGAAATATATTCTGTTGAAAAATATATATTTGTGAAAAGAAGCATAAAATATGGGAAATGATATGCTCATATTGGATATATTCCGTGATATCACTATCGTAATGGAATGTAGCTGATGCGTATGAAATGTACAAAGAACATCGTGCGAAGTATGAGTTTCATAGCGAATGCAATAAGCGCCCAACTCTTCATGGAAAAGTATTTCTATAAATGAATAAAAGCTGGAAATTAGTTATGAAACATACATCTTCAATACGTTAATTTTAAATTAAATTATTAGAAAATAACATAGAAATATACATTTTTATTAACTACTAGCGGCCCGCCCGCGGCTTCGCCTGCGTGAACTACGTTATTATTAATTTCTGTCTTCGTCCATGCAAAATTTCAGACTCCTAGCATTTGTAGTAACGAAGTTTCATACAAACTTTCAACCCCAAAAACAACCCCTTAGAATTCGAATATTGCAAATTCCCGTCTTAGCGAGCACCTACGTCCTATAAATAACTCCTATGCAAAATTTGAGATTTTTAGCACATGTAGTTACTGAGATTTCGTGATGAGTGAGTAACCTTCCGATTTTATATATATATATATATATATATATAGATAATGATACATTCATTTACAAAACTAACATTTAATTTCTCTAGATTCCGGACTAAACAATAGAGTCGGCTTGTTTACCACTGGACAATATATTTTGATTCACGGAGGACTGGTGCTAGTCGCCATATGTCTTACCCACTTGCGAGTTATACCGTTCGCCAACCTCTGCGTCAATGCCTCGCAAACACTTCACGACCGAATGTTCTCCACCATGATAAAAGGCATTATGAGATTCTTTGACACCAGCTCTTCTGGTAAGATATTTTTAGTTTTATAATGCACCCATCGCCGCCAATCAACATGTTTTCCAAAATCATAAATTTATTTTTCAGGACGTATCTTAAACCGTTTTACAAAGGATATGGGTGCTTTAGATGAAATATTGCCAAGATCTTTGCTCGACGTATTCCAAATTTACAGTACTTTAGTTTTTATATTGGTGTTAAACGCGGTGGCCTTATATTGGACCTTAATACCTTCTACTGTTCTCATGATCATCTTCTTCTTTTTCGTAAAGTTGTACTTAAGGACGGCTCAAGGAGTGAAAAGACTTGAAGGGACAAGTAAGTATCAATCAGTTATGTATATAATCATTTTCAAAAATATGCGAAATTAAAGTTATGTGCAATACGTAGATAAAATACAATTATTTAATTTTATATAACAGCAAAAAGTCCCGTCTTTGGAATGGTCACCTCTTCTCTTAATGGAATAGCTACAATCCGGTCTGCTGGAGCGCAACACAGGCTAATTGATGAATTTGATAATCACCAGGTAAATAATTAAAAACATTTTTACGTTTGATATTTACTTTTTGTAGCTCTACGCTGTACCCCTGTGGTAGACAGAGGGAACCTACTTTTAAGATACTCCATTCCTATTAAGACACTCCCACTTTCCAGCGAATCCAGGAGTTGTTGCTTGTTTACTGCCAGAAGTCAACGCCGCGTTTCGCCTTCTTGCCCGAGAGCAGAAATGAAAATGATAAATATTACATTACCTCGGGTGGGAATCGAACCCTTATATTTAATACAATATTTTACTTGGCATGCGGACAAAATTATTTTTATTAAGCCAAAATTTTATACTTAGAATGAATACATAATCTATATTCCAGGATCTACACACATCCGCATGGAATAGCTTTTTAGGAGGTGGCTGCGCTTTTGGTTTCTATTTAGATACGTTATGCCAATTGTATCTTACTGTTATTATCTTCGTATTTCTATACATTGACTTCGGTGAGTGTCTCATATAAGGTAACATGATAACAAATAATATGTGTTAAATTAAATAGTTAGCTATTGCAAAAGAACATTTTACTTTTGAAATGATAATTTACACCACTTACACCACATGAAAAGCACTTTTAGATGGATGTAAGTTTATTTATATTTTGTTTTTTATTACAAATCTAAATATTATTAGGTTCTACCTGTCCTTCAGGTAAAAGATAGGGGGAACCTCCTAAATTCACGATATGATTCTTAATTTTGATTGACATGTCTTCTTGATGCCTAGGTGATTTAATACCAGTGGGTAGCGTGGGGTTGGCGGTGACTCAGAGCAACATGTTGACCGTAATGTTACAACACGGCGCAAGAATGTTAGTGGAGTTTCTTGCACAACTTACTAGCGTAGAGCGTGTGCTGGAATATACTAAAATAGAAACAGAGGCTAATCTCTTTGACGGACGTAAGCATTTTTTTATGTAATAAAAATTGATACAAGTAATAATTTGAAATATAATTTTGTGTATATATATATATGGGACATTTTCAGAATTGCCTCTACCACCTACGTGGCCTGATGAGGGCCGTGTTTTGTTCCAGGATGTAAATCTCAAGTACGCTCTAGATGAGGCTCCAGTGTTAAAAAATCTAAATATCACAATAGAAAGTGGTTGGAAGGTTTGTTATTTGTCATCCTAATAAATAGTTCATAAAATAATGAAATATACATTGAAAATAAACATATGCTAAATATATTAACAGATCGGAATCGTTGGAAGAACCGGAGCTGGAAAATCTTCACTAATTTCAGCGATATTCAGATTCGCTTTTATAGAAGGAAAGATTTCAATAGATGGTATTGATACATCGCAAATATCCAAACAGGTAATTAGAGAAATTCATGATTTAATTTCAATTACTTAACCATAGCACTTAAAACTCTGTGATAATGTCAGTCTGTTTACCAAGGTTAGCATAGTTTGTGAATTGTGTAGGCGTACCGAATCCCACATGGTTCTTAATGACTGAGAAAACTATTTATGGATAAACATTTCTATGAATCAAAATGGAACTCATAAAAATGGTTATACAGTTAGATACTGCTCAATTCTGACACCAAAGTAATGTAAACTAATATGTAGTATTATTATTTATGTAATAAGTACAAAAAGCGCTATATTCTGATTTAATTCCTTTTAGGAGCTACGATCAAAAATTTCTATTATACCACAAGAGCCAGTTCTTTTCTCAGCGACTATCAGATACAACCTGGATCCCTTTGATATTTATAGTGACGATGAACTATGGAGAGCTTTGGAACAGGTTTGTACTATTATCAAATACAAATCTAAGAAAGCCAAAAAATTAAGCAGTTTTTTATATTAATTTCTTCTTTTGTATTTTTAGGTTGATATGAAATCTTCTGTACCGTCATTAGACTTTAAGGTAACCGAAGGAGGTTCTAACTTCTCAGTCGGCCAAAGGCAGCTGATGTGTTTGGCGCGCGCAGTACTGCGATCAAATAAAATTCTTATAATGGATGAAGCCACTGCTAATGTAGATCCTCAGTAAGTCAATCAAGTTAACAATATTATTTTATTTAAATAGGTATAAATAGAAAAATTTAAATTTAACCTTAATTTTTTTACAGAACTGACAATTTCATCCAGCAAACAATACGCCGCCAATTCGCTTCATGCACTGTACTGACAATAGCTCACCGTCTCAACACAATCATGGATTCCGACAGAGTTCTAGTAATGAGCAGTGGAGAAATTGCAGAATTTGATCATCCATACATCTTACTGTCAGATCCGAACAGTCACTTTACATCAATGGTAAACGAAACCGGTGAAAAGAACAGTGAAATGTTATTCCAAATATCCAAGGATACTTACTTTCAAAGTAATATCAAGGAAGATGGTAGATGATGGACACAGTCCTAGGCATGATTAGTTAAACTAATTGTTTTTTGCTTTAATATAGTGATAGATTAGCTTTCCAGTTAATCTTTTTATTGTTATTTATTTACTAATGTACGATTTCATTTATGGATTCGAATGTAATAAGCCAATAACGATATTTCGACACTTGAAGAAACTGTGATTAAATGAAGTGACTGAAATATAATAAAAGAAGAAAACACTAACTTTTATTTTAGAATAAAACCAAACATTATAAAATTATTAAAATTTAACAACGTTACATTGAAAATATTCAATATTTATGTACTCCTTCTAAAAGTTTATTTAATTGTGTTCACTGATGACATTAAATATGCTTGTAACATTTATAAAATTTATATAATATTTTGGAAATATTATTTATTTTACATATATTTAAAATAAATAAAATTTAAAACGTGCCTAGTAATAATATAATAATGTAAATAGTTAGATAAATATTAAAAATGTTTTGTAAGATAATATTTTTAACGTACAATACTAAATATACGGATTTAAAATATTTGTAAACTTACTTTTCATTTATTCATCTAAACAACATGCAAAGTAAGCGCCGGCGTGGATGATAGCATCGGTAGAGTCGATATGAGAGCATTAATATAATTAGAACTAGGCCTATGTAAAACAAGTGGAATTTATGAGTTTCAAATAATCTTTTCCACTTTATTTGTTTACATCCACCGCAGCAACTCATGGCTTTGAATTTAGGTTTCTAATTTGACCTAAAATATATTAAACTAATTGCTTTTTGTTAGTCTATAAATATTATATTACTAATAATTATGCAATTATATACTTTTAGTTTATTTCATTTCATTTCTTTTCTCTGGTGTCAAGGCGGAATTCGGCGGAAAGTGGGTAACGGAGCGTCTGCTGTGTGCCGGATACAGCGTGAAACTTATTTATTTATGTACTTTTTAAGGATTTGATATGTATGATAATAAGTATAAATAATAATTTTACTAACAATTTTCTTCCAATTTCGAATAAATTGCATACTGCATATTTGGCATATATGCAGTGATCCGCATACGTGCAACGCTTATATAACCACATAGTTTTGCAGCAGCATGGCTACGACAAAAAAACTACTTTATGCTGTCTTTATAAATAATTACACTTATTCAGTTTCTAAGAAGAATGTAAAATTTAATATTTCTGCCATCCTTGCAGTGATTATTTCAATAAACGTCTTCGCGTTGCTAGCATTGTCTTCATTGACATTAAAAGAAACTCCTTAATGTTAAATGCCAGTAATAAATATTTGTTAAATTATAAATATTTGTTTCTAGCGAGGGCTAAACAAAAAGCTGCTTAAATCTTAAGTTACCTAAAATGAACAAACGTTTAAGGATTATTATAACTCTTAAAAGATTATACTGAAGATTAAATCTATCACCAAATCTCAACTAAGATTGATTTTCGGATTTATGAAGGCTTTTTGTGGAAAACCCAAAGGTAAGGAGCGATAAGTATCATAGAAAGGGATCAAACGATCCTTTAGTCTAAGAGAAATTTCGATTACAGCTGTATCAAGTAACTAAACAAAGAGGTTCACTCACATTTTCTACTCAATATGTATATAATTAAGTTAAGTTCAATATTGTATATTTGCAATATTGTATATTGTATATTATACAAGCAATTTCTGTTAAATTAGTATTAATAAGTTATTTGCCAAAAATAAATGATCGTTTCACAAATGTGAAAAAATACATATATAAACATTAATTGGGAAAAGTTTTTCTGCAAACACCCAACAACGGGTATTCAGCAGTGGATTTTAATCATGCTAAGTGTTCGGCAGTGGGTAATATTATTGCTAATACTATTCCGAAGGAAATATTTAAAATAGAGAAAAAAAGATTTTCTCTATTTTGATATATTTTTTCTCTATTTTCTTCTATTTTTCTCTATTATGGTAATTGAGCGAAGCGAGCGGAGCGCTCTACTGTAGACTTTTTACACTCTTTGTCACCAATAGGCTCCCAAACGGTTTGACCGATTGAGATGAAAATTTGCAAACATATAGATATGACCACGTAGATGGTTTTAGGCGAAACAATTTTATGGACTTGAGGAATAATCGAGTAACAAATTTCCCCATAGGCTTACATGTAAAAAATGTTTGTCTCCTCTGGGTAACGCAAGGCGCCTGCTATAGATACCGGTCAGGTGATTAATGAAACTATAATGGAGTTTAGAAAACAATTGTTGCTCGCTTCGCTCAACATGTGAACAGCTACTTAGTTTTATGCACCTTATTTTAACTAAAATCGAAAAAATTAAAATAAAAAGTTAAATAAATATTTTATTTCCAGGTCCCAGTGGGAATTGAACCCACGACCTACCGCGTTTAGTTTAGTCGTTAGTATCCCTGCTCTACCACTGACCTCAATCAGTCTCAAAGTAAGAGGATTAATGAAAATAAAAAAAAATTCAAAATAATATTTAATTTCAACTTGCAAAAAAAAACAGACATACCAATTAAAACTCTATAACACTTAAAGACAAACAAAGAACTAATTTGACTTAGTAGTTTCTAAATACTTTTGCCTAGCGATATCACGCAATTGGCTACTCATATTTTCTCCAGTCTCTTTCACCATTGAATTAAGTAAGCTATCAGGATTGGAGAGAAGCAGGTGAGGGTGATCGAACTCTGCCACCCGGCCGGCGCTCATCACCAGGACCCGATCCGAATCCATGATGGTGTTCAGACGATGGGCAATTGTTAGTACTGTACAAGTAGCGAACTGGCGTCGAATTGTCACTTGTATAAGGGCATCAGTTCTGAAAAAAAGTACGTACATATATTCAGCGCAAATTCTCTAGAATTCACTTACTATAACATATATTTTTATTTTTTGCTATCAAAATGATTGTAATATATTGAACACAATATTCCATATCAAATAAATGAATAACAAAATCAGCTCCACGCTGTATCAAGCTCTCAGCAGGGTAGGCAGATGGAGCCTAGTACTAAGACAATCCGTTCCCCACTTTCTGGCGAATTCTGTAGGCATTGCGTGTTGAGTGGCAGAAATCAACGCCGCGCTTTGCCTCGACATCAGAGCGAAGAAATGGAAGTATAAACGTAAATAAATATTTCACTTCCTCGAGTGGTGATCGAACCCGCACCCGTCGCGTTACAGTCACACCCTTGTGACGCTGCGCCAAAACGGCCATCTAATAAAAAAGACTAGTACATGAAGCAGAAGCGTTCTGGAGTAGATACCACGCCAAGTGACTGGCAATGGTTGGTTCCCAAGAAGAATGACCTCAGTGGCGTTGAAGAGGCTCCATCCAGCAGTCGACAAGAACGGGCTGATGATGATTTGGTTGTTTTGTTTTAGAAATTATGTTGCGAACTCAAGCAAAGCAACAGCTGAGCGCTAGCGATTTTAATAAAGACATTGATAAACTAATCCTTTAAAATATTAAAACAATAGCACGATAGCAAGTGCCAAATGTAACAAATCACTATGACAAGCATACATTGCTTAAGTTTTATGAAAATAAAAAATATATATCCTTTTATTTTCCTATTTGCTTAATTATTGATGTCATCAGAGTACACACGTTAACACCTACAGTAAATAAAAGGTTTACACAATCATAAACGAAAATTTGTATGTTATTGGCATTGGTTTTTTTTTAAAGCCAAAATAATTTACAAAATGCTTTAAAGCAGTCTAAGTATAAGTACTGTCCAGTGGACAATGTATAAGATGTAAAAAACATAAACCTTCTCACTAAAATTGAGCAATATAAATTTATGGATTATAACTGACATGTCTTAGCAGCCTTGGAAGTATCAATATTCCAATAATAAATTTTCCCAAGTTACGAATTAACTATTCAACAAAACATATATTTTTTTAATATTAAATTATGTTAATCTATATAGATTAACATTCCCTATATAGATTAACATAATTTAATCTTTAAATCGCTACCGATTTTTATAAAATTTGAAATTTAGACTCTTAAAAATATTACATTGAACACATGTTTCATGGTTTACTAGAATTCACCCCTAAATAAGCAACCGAAGCTGCGCGCGTCCGCTAGTATAATAATAAAATTTAGGCATCGCTGAGACAGTCGACACTTGAAGAAATAAATTATTATTAATATTTTCATTTCTTCCCTGTAGTTGGCTATTTCTTTCAAAGATATTTTAATGTTTAGAATGAGGAAAAACATTTAAAACAAAGAAAAACCATTAATTAATAATTGAAAGTTAATAAAAATTAATTAATAATGAATTTATAATTTATTATTATTCTCTAAAGAATTTAATTAGGTTGTGCTGCTTATCTGTCTATGTTATAATTACAAAAAAAATAGTGATGCCCCCGCTCGCGCCCTCACCACGTGGACCACCCGATTATAGCAATGTCAGATAAGTCACATATTCAAATTCATTATTNTGCCCGTCCCGTTGCCCAGGGTGCTCCACGAGGAGGTAACCGACATAGCACCCCTTACCAATAGTATCCTAAGCCGACGTGACAACGGCCATACAAATAATATATGATTTAAAACCATAAAAATAATTATGAAAAATAAAAATTTATATATAAATACACTTTAAAAAGAACAATGAATACATACAACGCATGAAACATATAATCAATGTATTTAAAGTTGTTTCACTATTCTGCTATAAGGGTTACAAAAAACAAAAAACGCTTTTTGTATTGCGATACGGAACTCTAAAAAAACCTCACAAACTAAAGAACCAAATATTTAAGCAAATATTTTTACCCACTCCCTATCTTGCAAATTATAATGAAGAATGAATGAATTGTTTCACAGAGATTGATTACTTACTGCGGGTCAACGTTAGCCGTCGCCTCGTCCATAACGAGTATTCTATTGGAGCGCAAGATGGCGCGCGCGAGGCACACGAGCTGACGCTGGCCAACGGAAAAGTTTGATCCGCCTTCTGTCACCATGTAGTCCAGGGCCGGAATTGCATCTTTCAGTTCCACCTGGTTTATGGTTATATAAGGTTGTTATTTATATATTAATTTAATATACAAAAGAAAATATTGTTACTTACTTTAGTAAGAAAATATTGAACTACTATTATTTATATCAACATTATATTTAATTGGAGGACATTGAGGTGCAAGGGTATGACTGTAACGCGAACGTTGTGGGTTCGATTTTCACTCTAGAAAATGAATGATAATTTATTAATATTTTCATTACTTCAATCTGGCACCAAGGCGTTGAGTTCTGCCACTCATCAAGTAATTACTGAGAGCGATGGAAAATTCGATTGAAAATGGAGAATGAGTGTTAAGACACTCATAAGACACTAAAATCCCTCTGCCTACCCAGCTATATGCGGGATACAGCGATGAGCTGATTATAAATTGAAAAAAAAATGTTTTAAATATTATAAAATGTTATCGATCTACCTTTCAATATTATGAACTATAATTATTTGGGTAACATTCTTAAAATCTATTCTTGTTATATAAACAACATAAACTTCCTATTTTGGCAGACATATTTTACATAACAGGTAGGTAGGTATGTACAAACATTAAGCGAAACTACCGATGGCGCAGTATTTCGTAATTAAAATTCCAGTAGGGCTTGACATTTGACCTCTGAAACTCGTATCACAAACAACGAAAACTCTGGAATTCTTATATATTTATATACTTATTTACAATAAATATTACGAATAATAGAATAAAAGATTAATGACACATCAAATAATAATGGCCGGAGTACCCAAATTGGTTTGCTATTTAAAAAAAACTTAGTTAATTTATCATTTAGATAATATATAGATAATGATGAAATTAAATCATTAAATTTATATAATCGAAAGGCTGTGCAGTTAAAAACAATTTTTAACCTCAAGATTCGCATTCATGTCGGTATTTACAACATTTCCTAAAATAAATTATTTAAGTATTTATACAGATTATAATAAATTAATTAAATATTTAAACAAACTCAAAAATAAATTATAATGTTATATACGAACTATCAAATAATAATTACACTCACTTGTTCCAAAGCTTTCCATATTTCATCGTCACTGTAGTGATTGAAAGGATCGAGGTTGTAACGCAACGTTGCAGAAAACAACACTGGCTCTTGAGGTATTATGGATATTTTTGACCTAAGCACCTGCATACAATTATTAGGAAAGTTTAGTATTAAATTGTTATAAAAGAAAACATTTAAGTGTTACTTTTATAATTAAAAATACATACAGTTATTATATGTATTATTATTTGTTTTTTTTTTAATTTACAATATAAATTTATATTTTCATGAGCCCCGCCACTTAACACGCAATGCTTCCAGAATTCGGTGGAAAATGGGGAATGGAATGTCTTAACACTAGGTTCCCTCCGCGTAACCTGCTGTGTGCGGGATACAACGTGATGTTAAAAAAAAGTATTATTATTTTTTGTAAGAACCTAATATATATAGAGTTTTCTTTTTTTAAATTATCATGCCTACCTATATTTTGTATAAAACAGGCACTTGTTTAGCATAATTTGTAAATAATTTTGCTGTCAAACGAGAAAAACCTGCCCTATCATAATGAGATTCGCTAAGTAATCGTACAACGGTGCCATAATCTTTATGGTATATTAAAATATTTATAGAAAATCCACTAGAGAAAATTACAAAGGTATTTTTAAGTTTTTTAAAAAATAACATTATATGTAAAAAAAAAACAGCCAGTTCAGTGCAATCGTGTGTGACACTCAATTTTCCATTTCCCGCAGTATTCTGGAGAGATTGCATGTTGAATGGTTGAACTTAACGCCGCGCTTCGTCACCAGAGTGAAGAAATGATAATATGAATTTAAATAATTATTTCATTAGGAAATTAAATATTTATTTAAATTTATAGTACATAGAGTGGGGATTGAATTCACAACCAGTGGCGTTTACAGTGTCACCGTTGCACCTGCGCCTCGGCTTGGCATAAAAAAATATATACTGGAATCAAAAATCATTTCCGAGTTTCACTATAAGCAAAAGAATTTCAATGAAATTATAGACTTATTATCATAAAATATATTATAAGTTATAATTACCTTCTTAGGTATTCCGCAAGTGTTGATGCCATCGATCTTAATGCTTCCTTCGATGTTGGAAAGTAGAAAGAGCGCCGATATTAATGAAGACTTTCCCGCACCTGTTCTACCCACGATACCTACCTATAGAATTTATTTCTTATATTTCATAGCAATTGTCAACTTTGCAGGTTAGTAAGTATGTATAAACTTAAAAATGCAAAATTATTTTCTTTAAAGCTACATATACCTTCCAACCACTATTTATAGCGAAGTTCAAATCGACAAGAACAGGTGTATCTTCCACTCCATATTTTAAGCTAACATTTTCAAAATGAATTTGTCCATCTGTCGGCCAATTTTGTGGAGGACGAGTCGCTGAAAATATTCATTTTTATTGAAAATCTTGAATTTACTTTTTGCTGTAGAGATATTAAATTAATATAATAACTGTTTATTTTTACTGAATATCAACTATAATTTGAACATGGTCCAGTTTAGTTACGAGATACAAAATTCTTGCAAATTTACACTGTAGCTTACAATTAATTACCAAAAAAGTGGTGAATATTCATATATTCACCACTTTTTCAAAAATATATTCCTCAAAAATATATCAACTCACGACCATCTTCCATATTTTCCTCGGCGGGAAGCTGAGCATACTCTAACACACGCTCAACAGACGTCATATTCCCTAGCAGCTCAGCGGTGACTCTCGCCGCCATTTGCAACATCATGGTTAACGTCATGGACTGACTCACTGCGAGTCCCACGCTGCCTACCGGTATGAGGGTTCCTACGGGGATTTTGTTAATTTTTATTTTATTTATATAAGTTTCCTTTATATTTGTAATTATATATAGTCTGTGCACATATATTTTCAAATTATTTCCCAAAATATCTGTTCTGTTAATGGCGCTTCTTACTAGAAGTTGTTTTTAGATGAAAGTGAAACGAACATCCATTCATTTTCAAAGATTTTTCACATATATAATACTTGTAGGTTATGCAAATTTCTTATCAGGTAAATTATAAGTAATAACTTTAACGAAATATTATAAGATAAACATAGTCATATGTACGTAACGTGCATAAATTGTGACTCTCATAAATCATTACACATTTTCCTGCTTCTAGGCAGAATTTAATTTTACGAAGTTCTTGGTAAAAATGAACTCGGTGGATTTTTTATTTATTTATATAAATAGTTTTCAAGTGGATTAAAAAACGATAAAATTATTAATCAGCTTCACGTTGTATCCCGCACACAGCAGAATAGGCAGAGGGAACCAAGTGTTAAGACACTCCGTTCCCCACTTTCTACCGAATTTTGGAGGCATTGCGTGTTGAGCAATAGCAACGAGCAGAACGCCGCGTTTTGCCTCGACACCATAGCTTAGAAATGGAAATATAAATTTAAATAAATATTTCATCTCCTCGGGTGGGGATCGAACCTTATTATTTAGCAAATTACTTAATTTTTTATATTAAAATTATTATAATACGAAAATATTTACTATTACATTACTACAATTAACTTACCAAAATCGATTAAAAGGAAGATAGCAAGAACAACTCCCAGATAAATCAGACATAAAATATCTAAGAGTAAGGAAAAAGCATTTGACCCTCCTAAAAACGTATAAAATGCACTGGAGTTCAGATCCTGAAAATGTAAACATCATATTTTCTTTTATTTTCCTTCCAATGGTACTTTAAAAATATTAAAACAAGGTTATCATATATTCCTATATATTCCTTTATATAGGAATGAAAGACTGTAATAGATATATTATCAGTCAATAACATTAAATTTATGTTTGATAAGATACCTGAGCGGAATCGAAGGTACGCAGCAATCTGTGCTGTGAGTCTGAACTCCTAATGGTTGAAAGTCCTGATATTGTAGAGTTTATCATGCTGAACACTGGACTTTTCGCTGTTAAAGAATAAGAATTAATAAATATTACAAATAATAACTATTATTACAATTATTATTTACTTCTTAGACTTGAGTCAAATATTTATTTACGTTTATATTTCCATTTCTTCGCTCTGGTGTCGAGGTAAAGCGCGGCGTTGAGTTCAGCCACTCAACACGCATTGCCTTCAGAATTCGGCAGAAAGTGGGAAACGGAGTGTCTTAATACTAGGTTCCCTCTGCCTACCCTATGCCTATTTTTTTTACTTCTTAGACTTCCACTTAGAGACTATATATAATTTGTATTACAAATACTTACTAGTACTCTCCAATCTTTTAACAGCTTGAGCAGCATTTAAGTACCATCTTAGCAATAATAAAAATATAATTAAGAGTACAACAGTCGGTATGAGGGTCCAGGGAAGAGCCAGGGCATTCAAAATAAGTACGCTTAAAACAAATAGATACATTTGAATTGTCTCTAGCATGCTACGAGGTAAAAGTTCGTCCATAGCTCCCATGTCTTTGGAGAATCTGTTTAGGACGCGACCTGTTAAAAAAAAACATCGCTAAGTTATAATATTTTAAGTAAATTATTTTGTTGTTTTGTTAAAAATACAACAAAGCTATTTATATTAACATGATTTCAACATCACGTTTCAATGTTGTCACTGGAACTGGAACGCAGTTATATAAATATATATCAGGTTCACGTTGTATCCCGCACACAGCAGGGTAGGCAGAGTGAACTTACAGGTTAAGACACTCCGTTCTCCACTTTCCGCCGAATTTTTCGAGGCAGTCCGTATTGAATGGCGGAACTCAACACCAGACTGTTGCCTTGGTGCTATATCGAAGAAATAATAATATGAAATATTTAATTTCCTCGAATGGGAATCGAATCCACAATCTGTCATGTTAACAGTCACACGTTTGTGCCCCTGCGTCACTACTGGTCTCCAATGACTTTAACTAATCAACATACACGAAAGAAGTCGAGCATAAGCGCGTCATTGACTTCCGCAGCTCAACACGCAATGCCCCCAGAATTCGACGGAAAGTGGGGAACGGAGTGTCTTAACATTGGACTCTCTCTGCCTACGTTGCTACAAGCGGGATGCAGCGTGAAGCTGAAAAAAAAATTGAGTCATCGTCATCCACAAGAATATGAATTAAAATAAATATGTACAATCACTTAAAAGTAATTTATAATCAGCGTCATCTTGGGGCTTAACATGATGACATCAAATTATTTTCAGGTGCGTATAATGACGTTTAATGACTACATAAACATTGAACTTAGCAAATGTTTGATAGAGACAAAGAATGCAAATATACTTATTTATTGAATCTAATAACTTTCATGCTCTTAGCATGCAACACTGCTGTTAAGCTTGCACGTGTTACGTTGATAGAGAATTATTGTGAACATTTACATAATTATAAATTATTATCGCAGAATAAACAATACAAAAATATGTTATTTTGTTAAATAAGGAAAAAGTTTTTCTTTGTTTATAAGTTAATGTAGTAATTTTTTTATTAAATCTATTCTTAACAAAATTTTAACTGTAAGATATATAAAAAAATGTTTTGGAGATATTGGACAATATTATAGAACCCAAAACAATTTTTTTTATTTTTTTTATCTCTTTGTTTTTTTGTCAGAAACAGCCTTGCTGATTTAAATGCATTTTTTTTCAAAAATAACCTTTAGTGTTTGTTTTATTTCAATAGGTTCATAAACAGAAAAGTTATATCAATTTAAATATTTAGTTCGACTAAAATGCTGCAAAATTTATATTACCTGATGATTCAGGTAATATAATTATTGTGAAACTAGCGATCCCCTCGCAGCTTCGCTCGTTTGAACTACGTATATTAGAACACAAAAATAATTCAGGTCCCTTGATAAATATATCTGTAGTTCAAGCTGGCGAAGCCGCAAACGGGTCGCTGATACATAATATATATTTATTGTAAAGCAAAAAATCAAGAAAGCATAATTTATTAAAGCCTAACATTTTTATGTTTTCAATCTTTTACCTGAAGGATTTCTATCGAAGAACCTCATCACTGCTGTAAGCAAGTTCTTAAACATGATATTATGTAAATTTTGTGAGGCTCTCATTGTCATCACCACGAATGACAGTATCCTGGCATGGGTCATTATTATTATAAATAAAACTGCTGCGCCGTAGATCCATAAATATTGGCCCGTGGTCAATAAGCCTACTTGTGTTCCGAGACTTGTATCTTAAAGAGCAAAGTCAATTCAAACATTTAATATTTAAACATTAAAAGTAAAAGAAATAATTTAAGAAGTTTAATTTATTATTACATATATATTTCAGAAATAATAGATAATTTAAATTTTATTATATATTT
Source organism: Heliconius nattereri (assembly GCA_013403645.1). Lineage (NCBI taxonomy): Eukaryota > Metazoa > Arthropoda > Insecta > Lepidoptera > Nymphalidae > Heliconius > Heliconius nattereri. Next base: position 3,253,741 of record JAAIXI010000242.1, on the reverse strand, counting down.
TATTTTACCTGGTTCTACTCCTGTAGGCAACGACGTTTCATATTCATCCACTTGATTTGTCCTGAAAAATAAAGTATATCTTAGGAAAGGCTTTGAATGTGAGTACATAATATATCTTTATAAAAGTAATTATTTAACTTAGCATACCAATAACTGAGCCAGTAATCGGAAAATGTAGCTCCAGCTTGGGTTAGTAATAAACAAAATATAGCTGCCATCACTACTAGCCAGGACTGGACAGATTGTATATAGTGTTTTATCACTGCCCATTTTAGGTTTCCTTTAGCACGTTCTTCAGCCTCCAATACTTGTTCTTTCTCTTCCTTTGGCTTGTCCTCACTAACAGACACTCGTGATATACTCTGCTGTAATACTGGTTTACCATCGTCCTTTAAAAAAACACTATTTATGTAGGTATATAACATGAAGGGTAGATTTTTATCAAATCAACTCAAAATATTTTCAGTCACCTTATCAGTATTTTTCTCGTCATCGTCTTCCTTATTACACGACAAAATCGAAGAAAATTCTATTTCAGATTTAACCAAGTCCTCATATGAGCCCATATTCTTAATTGAACCCTTTAAAGAAAACATAAGTTTACATACCGTTTTTAAAGATTCTTATAATTTCAAGTTCTTAAATGATGAAATATTTTTAAATACCTCATTCAAAACTATAATAAAATCTGCGGCCTTCAGGAAATGTACTTGGTGCGTGACTAAAATACGTGTTCGTCCACGTAAATACTTTTGTATACATCCTTCGAACAACTGCCTACCAACATTAGCATCTACCGCTGATAATGGATCATCTAATAAATATATATCAGCCTGAAACATTCCATTGTACAATCACCAAAAAATTATTAATTTTAACTAATAATGAAAACAAAATTTAGAATTTATCATTTTAATCCAGGGTGTGACTATAACGCGACGGTTGCGCATTGGATCCTCACACGAGGAAGTGAAATATTTATTTACGTTTATATTTCCATTTCTTCGCTCTGGTGTCGAGGCAAAGCGCGGCGTTGAATTCTGCCGCTCAACAGGCAATGCCTCTAGAATTCGGTTAGCTATATTCGGCTAGGTTCCCTCTGCCTACCCTGCTGTACACTGTGTGGGATACAGCGTGAAACTGATTTTACTTAATGACTTAATCGGACGCCATCTGGGCTAAATAGGTTGCAACATACCTAAACTATAAACTTTAATGAACATAAGTTACAGCTAAGTCTGCGGGAAGATATTTGCATATTTATGTCGAAAATTATAATTTTGTTATTATAAAACAAGACGAATAATTATTTTGTTTGAGATGAATATTATACTGCTTTCCAGTATAACATATACAAAAATCTTCATACATTTTTAGAGATTCAAACGCGGCTTTGCTTGCTTAAACAACTTATTTTTATATTAAAGTCATAAGAGGACTTTTTTAAAATATATTTTTAATAAATGTGTGTAAATAAAAACTTCGTATGATCTTTTTAATATCTCTAAGAATATAGGTTCAAAGTTTCATAGATAATCATGGTTGAGTTGAGAGTTGAGTTGAGTTTGGTGTGAAAGCGTAACATATTAACTTACATTCACATTTATAATATTAGTATGATAGTCATTTAAAAACAATATTTTCAGAATCATAAATGTTAATATTTCAAAATTTTCAAGCCGCAAAATCCATTATATGAAGTCTGTGACATTTAATTCACCACACACTCGTAACTTTTCACATCATGTTTCACACCGCAAAGCCGAAACAACATAATTATGTATATATAAGTATACTGACTTCATACATTTTTCACTTGTATTTCTCATAATAATATTTACACTTTTATGGTACGAAGAGGTTTTTTATATTGTATTCTGTATTGAATATAGGGTAGATCGAGGCGAACCGGGTCATTTTTTTTTTTGAGAAAATGAAAATCATACTAAAGAATACTATATGAAACTTTTATTGCCTAAAAAGTAATCATTAACAGTTTTGCTACGAAAAAACATAATAAAATTTTAATTACTCATAAATTTTCCAATTAATTATACAAACCCCACCAGACGAAAATGTCTTATTCAAAGAAAAAGGCCCTTCAAAAAATTTACACAAAAGTTTCCCTAAATTCTAGATTTACCTCCTGATTTGACCCTTTTGATCGAAATGTTTGAAGAACAGCACATAACCCCAGGGGTTGATGGTGATTTCGTTATTCAGACCGGATTATATTGTAGAAGCCTTAGGCCGGTAAATAGCTCGAATAGTAGAAATGAAAAATGATGATAATGCGCGTTTAACTAAATCTAACGATTTATTTTAGACGAAAGAAAATATTACGTCACTATGTTACGCTACACATACGCAACGTAAATCCGTTGAGAGATATTTTTTTTTTCTCTATGAATAATTTCTTAGGTTAAGCTTAAATAATTAAGGTTTTATGAAGACATATAGCAGGGCAAAAAGAACCTTATTTACATACAGTATTCGCCACTATACTCGTCTTTTCCGCGTTTTCCACTTTATTTGCGTAATTTTCGAAGAAGTAAGGTAACTTGATATTTAATTATTTATGAATTTTTTTTTACATACTCACTTGTCTATATATGGCTCTTGCGAGGTTAATTCTAGCTCTCTGCCCTCCGGATAATGAAACACCTCGCTCTCCCACTAACGACAGGTCACCGTAAGGAAACTGCGTGAAATCCGGTAATAGCGAACACACTCGACAAACCTAATAAAAAAATGTGAATATATTAAAAAGGAAACTGTATAGAGGATTTCGCGAAAAAAATATAACATACAATATTATAATATTCGTAGACAGATCAAATTACTATGAAATTTAAATGACATAGAAAATAAATATTCAAATATTAAAAGATTTATTTTAAATAAAATTATGAATAGAATAAATATTTCTTAAAACCAGCAATTTAAAAGAATTTATCATTGTTTATGGATTTTTATAGAATACAAAAATATAATAAACTCGATAATAATTGAAGGCTACAAATAAATTGATATGATAAAAAATTATCGTTAACACTATCGTGCCACATAATATTATAAAAAAACGGTAGAAATCATTATTAATTAATTAAATAAATAAATTGATTAATTAATTAATTAAGAAATAATATGAAAAATGTTGAAATTGTCGGTTGGCGCTTGATGTGATGCCTACGTTCAGCAGTGGACGGCGATAGGCTGATGAATGAAAAATGTTATGTGAAATAACTTCCGATTCCAAAAATTTAATGAAATAACGATCAGCAACAGCTATTTAATACATTTTCCTGAGATTTTTTACTATTTATCTATTTAAAAAAATTAAAGAGAAGGATATACCTCTTTATATCTGGCAACATCGTAGGGTAAACCAAACAAAATATTTTCTCTGACTGTCGCCGGGAAAAGCCAAGACTCTTGACATGCATAAGACACACTGCCTTTAACGCTCAAATTTCCACTAATTACGGGTAGTTCACGAAGCAATACTTGCAATAGTGAAGACTAAAAACATAATAAACAATAAAAATTAAATTGATTGAACAATAATATATATAAATATATATTTTTAATTTTATATATAAGGATATAATATACATATAATAATTTACTTTCCCAGAGCCGACCGGCCCAACGATAGCGCAAAGCTTTCCTTTCATTATGTACGTACTAATGTTCTTTAATGTCATTTCTTCGGTTTTATCCTTATTAATGTTCCAAGAAGCGCTTACAGATGACAGCTCTACTATCCGATCTGGTAAATCGTGTACTGGCAAACGTGAATCAACTAAAGAAAATAAATATAAATTAAAAAAAAAACAAAATAAATGTTTTAAATTGTCTATTCCAATATTGTCTAATATTAACACATATTATTAATTATATTCATTGGAAGAGTATAATTTAATAATATTTTTTACTAACTCTCTAAAGGTTAAATAACATGTAAAGTTATATTAGTTTCAAGTTTTATCCAGGCCATACAGTATCATCACATGCAACTATCGGTAAAACCGGTTATTGAATATTCACAAGAAAATAAAATTCTAACACCTTTTAAATATTTAATCTTTTAAATATAGCTTACCAATGGATGGTCTGAAAGTGTCTGTTGCAGAATATTTCTGTGCAACTATTGAATTGGGACTCATTGCTGTTGGTTTTCCATTAAAACTGACGGGGATAATAGGCTTTTCAAATTTCGTTAACACCGATAAATCTTCTCGTTCGTCTAAAATAAATCTTTATATTTATTTAAATCTTTATATTTACATTTTTTTTGTAAATAATATGTAAGTTACTTACCTATTGTGAGAACGTTTTGTATGCGTGTTAATGAGACATTTAGTTCCGAGAGACTTGCTATGGCAATCGGTAAAATAAAGGTCAAATTCATTTGCACAATACTGAGAAATACTTTAATAGGGTATATCTGAAAAAAAGGTTACCAATGTTAAATTTTATCACTAGTGGACCCGTGCGGGGCTACGCCCGCTTGAAATAGAAATATTAGTAAAAAAAAATGAAAATTAAAGTTGAAAAGAAAAGTTGTATAAAATAACTGTTACGGCAATTAGCAAATTTGTCGAACTAATTACTTTAAATTGACATAACCCTATATGTTTTCGGAAGCTTTCCAGAATCCAATAGTGAAAGCCGCATCTAAATCGGTTAAGCCGATTCTGAGATTAGCGATTACAAACGCACAGACAAACAGACAAAAATTTTAAACATAATTGTTTTGGGTTATATTACGTTAACGAAGGTTCCCAATAACATTTTTTTTAAATATCTTCCAAGTACAGGCACCGACCCTCTTACGATTTTATTATAAGTATAGATATAGATTATTGGTCCATAAAATGTCACGAAACAACACATACCATATCAGCTCTAAGCAATACTCCAGACAGAATTATAGTCAATGATGTGATGAATAGTGTACTGCGTTCTGCATACATCATGAATCCTAAGAAAACACTTCGAACGCAGATAGATTTTCTGAGAGCAGCGAGTTCGAATTGGCGAGCCATTTCTACTACGGCCTGGAAGGACTTTTCCCACGCGTACATTTTGATTACCTGTTGCAACAATACTTTTCTTTACTATGTGGACAATATTACTTCATACCAAATATATTTATATCTATATAGCTTAGATCTTTAAAGTAAGCAAAGGAAAAAAATATTCCTACTTGTTCTTACTAGTTTTACAAACAAGAAAGTAACAGACTATCTGCCTGTCTGTTGTTCTGTTTCGCCTTCATGCCTAAGCTATGAAGCCGATATTATAAAATTGGTACAGACATAACGGTATCCATGATAAAGCTTTTATATAGAAAAAGTGGTTTATTCCATTAAGAGCCGAGCATAAACAAGCAATTAATATTTCAAAAATTCGGAACGGACGGAGTCCTAAAAATAAGATACATATTTAATTTTCTTTCTTATACAAATAAAAAAGCCCGCTAGATAATATAAGTATAGGTAGGTAGCGGTAGGTAGATACTGTAACATATGTTGTCTTAAAATAGACTAAATATTTTCATCGACTAAACTGTGAAATTAATATAAAATTATAAAGCTTTCTCTATATTTAGGAAATATTATATATTTAAAAAATATATATAATATGTATTTATGTGTGCAGTATTTTTTTACTCACCTGAATACCGTTTATTATTTCCGCCATTAACTTAATACGCTTGTCAGTCCTTTGAGCTACCGTTCTCCTTATTACCGCCGTGAGCTTAGTCAATGCAGCTGAAATCGATTTCTTATATAAAAACGAATATAACATAGATATACTAGTGACATAAAGCAATATATTTTATACCTTGTATAGGAAGAACCAAGAGGACTACACCAAAGAGACCTACGAAAGGAGCGTAACCACCAGCATCGTATAGGAAGTATAAAACTACTGATAATTGCAACGGTACCAACCACAAATAATGCAAGAACATAAAGGCCATGTCAAATCTCGCTACATCGTTAGACAGAAGGTTTACTATCTTTCCTGCTGCGATTTCATTAATAGACGTCTGGCTCATTCGTAGTATCTGCCAAATTAAACATATTTAGAGGATTCGAGCTTTGGAATACTACTCTTTAATTCAATTATTCAATTTTTGTTTTACATATCTATTTATTTATAAGGAAAGAATTACCTTTCTATATATAAGTGATGAACATGCCACCTTCATTTTTAAACTAAAGCGACTTACAAATAAACTATTATGATGTTGCGTCATGAGAGATATAAAATTTAGAACAAGCATTCCGATAGCATAATAGCCGGCCTCCAGCTGTGTTATAGACTGACTGGCGTGTGCAGACCAGTAAGTCAGCAATGTGGAAAAAAGTAACGGCTGAATAGTTCTGCAAAAGCAATTTATCTTTTATATTATTGTAAATATAAGTATTAATATAAAATATTTTTTAATAAAATCCATGTTTCTGTGTGTTAGAATATAGGATTTTACTTAAATAAACATGTTACCCTATTTAACACAGAAGCTTGGCCAGAACACAGTAAGGGGCCTGATTTTGGAGTTATTACGCATATCCCGCCAATTTACACAAGGTCAATTAACCTTAGACGCTTCAGCCTCCAATAAGTCCATTACACCAAAAAATCATACTTGGAGCAACAGTGTGTGACTCGCATTGAAAGTATTGCATACCCATATTAATAGGAAAACATAAAAATCTTAGCCTGTCATCGTCAGAAGTCCGCCATATTGGATATAGAGCGGTGACGTCACTTTTCATTTGACACCCATATTGTAGGAATAGATTGAAATAACTCATCCCGCCATCTTGGAATTTCCGCCATATAGGAGTAAAATGACGGGTCGGGACAAAAATGACGGGACGAAATCGGGTGAATGATGAAGAAATCTTTTTTAAAATTGAGTTGCAAGAAAAAGAAAAAAATTAAATATATAAATGGCATAAATACCTGGCTGTGGCATTTATAAAAAGCAAAATAGCACCGGGAGAATAAGTCAACCAATATGCTCTCCTTAATGCTTTCCAAAGAGATGGTTTACGATTTTCACGGCAAGCGCGACTATATTCCGCTAACCAATATCTACAATACGATATAATTAAATGTATTTAAAAAAAAATAAAGCAGTAATATTAACAGATTTCAATATCTAGTTTCAAATTACAATTATTTTTAAATTATTAAAAACTTTTATAAATAGTCTTCCCACATATAAACATTTTACATACTTCAATTTTCATACCAAAAATATTGGAATTTGGGCGTTCAAAATTAGGATTAGAAAATTTTATGTTCTAAAATAAACTACAAAAGCAACATGCAATAGCCAATTATACTTATATTATTATTGATTATAAATGTTGATAACAATGAATATATATGCTATAATATTTTAAGAATGCTCCTAGATTATCAAACAATAATTGTTATTTATTTTACCTTTCTAGCTTTTCGCCAAGTTTTTCAGAATCATATTGCTTAGTTGGAACGATGAGATCTTTTTCTTCCACATCCCTTTTGTTACCTTTAAACAAAACAGGGCACACCCAGCAAATGAAAAATTTGGATATAAAATTTGGCTTATTGCGTTTTTTCTTCACATCCGATTCCTTAACGTCATTGCTTTCACTTTTACCCATAGTTATAAAATCATATAAATTTAAATATGCTTATATTTATCGCCAGATGAAAAAGTTAATAAAATTAAAAAAAAAGTGTTGCTTTGTGTTTCACGTCTGGGGTACTATACTACTAGGCTAATCTGCAAAGCAACTGATAATGATTATAATCAATTTGTTATTATAATATACAGGCTGAGGCGTATAAACATGTCTATTTATAATAAAAAAATAAACTATAAATATTTTAAAAAGTAAATTATAATATAGTTTCTTTAAAAAATTTTTTATTTCAACTAACTCATAGACTTACCAAAATATTTTTTCATTATTTTTGTTGATTGTAATAATCAACTGTATAACATATGCTTTTTTATGAATAAATTCTAAATAAAAATATAATTATGAGATGTAGCTTTTATTTTATTAAGGTAATTTAATGGAACTATTTTGTCCCATTCTACTAATTTTAAAGTTTAAAAATCACCATGTATATATAGATATGTATAGTCATAATTTCGTCATTATTGAAATAAAATAGTTGATATTAATAAATAATCCGAAATCTTAGTTTCAATTTAGTTTATTTATATACAAGTACATTTATTAAAAGTGTATTAACAGTAATGGCACAAGTACAATCATAAGAAATTTAGAAAAAATATTTAAATGAAGCTAAAACAAATTGGAAAAAATTATGTTTGTATTTGTTGTTGGTCACAAAACTCGTCCGAGTGAACGGGACAAATTCGGGAAGAAAAAGTGTCACATGTACATTTCGATTCAATCATTTTTTTCTCAATATCTTCAATTAACATTTTGACGTGACAAACAGGAATCCTTTTACATTCACATCCTTCGGACGCTATATCTAAATTATTATTAGAGTATACAACATAGCTCTCCTTGTTATTATTATAAAAATTTTCAGTAGGAAGCTGCAAAGACTCGTAAAGCAATCGCTTGTTGCTTGCATGCTCTGAGTCTATACTATATTTGTTGGCATGAAACAAGCGTTGTTTGCTCGAATCATGACAACTACTGTCTTTATTGCTTGTACAGACCTCGGTTAAATGATTGTCAGTAGAGCTTGCAATATTCTTGAAAATTTCATATTTTTCCTTAGATTTTTTTAATATGATGCCCTTATAGTATGGTGTACAGCTTCCTTTATCCGAGAAGGTAACAATTTTAAGCTGCTTGCTAGAGCTGGAGCTATGGGATGGTCCATTCATATTTATTGGTTCTGATTTCACTGTTTGTAGAACTTTAGACATAATGTATGATATATTTTTGGAGCAACGATCATTTGCAGCAGATTTCCACAAACAGTCAATTTTTTTGTAGCTGGCATTAATCATTGACATAGCGCATCGGCATTTTCCTAAAGCGCGATCGCACGAACAATTTAGTGTATAACCAAAATAAGGATATTCAAAGTTATTTCCACTGACATCAGTTTTTGATTTTGTATTGTCTACACTTAACAAAGCTGATGACGTAGTCTTAGGTGACTTGGACATCTCATTTTTGTCTTCCAAAAAAAAAGTGGGCTTACATTCAGTATATAAATTAACAAAAACTTCTGTATCAACATAATGTTGTACAGCGTTTTGACATTCACAATCAGTTACATGGACGTTCCTTAAATCACAAGAGATATTTTTTTCATTTGTATTTAAATTTAGTAATTCTCTATAGAGAACATCACATGATTTGTTCTCAGCATTGATATGAGAAGACACTTGACAACTGATATCACTTATACTTTTTAATTTTTGGTTATTATTATTATTTTCATCTACTTGTACAAGTATATCTGTAAGCAGTTGTCGAACGGGAGATGTTTGCTTATCCAATTGCGTTTGATCAAAAGTATTTCTGTTATTTTCAAAAATATATTTACCTTTTAAACGCTGAAAATCATTCTCTATTAAATCACAAACTTTTTGTAATATTTTAGGAATTGCAGATTTTTCATTTTGATCCTTCGACTCACAAGAACACTGAACCCGTTTAATTTTTAGTTTTATATATTCTTGTAACAGACCATAGGCCCTAGACCAAGGTACATCATTATCATTTGATCCTGAACATGAGCAAGTGAGAGGGTTAGTACTTTCAGAAATAACCTCCTTCACCTTTTGTAAAATAGAAAGTAACAATTCTTTTTCTTTTAGATGAGAAAATTTACATTTACGCTGGAGTTCATATAACTTTCCTTTTAAGTGTTCTTCTAATAAATTAAAGACATTTATCTCTAAATCGTTTGAAATCGAATTTTCTTTACAACAAACACACTTAGATTGACCATTTACTTTTTTATTAGACGAATTATTTGTTAATGATTCAATTTCAAATTTTTTAGTTGTTACATTTCGAAATAAATCTCTATTCTTATAATTATTTAAGTAACACTGTGACTGTGATTCTTTAATTGGACTATCTGTCGGCGATATATTATTAGCCTCATTATTTTCATTAGTATCTTTCAATGTCACACCTAGAAATTTTACATCAAATTTGTCCGAGGAAATTATTTCTGATTTATTAATAACATCTTGAATGAAAGAATCTATAGGTGAATTTAGGCTTTGTTTACTTCTTTTGTATTCGCCGCCTCCAGGCGGAAGTTGATGTAAACTTAATGAATTATTTTGTGATTGTTTTTGAAAAAGAGGCTTTGTATTTTTTAAAAGTTGTTCTTTTAATTTATTATTGTTCTTTTCGGGATATTTAATGCATTTACATTTAGTTTCGGAATCGAGGCATGTATATAAGTCATCTGAAGATATGTCGTTGCCGTAGCTTTGGTCAAGGCCGGTAATCAATTGTTTTATTTTACATTTGCAAGTATTATCATTACTTCTATCTAAATTTATTTCAGCTATATATTCAGATTGCGTGGCTAATGGTACTATATCCACACAATCAGTTCCTTTATTATTAGAACTGTATGCTATGACGGAGAAAATTGGAATATTCGTTTTACTTTTAGTAGTGTGTCTTTCAGCATTTTTTTCGATTATTTCACTCTTTACTGTATTTAAATTCGCTGGTGTTGTAAAAGAATATTTCTCATTATTTTTATCTCCATCGATTAAATTTTCTTTATTGCCTTTTGTTTTTTTTAAATTGTCTAGTAAGTCATCTATAGATCTGTTAGAAGGTATTTTATGAAAACATATATCACTAGGACATTTATATTCTGGAGCCTCATAATAACCCTTAGAGCTTGAAAACATTACTGGTTTTGATTGTTTCAAGCTAATTGTATTAATTATATTATGTTTTGACAATTTTGATTTCTGTACTTTTAAGCTTTTTTGCTTTTGGTTATGTGATATTTTATTATCAGTCTTTGCTGTTTCACAAAAGCATAAATTAACAGCAAAAGACTGTTCCCTTTTTCTAAAAATTTTACCTGGGCTTTTTTCTAAATGGCTACTTCGTTCTTCAAAACAAAAACTTGATTTTTGAGGACTTTTTTTCTTAGCAACAGATTCATTTTCGAGATATTTATTGCCCTTTAAATCCTTGGGAAACGGTTTTTTGTTTTTCTTTTCATCTATTTCCTTATTATATTTAGTGTTTTTGTTTAATAAGCTCATATTTTCCACTTTCTGAAAACCAACAAAGGTTATATTGAACCTTTTAAAGAAAAATAAATATAGCTCAATTAATTGAGACCGTCGTGGCCCAGTGGTACAAGGGGTTGACTGTAACGCGACGGTTGTGGGTTCGGGTGGGGACCCGAGCGAATGAATTATTATTTCTTCGGTCTGGCACCAAAGCAATAGTCCAGCGTTGAGTTCCGCCATCAACAACGAAGTGTCTTATCACTATGTTCCCTCTGCCTAACCTGCTGTGTGCGGGATACCGCGTGAAGATGATTAGATTTGTTTGTAAATTAAAATTAGGTAGCTCGTTTTAAAAAAATGTATAATACATTAAAATAATTTAATTATTATTTAACAAAAAATATTACTTTATTATCTACATACTTGCTTGAGTAATAGGTCAAATAGCAAATCAAATCATAATACTAACTACTAAGTAGCGTCATCGATTAAATCTCTGTTTTTAACTAACCGCAGACTTCTGAACTATTTTTGTTATTTTCTCCTCCATTTGCCACAAGTCTTCTTTTTTGATCGATTCCTATTTAATGGAAAAATACTTTTTTTTATTATCTTCATCAGATTCACGCTGTATCCCACACACAGCAGGGTATACAGAGAGAACCTAGTGAAACACTCCTTTCCCCTCTTTCTGCCGAATTATGGAGACATTGTGTGTTGAGTGGCAGAACTCATCGCCGGGCTTTGCCTCGATATCAGAGCAAAAAATGGGGTACGAAGTGTTTTAATACTAGGTTTGCTTGCTGTGTGCGATTAAAAAAAAAAAAAAATATTTCCCCCGAATAGGAATCAAACTTAACAACCCACACGCATGCTTGTGGTCCTGCTCTATGACGCCCCATAGCTTGATTTGCTAATTTGCTATATAAATACGCTATAAGCGAAAACTTCGGCGTTGAGTTCCGCCACTCAACACGTATTGCACACTTTATGCACCAATATTTCATTTCTGAAAATCGAATACTACCCAAGACGTACATAAATCCATAATTGAATTGTTTGCTAATTTGTACACTGTTATTCAGAACAAAACGAGAAGATTACATAAGTAAATCTCAAGGCCAATGCCAGTTATGCTAAGTTGGAAAATCCATGTTTCTCTTATGCGCAACTATGCTTAATCTCGCATGCTCGCATTTGGGAAAACGAACTAATTTTTTTTCGCTAAGAACACAATGAATGCAATTATTTGCAATAATTAGCTTTTTAGAAGTTAAAGAAAAATTTAACTTAAAAAAAATATTACGAAAAAATTATAACAAACAAAATAATTATCTAAATAAAGATAAACTAATACTGATTATTAGTCATGTCCATGATAATAAATATTGCCAAATGGTTAAATGTGTCACACAATTAGTAATAATGATATTTAAAAAAATGTAATCTTTTTAAAATGTTAAACCAGAAGTGGTGTGGAACCCACGCCTCTTGGAAAGCTTCTAACCAGTCTGAACTATTGTGACTAACTGAAAATTGTGCAGGGTGCTGCGAGGAACTATACAAGACCTTGAATGCTAGCTAACAAAAAAAAATTGAAAAAGATAAAAGATATCTCGGAAGTGCTACCAAAATGCTTGTGTGACATGCCTTAAGATAAATATTAGGTAAGATTTTTTTTTTCATTTCTTCTACACTACTTGTTTTATTTTCTATATTCCCTTTCTCCTCCTCCTTTTTTGTTTTTCCCTTCATTGCTATTAATACTTTTTAGTGGTTTATTTTTAATTTTCTTCTTGACAAATTCAGGAGCGAATTGAACCTTAGGATATTTTAAGGTCACTCTGACAATATAAACAACATGTGCTTACATTATTTTCGTAAAGCAACAGCTTTTTAATCTACTCTAATCTCGTCGAACGTACTACCAGCTACTGGCAGAGGGATCCATGGGGCGCATTTCAACCGGCCACCGTACCAAAAAAAGATAATGATTTTACCTATCCAGAGAGAGATGAACCATCAAACGGTGAATCAGAGAATTATGGTTCTCGTTAATCTACTTTATATGATGAAATTTGGTAATATAATATAAATTTATAAACTTTTAACATTAATAATATTATTTTGTATGCCAAACGCCATAACAAAATTAATAAATACCTTTTTTAAGTCCTCAATTTGGTGTCTTAATTGAGTTACATCTTGTATGGTACGTTTCAAATATGTTGGTACAGTCCCATCGTTTACCTTTCGAGTGTTGCTTATATTTAGCGGTGCTTTGACAATACAAGGGTAAGCCGCCTCTGAAAAATGTTAACTATTATTACATTAATACATTTTTGCCAATCTTTACTTAACTAGTTTAAGTAATTGAAGATGAATTGATATCATTTTTTTTTTAAATAATATATTTTATTTTACGTTATATGGCTCTGGTTAACATTACGATAACGTCCAATATGAATTATTAATTAACATCCAAAGAATTGTACGCGTTGTATAATACCTAGTTATCGTGGAAACATCCACCTCCAATTCCTTCTAGATTGTAACGGAACATATTACGGGCAATTACCACAAAAGGTTATAATCGATCGATCATGTTTATTGCAAGAATACAAGGAAAAAATTATAAATATTTACAGTTAGAAGGAAAATATTGATTCATAAGGACATAGACTAAAAATTTACATAGACTAAAAATAACAAAGGCTATATTGTTTTCTAATATCACATTTATACATAAGCCCCGGCTGTTGATTACATATTAAAAGATTTTAAGATTGGACGAATATATAACTTTTTAAGAACAAAAAATATATTAAAAAAGATTGTACATACGTTGATTTTTACACTGACAGGTTGGAGGACCTTTAGATATTATTTCTTTAGCTTTTCTAGTAATCTGTTCAGCCTTCTCATTGCACAGTTGTTCAGCTAATTTCGTTGCTAGTTTTTGGGCACGAAGCTCTATCACTCTCTCTTGCATGCCCTTATCAATTGCGTCATTGTCGGGACCTGGGTCTGCGCAACATTTGCCCACCCACTGTAAGTTTAAACAGCAATTATAGTCAATTCATTTAAATTAAAACAGATAACCTACGCGATATACTATCATATGTAAATGAAAACTGGGTTTTATTAATTGCTAACTGTCCGCCATAATTTTGTTTGCTTGTAAACGTGGTGGTTGCGCATTAGACTCGGAAAAAATAATTATTATAATTTTCCTGTATATATTCAGAAGGTAAACACATAAATATATATATATATAAATCCAATTTATGTTATTTCATATGATTATTAAATTACTTTTAATGTATTTTACACATTGTAAAGTACTAAATACTATAACTTATTCTTTTATATACCTATATAAGAATAAGGTAAATAAAATACCCTATAGTACATTTAAATTACTAAAAGATGATATTTCAATCATAATGAATATATAATTTAACATAGATTTTACTATTAAATATTATATTCATTTAATAACAGTATATAAAAGTAATACTAACTTTTGCGTGGTATTTTTCTATGGAAGTAGCAATCGCAATATCAAGCTCTCCAACGAGTAATTGCGCAAAGAAATTAAACAGGTTCGTCTTTATAACGCTCGAGCGTTCCCAATTGTGTTTATCTTCAAGACATTTTAACATTTGGCAAGGCATTATTGAACCAGAACCACTCAGCTCTGATTGTAGACCTCCAAATAAGTCTCCAAGCAAGTTAGTGAGGAGTTGGCTACTTAAAGACGTGCAAGAACAGGACTCCTGGAAATAAGAAATTATTTAAAGACAAAAATCTCATTCAGATGTGTAGATGGGTACTTTACTATTTCTTAAAAATTTTAAAAATTAAATCATCTTCACGCTGTATCCACACTATAGGGTAGGCAGAGGGAACCTAGTGTTAAGACACTCCGTTCCCCACTTTCTGCCGAATTCTGGAGGCATTGCTTGTTGAGTGGCAGAACTAACACAACGCCGCGCTTTGCCTCGACACCAGAGCGAAGAAATTGAAATATAATGGTAAATAATTATTTCACTTCCTCGAGTGGGGATCGAAAGCCTGCCGCTGCCGCTGTGCCACGACAGCCTCAATTATTTATTTATTTTATTGTAAAAACGTAGTGTGTTGACAAAAAAAACAAGTTATAGTAACATTTGGACTTTACCAACAACTTAGTTTCTGGAGTACACTGACACAATGCAGCGAGAGAAGGCGTCCTTTTAACTTCAACAGAAACATCTTGGGGTGATTTGCATTTACATTCTATTATTTTTTCCTTTAATTCCATCAATTGTTCTTTCTTACGCTTCAATTCATCAATGTTACCCTGCATTCGACTATCACATATATCTCTGCAAGCATCTAGATCTTCTATTACGTCTTCTTTTTCTTGACGAAGTTCTCGAACCTATAAAGAGTATTGGAATGCAAAAAGAACGTTAGCGCTAACGCATTCCTTTTATTTTATTTATATCTTCAATGTTCGTAAATACATGTTTGCGTATAAATCTTTAAACATTTATTTTTCTGATTAAATATTCATCTGCGTTGAGTCAACTAAATAATTATCATTTTAATTGAAGAGAAATCTCAATTTATTATTTAAATAATATTATACATATGACTTTGTGTATTAAAAACCTTTACTCCTCTCTTAAAATACAATGTGTAACCCAGACTACAATTGTATCAGGTACGGGCGTATACTCGTCCATAGGCCTTCGTCCTTAAGCATTATTTTGTTTAGTTTAGTTGACAATTGTCACAAGAAGTTAGATTAAACAGGTTGTATTTGGTTTTAACTCAACATTTATTGGAACTGAGTTTTTTTAAGAAAATCACAAATTATAAGGTAATAAGACAGTGCCTACAATAAAGCGTATCTACAGTCTACTTGTTATACACATAATTCTTAATTTTGAAATTATTTTAAGAGACATATTGAGCCAGGTGTTTTTTTACAAATATATAATTGTTATTTTCTATTTCATATAGGAAAAGTAGTAAAGTAGTTTCGTATAAGGGCCAAACTAACAATTTGGCAGTTTGGCATTTTTTATGCCAAACATATTCTATCATTTTATATGTCAGGGAATTTTCTATGCCATGATTTAAAAAAGTTGTGTAAAGACGTTTGTGTGTTAAAGGTTATTAATAAATTAATGATTGAATAAATGATAACACGCCTTGTATATATTTGTATAAAATTGATTTTAAAGTTTCTTGCGCCAGTTCTTCTCAGGTCTGAGGAATTAACTTTAGTGATAGATTGTTTGACGTTAAAAAAATGCAGCATGCAACTTCTTATATCGAATATTATTTGACTTTGACAGTTGACATGTATTGTTAGATGTATTTCTAAGAAAGACTTGTTTTATTTTTGTCGAAAAATTTATGGAAGAAAAAACAATTAATAAGAAATTTTTATCGCCTCTAATTATATCTTTTAGTAGGGGCGGTGAAGAGGGGACTTTGTTGAGTCATTCGAACGCATCAGATTAAGATACTGGGGATTCCTTGTACTCGGTTACGTACTTCCACCAAATATGAGCTTCATATGTATAGCTGCGCGTCTAGGATGAAGGATCAGATTAGTAAAAAAAAAATTAATCATCGGACATTCTCGAGCGCATCAGATTAAGGTAGGGTAAGTTAGTTACATGCCAAATCGTGTATATTTCACTAATCTGACAAATTGAGAGTGACGCAAAGGAGGACTCCAAAGTTGTAAAAAAAAACGTTATCTGGACATTCTCGAGCGCGGCTATTTATTTTTTTTTATTTTGGAGGGAAGGATTCATTCAAGGATTACGAAAAATATATAACCTGACAAATTCCACAAGCCGAAGTAATAGAAATTGATCGATAAAGTTTAATGTACCTAAGAATTGCATTTATTCCTCTCTCTGTATTTTTATTCCTATCTCACTATTTCTTTATTTATTAGTCCCTAACTCATCAATGAAGATGATAATTTTAAAAAAATACTAGAAAAAATTTTTTTTTGTACTTTTTTTTTATAAATAAAAGTATTCTATTTCAAACACACACTCTTTTATTTACATTCTATTTCTTGAGCTTTTCAATTGATTACGTTCAACGAATAAAAAAATTGAGGCCAGTCGTGGCGCAGTGGCACAGAGTGTGACTGTAAAACCTACCGGTTGTGGGTTCAATCTCCATTCCAGGAGATGAAATATTTATTTAAATTTATATTTCCATTTCTTCGCTCTGTTGTCGAGGCAAAACAGCGACTTTAAGTGCTGCTACTCGACACTCAATGCCTTCAAAATTTGGCAGAAACTGGGGATCAGAGTGTCTTAGGTTCCCTCTGCCTACCCTGCTGTGTACGGGATACAACATAAAGCTCACTTGTTCATTGTATTGGTTTAAAAAAATATTAATAATTCTCAGATTAAGCAAGTCCCTTCAGATAATCGTCTGATTTTGAGATATCACGTCTAGGGCATGAAGATGAACTATATATATCTTAATCTGACGCGCTTGAGTATTTCAAAATGACGATTTTTTTTGCATTTTCAAACAACGATTACGAGGTTGCGTCCCATCCAAATTGTCAGATCGTTCACTTAACACCCCCTTAGAAAATCTGACGCGCTGGACAATATTTTTTTTTGTCATTTTTAACTCTTACGTACCACCTCCACCATCGAAACTGTCAGATTAACATATTTTCATGTTTAAGAAGACGTAGGCAATTGATGATATAAACATCTGACGCGCTCGAGTATGTCCATGGAACAGTTTTTTTTACATTTTTGAAAATCTATAGCTCCTCAACCCACCGGTCAAACGAAATTTTTAATATAACATTTTTTTCTTATTATCACCTAAGCTTCGCAACGCAATAGGTCTCAATGACGCTCGAGTAACTCCCGAGTTTGCTACTCCGCCTCCCTAACCATTTGCAATGAAAGACAATAAAAAATATTTCATTTCTTCATTCTTTGATTAATGATTGAATTTATTTAAACTTTACGTTTTATGTTTGTCCATGTTCTGATTTTTTATTTTTGGTTAGCTATTTTTATTAAATTCAATAAATATATAGCTATTTATATATATAGGAGCTATCGATATACACATATAGAATATTTATAACATATCACACTCACTTCTGATGAAAAATGATCGTTTTCCGTCTGCACTAGATATAGTTGTTCAGAAATTTGTTTAATCTGATCTTTCAGTACTGCGAGCTCAGCGCGCATGGCCCGCTCCACCTCGAACGTCAAACATCGCGCTGACTCTATGTCGTTTTTCACACTCCATACTCTCCTCTGGGCTTGTTCTTCTTTAAACTATTATGATAGTGGTTATTTATTTCTGATATGCAGTAAATAAACTGAATATTATTTCGGAAATGTGAAATGGAAAAAAAATCTATAAGCATACTTATAAGAAATATAAATTCAATTGGCGTTTATAACTTCAGTTGCGTGGTTTTTTAAATCACGTTTTTCCGTAATTTCAGAATCTATCTATCTAACGAAACTATAATATCAGCGAAAATATAAGAAATATCTATGTATATATGTATCTATATGTCCATGGTATATATAGTTTTATTTATTTAGTTTTAGCTTTACACTTATCCAGTATTATGGCGAAAGGCAGAGAGAATTCGGTGATATGATAGTCCGTTCACATCGCCTATATAAGAGATATTGTGTGTTAAACAACGCAACTCAAAATTTTAACTTAATTTTTATTTAAATTTTTATATTCTTCAGAAGGAAACCAAGCATGTCCTGTAACTAATCTTTCATTATTTAACACATTCGTCTTATTGTTAAAAATAAACAAATAAAATTTATTTAAAATTCGCTTTACAACCATTAAGTCTCTATCCAGCTGTGTAGTCCGGCACAGCTGTTCTGCAAGAACCGCGTCGTTCCGAGCCGACTCTTCGCTAAGCTGTAGACGAAGACACGCGCGTTCGCATACATCCTTTTCTACCGTTTTGAGCCTAGTCCGTTCCTTTTCCGCTATTTCACCATGCTGTTTTAATAATGATGCTAAGCTAGTGGAAGCAATTTTATAATTGTTTCTTTCTTCGATTGTCTTTTGAATCTGAAATAAATAAAATTTACTGCACATACTGTTTAGTACATTTACTTGAAAAGGTATCATAATTATATTGTAAATATTTCGTTGTATGAAATATATATATAGTAGGAAGAAAAATAAAAATAATATCTGATGTTAACAATTACGCCTTTCGCCTATAGTGATTTTTTTAAAGCTCTCCAACCAAACAAGCTAAATGAAGATGGAGTTTATTGCTATTGGAGGCAACTTTATGCCATAGATATGTATTTTATGAAAAAATATTCTGATCTAACTTGGTTAGTCAAATCATCTTCTTTTTCTACAGCTAAATTTAAGCGTCGTTGGTATCCAAGCTCCAGGTCCTTCCAAGCCGTTTCAGCTCGTTCCAACAATTCGACTCTTTCAGCCTCGCGACGTGCAAGTCTTGCAGCTCGATTTCGCAATTCATTTATCGCTGTATCAAGTTCTGCGAGACGCTTTATGCACTCTGTATCCTTACAGCACGCCTATAAATATCAATTAATTGCTTATTTATCTGTTAGAATTTTTTATTTTTTTAATTTAAATGCTACTTTAAAAAAATACTAGTATATAATATTAAAAGATCAGCTTCACGCTGTATCCCGTACACAGCAGGGTACGCAAAGCAAACATAGTGTTAAGACATTCCGTTCTCAACCTTCCGCGGATTTTTTCGAGGCATTCCATGTTGAGAGGCGGAACTCAACGCTGGGCTGACTTGATGCCAGAGGCCAGGCCTCTTGACTACCAAGTTGTGTATACAATTAAAAAAAACATTATTGTAATACATACTCGTAGTTAAATTGTTCATTTTAACAAACACTACTCGGCAAAGGTTAATAATGTCGGAGTGAATGAATGATTGTATTAACACGGTCTACCTAGTTAACGTTTATTAATAATACTTACAGCTTCTATTTTACTCATTATGCTAACACTTTTAGTCTCGGGCTTTGGTTTTTTTGCATTATGATGAGAACATGGCGTTTCTTCCACACGCATGACAATATTAGTTTCTATTGGCAATTTGACCACAGGTCCCATTAGAGAAGTAATGCCTAAACCCGATAAGCTGTCTTTAAAAATATTTGTATTTATATGGGACGACGCTTGTTCATATGATTTGAAAGCAACGCCCGTCTTATTTACTGAATCAATTTGCTCTCCATATATTTGCCTTGAATTCGCAGAATCTTTGTAAACTATTTTAAACTTATTTTCTTGTATAAACCTGTAACAAAAAATTTTTTTCAACAGAAATAACATGTAAAAACACTCATTTTATGTGCAACGAGAATAATTAACTATAAAATCCTTAATTATTATATTAACATTCAACAGTAAACAAAGAGAGATCTTTTTGTTATATTTCTTTTGTACTTCAGTTCAGTTCATCAACCTATTAATGGAACGCAAAAATGTCCTTAAATTTATTTGGATTTTCCATTTTCTTTTTAACATAGTGATATATAAAAAATATTCCTATAGATAAGTTAGCAATTATATATAAAGGCGACATATTCTACATACATTTGCAAACCTATTACAGTCATTACGCGTAAATACTCAGCCGTGACATGCTTTAAAATATTGTTAACTCGAAGAGACAGTATGGCATCTCTAGCGTAAATGAAAATAGTATATATAAATAAAAGGTACCCGCATTTACAGATTATTTTTATCGAAAGCATTGAACATATATTTCTAATAAGATATAATCGTTAGCGTAAGACGAAAATAGCTCGACTTTTTTATATTTAACTAGTGGACCCGAACGCGGCTACGCCCGCTTGAACTATACGAATATTTATTAAATATATTTATGAAATTATTTTCAGTTTTCAATAGAGAGAAGCGTTAAGCAAGATCATTTTGGGTAACATTTTCTAAGAACAAACTTTGCAAATCGTTGCTTAGCAACGGTCGCATAGCGACTGTTGTTATTAACATGGCAGAATAAATTGCATGTCAAATTAATGAGTATTTTAATATATTGGTATATATCGATAATATTACAAATATGAGAAAAAAAAGTATCCTATGTTCATCCCGAGACCCTCGAGTTTCTGTATATGAGTATTTTATCACAATTAAATTAGCGGTTTGGCCCTGATTGCGTAAAAGACAGACAGACAAAGTTACTTTCGAATTTATAATATAGGTATGGATGGATGGATTACAAGCTTAATTTAATTATATGCAGGTAGCTTAAATTGTCAGCAGTGCGAAATAATAATGGATTTAATTATCTCCATTACATTTGAAGGCAAGATGTTTCCTTCCGTTCATGAGGGGCTGGCCTTAAATGATACTTATCGACCGTACCCGCTGCATGACCCACATCAAATTTATAATATAAGCATATGTTAACCGCTACTTTTATTTTATAACACCATTACTGTATATTTATGAATGTTTTAATGTTTGCATATTGTAACCGTGTTTAATTAAAAACAAGTGCACCATATTTATAAATTTCTATTTTTAGAATATGAAATAAAAAATCAGGAAATCAGCTTCACGCTGTATCCCGCACACAGCAGGAAACCTAGTGTGAAGACACTCCGTTCCCCACTTCCCGCTTCATTTTGGACGCATTGCGTGATGAGTGGCGGAAGTCATCTCCGCTCTTTGCTTCGACACCAGAGCGAAGAAATGAAAATATAAATTTATATAAATATTTCATTTCCTCGATGGGGATAGAAGCTACAACCGTTGCGTTACAATCACATCCGCCACTTGTGCCGCTGCACCACGACGCCTCTTAGAATATAAAAAACTCATTATAAATCGATTTTTTGTCAGAATTTTTACTTTCTGAACTAAAAAATCATATTACTGATTTGGAGACAAGATTAAATAGTAGTACCTACCTATAATATATTATACATATATTATAGTTACGGATCCTAGATATAATACTAAAAACTGTTTATAAAAAACACATTGACTAGCCGTACTTGTAAAGGCTGTCGACGTTTTTGTGGCCAAGTCGTTGCCAGGCCAGCAGCGCACAGGTGAGGTACCTCTGGTCAGGTGACAGTGAAGTCATTCCGGTCTCCTCACGTGATCCACGCTCGAGACGCTCGTGCGCCGACCGCATTGCGTCCTGGTCACCCACAAGACGATTAAAAAAACCTCGTTTAAAAACGGTTCTTTTAGCTGCTTATATTGTTTTTGTTCAAAATTAATTTAAATACACATCATACTGGGCAATTGATTTAGAAACAAATTAAATATGATTTATTGGGTAAACCACTAAGAAGTTAAATTAACTTAAACCAGCTTCATTCTCCCAAACAGCAGGATAGACATAAGGAACCTAGTGTTGAGACACTCCGTTCCCCACTTTCCGCTAAAAATTTTTTCAAGGCATTCCGAGTTGAGAATATTAATCGAACCCACACGTTGCTTATATTGTTTTTGTACAAAATTAATTTAAATACACATCATACTGGGCAATTGATTTAAAAACAAATTAAATATGATTTATTGGGTAAACCACTAAGAAGTTAAATTAACTTAAACCAGCTTCATACTCCCAAACAGAATATTAATCGAACCCACAGCCGTCGACTTACAGTCACACCTTTGTGCCTCTGCACTATGATATTCTCATTAATCTTTACGTAGTTAAACATTACGAAACATAAAAACAAAATTAAAAAATTAAGCTATAAGAATAGATAGATACAAGCATATTTTACTTTCAAATCCAAGTATGGGTTCTTTTTAAGAGCCTTGGAAATATTCCAAATAATAAAGGAGCACATCGAGGTTTGTTTAGTTGGCAAGTAAGATGAACCAGTTTCCGTACATTTTCCGTAAAATAGAGACTGAAAATAATAATTAATATTGCATTTATAAATCATGTTCTTGTATTCTATTTAATAATAATTTTGGTTACCATTTTTATATTTTTTTGTTCTTGATAAAATATTTATATATCGCCCTAATAAACATTTATTAAAGAAATATTTAATTAATAATTATAAAATAATTATAGAATGATGCATCTCCACTAATAATTTTGTTCGAGCAGCATGTATTTCATATCTAAAATGACATCTATCAGTAACATATGAGTAATACGAGTAAGTTATTTTACCAAAAAGGCTGTCTTTGAGGCAGGAATTTAAAAACAAATAGATAATAATATTAATTGTTAATAATTGAAATAAAGAAAGCAATCACATCTAAGAGGATAAAAAAATTATTACTATAATAACAGCAATAGAATTTTTAACGAGGTTAAGCACAATAATTACTCGATTGTCAATAATTTTAATAGAACTATAGATTTATTGCAATATTCAATATTTTCTTAACATTCATGTTTAAAACTGATGTGAACATTTTTTTCCGGTAACTTTATAATAAACTACATTATACTTTTTCTTTCATCCGAATTACCAACTGTAGGATTATTAACGAAATTCATTCATTGAAGAAAATTTTAATATATTCATTATTTTGGGTGTGAAACTGACGAGCTACGGTAGCCTCAAATATTAAACTTACATATTTAAAATTTTTAAATATAGTTATTTTTAAAACCTAAATATAGTTATTTATAAAGATTTTAACGTACATTCGTACGTACATACGTTCTCATCAAGCTACATCGAAATTCTTATATGCTTGTGAAACCAAAAGGATACACGAAGATTCTTTTTTCATTCGTTCGGTTCCGATTATGGGATCCAATTGAACTCGGTTTTTTTGTTATAAAATATAATTGTGTTTTATAAAGGAAAAAATAATATAAATATAAGCCTTCAAGTTGAAATTACATTCTTAAAAAAAACTAACAACAAGAAATAAGTCCGAGCTTCGTTGTAAAGCAATAGCAAGCTATTAAAAAAATATCTTTATGCAACCTATTGTGAGGGTCAATGTGCATTAACAATGGTTATCTTCTTGCTAATTCAAGGATGTTAGGTGGAATTCATAATTTAACACACTATCTAGATGTTTACATCTAAATTATGATAGAGGAAAGCGGGGCTGGATGTGCCAATTTTGACAAGTCGGGACCCATAAGTAATTCTTCAATCAATAACATCTTTGTTCCAATCACCAGGAACCCCGCATAATTCAAAGAGGTCCCGATTTTTAATCCTTATAAACTATTGGGCTTGTTTATTTTCCTTCTAGTTTTATGCAGTCCAGGTTTTTGTTTTTTTTTAAATATTTTTTTAGTTTATTAATTGTATATTAGAAATTTATTAACACTGCATTTCTAAATAAACATTTAAATAAATCAGCGTGAACGCTGTATACCGCACACAGCAGGGTAGGCAAAGGAAAGGAAGGAAGGAGTCTGTTGTCCATTTTTCGCCGAATTCTGGAGGCTTTGTGTGTTGACGGAACTCCACGACGCGCTATGCCTCGAGCAAAGAAAACAATTGGAAATATAAATTTAAATAAATATTTCATTTCCCCGAGTGGCAATAGCATTTACAGTCATACACTTGTTACCCCTGCGACTGACCTTAAGAATATTTATGTTTGTTGTATACGTACTTACCCATCCAAAAACATCCTTGACATTGCCAATATGATAAATATTTAGGGCAGCAATCCGACGACCTGTACTGCTAACAAGTATACTATACACATATTACATTCTCATAAGCATAACGCTTAAAAAGATGCAAAATAAATAATCGAAAGTTGTAACGACATACTGAGCGGTAAGTAATATTACACCGTTATAAACGTGTTTTAAGGTCATACTTATTCTATTTATCTGTTGAGTTTAATTTTATATTGATATATTTAACAATCCAAAAAAAAATGTAAAAAATTCTAAAATTTGTCTAATAATCCACAAAAAATGTATTGTATAATATCAACTCGTACGCAGATATAATTCTATCCTACTCTATACTATCCTTAATATTCGTCCCTTCTATTTCTCTTTCTTCTATTCTTTCCTTTTGCCTTAATGTTAAAAATGTGAAATTTTGTGAGGATAGTTGTTTGTTACACTTTCACGCAAAAACTACGGAACGGATTTAGACGAAACTTTAAAGTATAGCTCATATATCTATATAACTCATATTAGCTATAATTTTAGTGAAGATTTTATATAATAAAAAAAATAAGAGAGCGAAGTCGCGTTTGGACAGCTAGTTATTTATATTTAGATGGTGCGAACGATATATGTAGTGTCATGACTTCGATACTAATATAAAAGAGGAATTTCACCACGTTCCCTCTCAGCTTAGAGTCTTTTTAAAAATGTGAAGTACCTATCATCTCGACATGGCACAAGAGAGGCAGCCTAGTAGAGGAAAACACTTAATTAATGGCTCTTTACTTTAAATTGAAATTGTTAATTACTATAATTAATATTATTAGTGAATAATTAATAAATATTTTCTAGGAAACGTATAAAAAATTGAACGAAACGGGATATAGGGTATACGTTATCTAAAAAAAAATATTTAAAATTTTTATACGTTTTCGTAATAGTATTTTTCTTTCTTAAGTATAGAATAACACTTTGCAATTATTAGAAATGAATAATTAATAAGTAGCTACTAATTTGTGATATACCAAAATAAATGTTTTATGTACATATCTCATTTTGGTTAACATAGATTATTATCACAATACATATAGCCTTCATGAGAAGAAACTAAAAAACTCATTTTGTTATTAATATTAAATTATTTCTCATTATTATTATTAAATTATTTTTTTAGCTTCACGCTATATACCACAAAATAGCAGAGTAGGCGGAGGGAATCTGGGAACCTAGTATTAAGAAACACTGTCCCCATTAAAACACTTCTGTTCCCCATTTCGCGCCGAATTCTGGAGGAATTACGTGTTAAGTGGTAGTATATATACTCTTTATTGCATTTT
Organism: Heliconius nattereri; assembly: GCA_013403645.1. Lineage (NCBI taxonomy): Eukaryota > Metazoa > Arthropoda > Insecta > Lepidoptera > Nymphalidae > Heliconius > Heliconius nattereri. Next base: position 3,227,523 of record JAAIXI010000242.1, on the reverse strand, counting down.
GTAATTCACATCAATACCATAAAACTATTACAATGTTCGCAAAGGTGGGCTTATCTCTAGTAGAAATTGCCTTCTCGCATTTATCTGCTATATTTCTGGTATATGCTGGTATATTAAATATTTCATTTCTTCGAGTAGGAATTAAATCCAGAACCTGAAACGTTGTCAGTCGCGCGATCAATATGTATTATAACATTGAAGAAAAGCCATCCTATTTTAAAAATCACGAATCATTGAACGTTTGCTAGAATATCTTGAAGGTGATTCAGTACAAATACAAGTACCTACATAAATGCATCATACTCGATAATGACGAAAAGTAAAAGAAAAAGGTCGATATACGAGAAGGAGGCGCCGGCGCAGGCGCCGCCAGCCGGTTCCCGTCGCTAACGGTCCGAGCCTTCCAAGTATAGCCAGCATTAGTAGCGATCGCTAAGTTATATTTAGCGCACACTGCATATCAACAAAAAGATTGCTTTTAAAAATTAAGCGTCCAAGCTGACACATTTTGTTAGAAGCTTCTAACGAGTAGAGCTATTCTATGCATTAATCTGGTTTAACGAATTTTTTTATCTAAAATACAATAATAATATCCTTAAACAATATTTTTATTTGTAAGAAATATAGCAAAGTAGAATGTATAAGAAAAAACTGGTCAAGTACGAGTCAGATTTATCCACCGAGAGTTCCGTTCAATGGGAAGTACAACTTATGGAAATTGACAAACTTAAATTTGCATTCAATAATTAATTTCACGTGATTTCTTTAGTCGGGTGAATTAATTATTTAATATTTTGATTTCTTCGTTCCAGTTCTTCGACAAGACAAAATAGCGTTCAGATTCGCAACTCCGCACGAAGTGGCTCTAGAATTCGGCGGAAAATGTACAAAAAAAATAAATAAAACACTAGTTACTCTGACATTTCCACGTAAGTTATTTCAGTTGGATTATAATCCATTTGATTGGATTATAAGCCATTGTAGTACAGCGTCACAACGCGACGTCTGCCTGTAAGCGTTTCTATTGTAGATTCGATTTTCTCTCCAGAGAATAAATTGTTCTCGCCTTCCTTCCTGGCTTTTACAGCGACACCGGGTGGGTGAAGAGTGTACTCTGTCACTGAGAATTGCAAACACTGTATGGCTGGTTATGAGGATGCCGACAGCGGTAAGGGCATCCCCAACGAGACTTGAACCTCGGCTTGGGGCCGTCGAGCGGACTGGAATTATATATACTCCTTTGCGTGCATTTACTTAAATACCGTACCGAAAACACAACTGTATATTATCTATGTATATTCTTTTTACCTACAAGTATTTATCTCAAATATATGTCAACTGCGCCACTATGACGTAATAGTTCCGTATTAAATCAACTATAAAATGCAATATTATGCTTAAAACGATAATAATATTGTAATATTTTGTCTTTTATTCTTCAATAAAAATATATTTTCGATTTATTTGTCTTTTAGATTCACGCTGCATCCCTTATATTGCGGGGTAGACAAAGAAACCTACATACGCCAATTTTTTAAGACATTGTACAATACAAACATGAAAAATAATTGTGCTGGGATTAATGTCGAAATGAAATTAATAATAATTTTATTTAAAATATTTATAAAATCCTCATACATCTCATATACCGACGAATATTTATTGCCATTACTACTTTCTTCTTCTCTTCTCTCTTTCTTTCTTTTCCAGCTTCCTGAATATACTGCAGTGTTACCCGCACATTCTGTCTACTCTACAAGCGAAAGAAACTTCACGTTAAGACACTAATTTCCCCACTTTCCGCACTTTCCTCACTTTCCTACCATAGCAAGAAATTGAAAATAATTATTTCTCTCCATTGAGAATCAGATCCATAACAGTGCCGCTGGGCTACGACAAACTTGACAGAAAAAAATATTAGTACTAATAAATTTTCTTTTTCCTTAATTGTACGAGTATAAAGATAAAATTGAACGGAATATTGATTAATATTGCAGTTGACATTTAAACTGTAGAAAATTTATAAAGGGGCTCAGAATAAAAGTATAATTTAGTACAAAGCTTTATTCGTTCGTCCACTGCTACGTCTCAGACTAGACTGTCATACAAATTAGAAACACTTCATATGAAATCTTAGACAATTAGAATATATGTGGGTAGTTAAATAATAATACTCACTGACAATGTCTATACAATTATATGTACTTTATATAAACTCTAACACATTACAAACCCGAAATGGGAATTATAAGATCACTCTGTTGTCTGTCTGTCCGTCCGTCTGTCCGTCTGTCCAGCACTTCCAGAATGAACTTCCAAATACTTCTAAATGAAAGGGCTCTGGTTAAGCAATTTCAGAAATACTTCCAATTTTTGTACGGGACCTTACCGTGAGAAAACCTTACTTTGTATATTGTTTAAATAAAATATGATAATCGGCCAGACAGAAAAAAACTTCCATTAAAATTAGATTTTCCAATTATTAAATATACTAGTTACTATACTAAAATCTATATAATAGTTAACTATGAATATCGATTTAAACCCGGTAGCCTTGAGTGTATTATAAATTATAATTAAATCGTGGGCAAATAGTATTTTTTATCTAGTTATACATATAAATCGTAATAAATTAAATCAGCTTCACGCTGTATCCCGCACACAGCAGAGTACGCAGAGGGAACCTACTACTGTTAAGACACTCCGTTCCCCACTTTCTGCCAAATTCTGGAGTCATTGCGTGTTGAGCGATATTTCACTTCCTGATAAATATTTCACTTCCTCGAGTGGGGATCAAGCCTACAACCGTCGCGTCTCGTTACAGTCACACCCAACACCTAGCCTAATTATACATATACCTAATGTTGTATTTTCATCAGCCCTCGTCGACAAGCGTTGCAATAAATAAATAACCGAGTCTCCATTTTAAAATTAATTTATCTAATCAAATAAATCCGATAATACCTTGTTTTACATTTTTAAGGTAATTTAATTGACCTTCGTTACATACCTGAGGTATAGCTGCACGATGTGGCAACACCAGTTTTAAACATCAATATTTCTTTACAATTTTTTGTTAATCCACTTGTACTTAGACATTATATTATAACATAACAAAAGCACATCGTGAACAAAATTATAAGCTTGAAGCAAAAAATAAATGATATATGTAACCTAGTCTATTATTTAAACGTGTAAAATGCGTGTTAATAACTCTTGGAATTTAAGAACGACTAGAAACTTATATATACATATTTACGTAAATATTTAAGTGACACACGGAAAAATATGTTTTCTTAGTAATTAATACATATATGTATATAAAGTAGGCAAGAACATAGTGAACATGCTTAATAAATTTAATATTCTCCACCTGAAAATTCAATCCTAAAATAATGTGTATGAAATAACTTCAGCTCATAGTGGAAAGAAAGAGAAGAAGAGAGAGAAAGAGAAAAATTTACAGGTTCACAAATGTAATTCGTGAATATAGATTTCAATTTAATATTAAAATATTATCTACCAATCGATATAAAATGTGGTTAATAAACAACAATTAATTAATCGAATTTGACATTTAATTTGTCATAATTCATTAGTGGTGGTATGGAGATAAGCATAAAATCAATAGTAAAAGAAAAATAAACTTAAAGTGGACAGTGGTCATTTTTAATCTGTAAATTTATTTTTGGAGAGTATTTATGTATATAATTGTGTGTCCATTTTTTTAGCGCCTACAACTAAACGGCTGGACAGTTTTTGATAATCAATTTCATGAATACAACTCAATGTGAAGATGCCTTATAAAAGTTAACAAACTTAAGTTTGCCGACCAATGCACTCGTTTTGTATGAAATGAACTTAATTTCAGCTCATAAGTCTATGAGATCTCGAGATGAATGGTCTAAACGGATGGACAACAAAATTATCCTATAAGAATCCCACTTTTTCTTTTTGAAGTACGAAACCCTAAAAATAGCAAAACGACTATAGATCTACAAAAGTTATGTAATAGCATAAACGAAACGTCAACGTTTTATTAATAAATTTTTATACTTTCAATACTGTACCTATAAATTAATTCCTAGAACACTAATGTCCATTCTAATTATTTTAATCAATTACAAGTAAAAAATAATAAAAATAATCGTGCACGCGTCTTAAGCGTTTACATATTTAAGAAAACATCATTTCTTCTTCTGATGATTAAGACTCCTAGTCACTAATGCGACCAACGATCAGATTATCTTGACAATTGAGGACAAAATTAATCAAATAAACATCCGTTATTTGTATTGAGAGTGAATGAATGTAACATTCGGGGTCTCGGTTTTTTCCAGTTCAAAGATATCGACATACATATTATATATATATGGTATATACTTCGAAGTCTTCGAACAGTTGTTTATATAGACATTCAATTGAGATTAAATACAATTGCTTGTATAGAAAATTATTTTTTTATATATAGGCATATATAATAGCTATAAAGACATATTATCGCCTACGTCAATATGTGTTTATACGTGCAAGGTCAAATACTTCGTGGAATATGTAGGTTTACAGCCACATTTACGGGAAGTACGATTTTATTGAAAGAACTTATCGACTTTCTTATACTATAAACCTACTTTTTATAAATTTGCAGTGGAAATAAATACAGTACACTACATAATAAATAAATAAATATAATCTATGTAAATAGTTTATTAAATACTATACACAGTATAGAGCAGTTGTTTTGTCATCGGTCGCGTTCTATCCGCCATTTTTACAATAGATCGACTTGTTGATACGATAAAACTGTTTCCAGATGTTTTCGTTTAATTCTTATTATTTCTTTGCTCTCTTTTATTGTTTTTGTTAATTTTCTTGTTTTCTTTTGTTTGTTTACATTTTATCTCATGTCCATATGAATTGACTATAGTTGCCGTTGAAGCCGACGAGCGTGTGACGCGACGTTTGTGGGTTGTCCTTGCTCTGGTAACGAGGCAATGCTTGTCTCCAGAATTCAGCGGAGAGTGAGGATGGACCACTCTAACACTGGGCTCCCGCTGCCTACCCTGCTACATGCGGGATACAGAGTGAATCTGAAAAAAATGAAGGCAGTGAAGCCTAGTCTATTTTATTTGCATATCACTATTATCTATAATCCAAAATTCATCAAAAAAGCTCATTTTAAAGATTTGGGTTTATTTTTGCATATTATGTATTACATCATAGTCAAGTAGATGGTTAATTTGTCTAATTAAGTTGATATTAATATCAGATATTTTGACTCTTTTGAGGAACGGAACCCTAAAAATTAAGAATTCGGGAGTTATCCTGTTGTTTATAAAATTTTTAATAGTGTTCCATGTATTATATTATATAAATGAAAGAAAAAAATGGGTTTCTTATCGGTAACATGACCTGTTGATAAGAATTTCAATTTTCTGAAAGGATAATTTTAAAACAATTTAAGTAAGCGCCAGTAATAAATATTTAATAAAATACTTTTATCAAAAATGATTATTTTACATCAAATAATACCAATCAATATTTAATATTAAATTTATTATTAAGACTATTTATATTTTTTTAAAGTTTAATAATATGACGAAGATATTCAATGGACTATTTATTGTCGAAGTGGGTATTTTTTAAAAAAACTTTAAAATAGTAATTAATGAGTAGGGTACATAGTTTACACCTTTGATCACCTAAAAATAGAAAAAGTAAGTAGCACTTGTGTTTCACTTTAACCCATTTTCAAGAAGACTCTCGCCATCCCCCTTCGCAGATTTGATCTAGGAATATATCCGACTAGCGGACGCATGCAGCTTCGCTTGCTTATTTAGGGGTGAATTCTAATTAACCATGAAACAACAAGTTATAATTATACAAATATTTTTAAGAGACTAAATTTCAAATTTTATAACAATCGGTGGCGATTAAGGATTTTTTCCATACAAATTTTCAACCCCTTATTTGCACCCTTAAGGGAAGAATTCTAGAAAAATATGAAACATGTGTTCAATTAAATATTTTTAAGAGTCTGAATTTCAAATTTTATATAAATCGGTGGTGTTTTCTTTCTTTGCACCCTTTCAACCCCTTATTTGCACCCTTAGGGGGAGAATTCTAGAAAACGATGAAACACATGTTCAATTAAAAACTTTTAAAAATCTAAATTTCAAATTTTGTAAAAATCGGTGCCGATTTAAAAAAAATTCCATACAAACTTTGAACCCCTATTTCACCCCTTTAGGTTTAAAATTTTTCCAAATCCCTTCTTAGTGGATGTCCAGATTACAAAAGTAAACATCTGTCCAAATTTCACGTTTCTACGTACAGCGGTTACGGCGGTGCGTGCGTCTTACCTCAGTCAGTGAGGACAAGTCCTTTTATATATATAGATTAATAATTTAAAACAATTAGTGTTATATAGCCATACAAAGTATTATCGAGGCCATCATGGAGCCGCGGCATAAGGGAGACTGTAACACGAAGGTTTCGGGTTCGATACCCACTCGAGGAAGTGAAATATTTATTAATGTTTTTATTTCCATTTCTTCGCTCTGGTGTCGATTCGGCAGAAAGTGGGGAACAGAATGCCTTGCCTCCCTCTACCTCTGCCTACTGTGTGTGGGATACAGCGTGAAACTAATTTGATTAGATTTTTTTTAAATATTATTATACAAATGTTAATGTGAGAAAATTGAATTACCAACGTACACTAGCAACATGCATTGAATAGAAGTAATTGTGCATCCATTGTCACCATTCAATGACCCCACTTGCTCGCCACAGTTACTACTGAATAGCCCATTTGCAGAACGGAACTTAAAGCAAGTTTACATCTCGTCATAAATTCAAGTCGTATTAGCAATTACCCTCTCCTAGCGATAATAATCATCAATAGTACAAAAAGAGTGACTTTTCATATAGAAAGTATACTTTAACTAGCGGATACGTACTTCACCTGCTTATATGCACCCTTAAGAGTGAATTCAAAAAAATTGGGAAACACGTGTTAAATTAAATATTTTTAAAAGTCTGTATTTCAAATTTTATAAGAATCGGTGTCAATTTAAAGATTTTTCCATACAAACATTTAAACCCTATTTCACTTTAGAGTCCAAATTGCACATTTTTATCATCAGCGGTTACGGCCGTGCATGCGTCTTACCTCAACCAGTGGGAGCATCTCCTATTATATACACACATATATAGTTGAGAGAGATACTGAGAGAGAGATGGAATGATGACCAGGGTGCAGTGGCAGAGTAAGTGTCTGATGGTACGCGCGTTGTGAGTTCCATTCCTACTAGAAATTAAATATATTTTTATTCCATTCGCTCTATAACGCGGCAAAGCAGAGCGCTGAGTTTTGTTTTGTAAAACGAAAGTATCTTAATAAGATCGGAGTGCCTTACCACTACGTTCCCAGGTTGCCTGTGCCTACACTGCTATGTGTGCGGAAAATATTATGAAACATAATTATAAAAGAATAGCTAGTAGTGTCAATATAAAACGATAGATAAGGAAAAAAATATAAACTTGAAAAGCTCAACGTGCTAATGAGGTTGTGATGAACAAGTCATTGGTGAGGAAGACGTTGGCGCCGCCGTTTCAACGTCGTTGCTTCATATAAACGTGTTCACTGCGCGCGCGCCACTCAGTGGAAGACGGTTAGCGATCGGTCCGTGTCGTATAGTATAAGGCGCTTTGCGCACGCGCACCCTGGCCGGAGAGCCGACTTCGCGATTTACATTCTTTGACAAAATATGATTTTTTAATTACATTTAATTTTAGACCATAAAAAGTTGACGTGAATTTGTAATAAAAGACGTTACGTTTGAAATTGTTAAATAGACACTTAAACAGCCAAAATGGTGAGCGGAAACAAAAGTCCAAGCGACCCTATGAAAATACCTCCAAAAAATCGTGAAAAGAAAACAAATAATTATATGCGAGCGAATTTTTTCTCAAAAGCATGGTTTATATGGATGATGCCCACGTTTTGGCGTGGCTTCAAGAGGGACCTCTACGATAGCGATCTAACGAAGCCCAAAGACAACCACCTCTCTGACAAACTTGGAGATCGACTAGAAAAGTGAGTAAATTTATTATTAATTTACATAAAACGTTGTAGGTACCTTCCACGCACAACAAATAAGTTGTACTTGAAATATTCTTCGAAGAACTTGATTCTTTGTTAATATGTACACTATGTTTATACAATAATAAATTCAATTTACAGCTGTTGACCTTATCTGCATAAGGTCGTGTGCGAAAACAAATTCTGTGTACCTCAAATATTTAAATAAATATCTTTAAAAACTGTTCAAAAATGTATAGGTAAATTAAATGTTAGGTAAAGTACATGTTAATTGAATATTGATAATTACAATTAGTATCTACTATATAAGATATATAAATGATTTCAAAAATTACAAAAAAGTATAATTACGTTTCTTTTCTGGCATTGATTAATTTCCTCGAGTGGGAATTGAACTCACAACCGTCGCGTTGACAGTCACACGCTTGTGACGGTTTTTATCAATAGATAAATGATATTTGTTATAATTATTAACTTTATTTTCCATTTTAAATAAGTTCAATGAAATTATTAATTGATTTCAAACAAAGTTAAACTGCGATGGCAAAAATTGTAACATAATTGAGGGTAGAAATATTTATGCTATATTTTATTTTGTATGAAATACGACTCACTGCAGCCTTATCTAGGTCTATTAGGAATTATTTATGATACATTGCTTAAGATAATTTGTTTATTTACCTCATTAGGAAGATATCTACGTACCTAATACGCTCCGTTATTTCGTATAATAATTTTATTACTTGGAACAATAATGTACCTACCTACATATAATTAATGATCTTCATACAATATTAAATACAGCCAGTTTCCTACTATACGTAAATGAAGCGCGACGTAGAGTATAAAAAATGAAAATCCGATATATAATTCTATTTCACAAAATTCTATACATTATACAAATGAAGATAAAAATCATTTTTTTTTAGGTTAGGTTTTTTAAAAACAAATGTCTTCTATGAAGTACAAAGAAATTTTCAAAAATACATTTCTATTTTTATATTGATTGTAATATTGTTAAACTTTTGTCGAAGTTTACATAAAATGCAAATGAAACTAAATGTAAATTAATTAAAAAAATATATTTTACAGAGTATAAATAATATTTAGTTCTCTGAAATACAGATTATATCAGTTATATAAACAGTAGTGACTTATGTGTTTTCCCGCTGTAAATTGTGTAATCAGAAAATTAGCATTCTACGACTAGTGCGCCGTTAAAGAAGCAAATGATATCGATAAAGAATAAGCGATACATATTTTACACAACAATATTTTCTACCTTGATGACTTTATAATTACAGGATATAGGTTTTTTCGCGAATTTTAAATAAATAAATATTATTGGTTTCGTTCTTTGTATTTGAATATCATTTTGTCCTACTTATATAATAAATAATTCTGATAGCAAAATGTTTTAAATTCAATTACAGTTGTAAAAATATATGTAGGTATTATTTAAAATTTATAGAATCTACTTGTTAAAATATAGTATCTATTGGTATTAAGCACTTATATACTTTTATACAGTTCTATTTAAATATACCATCTTCAAAGAAAACTGAATTGAATAATTTAAGTGTTCCATTATATTTGTAATATTGCAATTAAAAATATTATAACTATATAGGCTTACATATTTTTCAATCTCCTTTTGTGTGGACTTTATGACCCCATTCTATTTTTATTCCTAGTCGACGCGACAGGCATAAGAGGAACCAAAAACAGTAGACACAAGGTTGCCAGTGATGTAATATACAATAATTTATTATAGTTACGCAACACACATTTTTAGGCAAAAAAATTTAATATTTATATATAAACCAGCTTCCCTAGTTTCATTTCCTAACGTTATAGCAAAGATAAAATAAGTAACATTTTTTAGCTGAGCTGAGCCGTTATCTAACAAAATAAATTAAAAACTAAAAGTTAACATCACTTTTAGCAACTTTTCCTAAGGGCTTAAATTAACATCTCTTATAGATTAAAAAAGGCTAGTGTGCCCAAGTATTTAAAATAAAATAGACTATATAATGCCGAAAAGTTTCATCAAAACCCGCGCACTAGTTTTACGGCACTAATTTAATTTAAGCGACAAGAAGCTATCAACTAGCATATACTACTACACATACATTACATGGCTATGAAATCCATTGTCTACCAAGGCTACGTAAGACTAAGGCTAATACTTAATATTAATTTGTAACGATTTTCAATAGATATTTTTCTTTTTAACAAAAGAGTAATTCTTTTTATTTAAAACTTAATTTATCTTTAATTTTTATTTATCCCAAGACTACTGCGTGAAGCTGTTGTCTGCTGCTGGCTGTCTTTCTTGATAATAAATTTAAGACATTCCAATATACATTTTCTTGTTTTTCTTAAATAATTTGTTCTTTATACATATGCATATAAAATAAATGTTATAATTTTTTAATATTAAATACATTCAATTTCAAATATTTCAAAAATCATATTAAACAAGTATAATAAATTGGAAAATATATCCATATAATGAATTTTATACGACTTGTTCCGTAACAAATGGCATAAAAAATTAAAAATATGATGTCACTTAATTGTTTCATTAAGATAACCTCATGTAAACTAAGAAAAATTACATATACCGTGTTAGAAAACTTCAGAAATCGTAAATATTCATTTACTAACAAAAATATAATAATAACAACTTAACTGCAGATATTGCTAATACATATAGCCATTTGCGGTTAGCGTAAAATAGACTTCTATTTATTTATAAATTACTTTTAAATTGCTTGAGTTTTAGGACAACATACTGTTACATTATATACTTACAACTATAACTGCGACAGATTGTGGGTTCGATTCCCACTTGAGGAAATGAAATAATTAATATTTTCATTTCTTCGCTCTAGTAACGAAGTAAATCGCGCAATGCATACAGAATTCGCCGGAAAGGGGGGAACGGAGTTTCTTAACACTAGGTTCCCTCTATCTGCTGTGTGCGGAATACAGCTAAAAAAAACGATAACTACTTAAGATTCATAATATAAATAGTTGTACGTAATAATAAAATAACTAGGCGATGTAATGCATTTTTTTATTCCTATTCGCTTTTTTAACTTATAGTGTACTTATTTGCATTGGTGATTTTACTGCCTTTTAATATATTCTATAAGCTAAGAATCCTGTATAACAATCTTTTTATAACATGCTAAGGACGTATACCCGTAATAATCATGTTTTTGATGTTTTTTAACTCGCTTATTATTAGATAGCGGACTTAAATAGCATATGCAATAAGCGAGAACTAGTTTAAGGTAGGTTTATCGACAGATGGAATTTGGATTTAGTTGTTTTTTTAAACGTTACTGTACAGACTAGAGGCGCAGGGCGACTGTAACGCGACAAGTGTGAGTTCGATCCCCATTTGGAGGCGTGAATTATTATTTATTTATATTTTCATTTCTTCGCTCTGGTATATTTCGTGAAAATACTTGGCGGAAACTGTGAAACGAAATGTCTTAAGTTTCCCTCTGCCTACGCTACTATATGATACAGTGTGAAACTAAAAATATCTTTATTTGTGATACAATATAAAAAGGCGGATAAAATTTATGTTATTTAATTTTGTTTGTAATTTTATTTTATAATAAAATTAAATTGACTGACCCTGAGTGAACTACTGAGCGGTGATAAGTAGCAATTGAACAAAACTATTCTTTCTTATTTTCGAAAATTTAAAATATTTTAAATAGTTATAAAAAAAATATAACATTTTAAATTTTAAACTAATAAATTGTACCAATTATCCTATGATTGATTTCATGTGTATTAGAATTATTTGTGGTCAAATTTCCATGCGTCAATTTGTTCAACTCATCGAATAAAATATGTGCTTTTAGCATAACAAAGAGGAGAAAATGCAATTTTCAAAGGTTATTTAATTTCAAATAATTGTAAATTTTCCCTATCTTCAAGTACGTTTCCAATAACAAAAATAAGTCTTTGAATAAATTAAATATGAGGTATTATTTAACATCTCAAGTCCAGAACATTCCAAGGCACAAGATGACTATGTAAACCGTAGCAAATTTAGATTTTTACGTAGGCCTCTTTGTTTAGCCGTTTCGCACTATTAAAAAAAAACGACCATAGAAAATATAATATAGTTTATTCCGTATTACTAAGAAGTATATCACAAAACAAATGGTAGTGTTATTAATTTTGTTTGGTCATTACCACTAATTTAAGCCAACGTGTGAAATGACGCCATATAAGCAGTTTGACTGTTCTATTTCCTTTTTGACGTTTCACATACTATTGAAATATTTATTGTATGTATCATCTTTCAACAGTTTATCTATAGTAAAAATGTATCAAGTCATTCAATATTAAAATGCTGTGAAATCTATATTTGCAAAGTTTAAAATATGAAAATCGCGTAAATAAATACTACTACTGTACTCTTATCTGAACAAAACGTCAAGAGACGGTTAAGTCGAAAGGCAAACATTTCTATTTAAATTAATAAGGTAGGTTGATATGTGTGCTAGAATTAAAACTTGTACGTTATCGTATAAGCCTTTATATATATTAGAATATTTCCACTAAATATAGGACCAAATATATGTAATTTTATTGGCAAACAGTCTTTACACATGTTTTAAAACCATATGCTTTAAACAAATAGAAAAATGTTAACATTTATAAATTTTTAGATTATGTTGTTAAAACTATTGTGACGCAAAAGACAAGCATTATAACTGTCGTTGTAATATTTTATTCATTTGTTGTTATATATTTATTTTATTTATTTACGTAGTTGCAAATTGTATATTTGTAGTCGAGTTGGCAACTTAAACGAAGTCTTCAGAGTTGGTACATGCTTATTTGTATTTCAATAAAATTGTTTCTTTCAGTTTCCCTACATTTTATTAATAATTATTATTATTTTTTTAATAAAATTAAGAATGTATCCACACTGAAGACCTCTTTTAAGTTACCAACAAGGTAACAACCTAAACATTTATCGTTTTTACTTTAAAAACATTTTATATAATCTTGCACCATTGAAAACTATTTTAAAACTTAAATAAAAGGATAAATAATAAATTAAATATCAATTGATTCCTTTTCGTTCCGCGTTTGACGTAAGAATCTCGCTTTTTAACCGACTTCTATAAGAAAAGGAGGTGATCAATTCGACTGTATGTTTTTTTTTTAATGTTTGTTACCTCATAACTTTTGACTGGGTGAACCGATTTGGATTTTTTTTTATTTCAAGCTAATGCTACAAATCCCTTACTACAATATCTAATTACTTACTAAGCCTGTTTGTTTTACTTGGCACCGACTTAAAAATTATAAATTATTTGTAAAATTATTTTTCACTTTTTAGTTCGTTGTTAGAAGTCAGTTTTTCTTTTTGTTAAAAATTAATTTATTTACTTAAAACGTTTAAAAAGGCCGCTTTTGCCCCAACATAAAATCTGCCGACTGTAGTACTTGACGACATATGAATCTTTTAATTTACTTTTAGATCTAGATGACAGCTTGAATACTAAAATATTATATGTTATTTTATTTATTATATATTATTATGTTTATTTAAAATATTTATTCCGTGTCTGGTTATCTTAAGTAAACTTTTCTTATTTAACTCAAATAAGAACCGCAGTACAATTCCAGAAGCTTTGATTTATTTAAGTATCATTCGATTTTTTTTTTATTGTTTATCTTGAATTATTTAACTAACTTATAATTAACTAATTTAAGTAAGTTAATTAACAATATTAAATAATTATGTTTATTTAAAATATCATATTAAAATTAAATATTCATTTTGTGATTTGTTATCTTAAGTACACTATTCTAATTTAACTCGAATAAGTTCCGCTATACAATTCTAGAGGTTTTCATTTACATCATAAATTTTATTTATTACATGTGCCTATACCTTGGTGTGTTTATTAAAGTTTTTACTTTTTGATAATTTTACAGTAAAAATTATATTTTTAACAAATTATTATTTACACATTAATAATTTTGAGTAAGTAGGTATATAATTCAATCGCCGTCGTGGCGCAGCGGCACAAGTCTGTGACTAACGCGACGGTTGTAGGTTCGATTCCCACTCGAGGAAGTGAAATATTTATATACGTTTATATTTCCATTTCTTCGCTCTGATATCTTGGTCGAGGCGAAGCGCGGCGTTAAGTTCTGCCACTCATCACGCAATGCCTCCAGAATTCGGCAGAAACTGGAAAATGGAGTGCCTTAACAGTAGGTTCCCTGTGCTTACCCTGCTGTGTGCGGGCTACAGCGTGAAGCTGATTTGATTTTTATTTTTTTTATATAATTAAATAAATCACCAATGTGTTACACACAGTTGATAACACCAATGACTATTTCTACTATCAGTTTTCACCATTTAAAACAGTACAAACTAAAAATGTTTAAAACGAGTAACGCAATGGAACAGCTTCCTGTCTAATTTAGCCAAGTCTTGGTAATGGTGATTACATACCTTCTCATTGAGTAATGTCCAGCGGTAAGATGAGAGCGGCACTTCGATAACTGTGAGTAACATTGGTACAGGATCCGGAAACTCATTAACCAATTCTAGATTGTACTTTGGACTCTGGAGGCCAGCCGTGGCGCAGAAGCACAAGTCTGTGATTGTACGCGACTGGTTGTGAGTTCGATCCTCACTCGAGGTAATGAAATATTTAATATTTTCATTTCTTCGCTCTGGTGTGAAGCACAGAGCCTTCGGATACGGTGGAAAATGCTGAATGGAGTGTCTTAACACTAGGTTCCCTCTGCCTATCCAGCTGCGTGCGGGATACAGCGTGAAGCTGATTTCTTTTATTCTATTTCATTGAACTATCTATATTCTTTGAACTCGTTTCGGAGAATGCATCTCAAAAATGTGAAAAAACAAGTTCATTGCCATTCATGTAACTTTCTATTTGATAAGGGTTTATTGATCTGTTAAACAGCCACGTAGCGTCCCAAATTAAAATGTTAATTGTTACTGGTTAAAATATATTTTGGGCTATAATTATTTTTATCAGCTTGCGCGATTTCTAGGTTAACTCCGTTTATTCATTTTAATATTATAATTAAATATTTCTATACAGATATATAAATCAGTCGTGGTGCAGTGACATGAGTGTGTGTATATGTGTGACTGGTTCTGGGTTCGATCATTCATTTGAGGAAATTGAATATTTGATTTTTTCGCACCGCTGTGGAGGCAAAGTGCGGCGTTGAGTTCCGCCACTCAATTCGGCAGAAAACGGGAAACGGAATATTTAACACTAGGTTCTCTCTGCCTACCTTGCTGTGTGCAGAATACAGCATAAAGTTGATATTAAGGATACATTAAATTCTTACATTCTTAATATCAACTTCATGCATGCAGCTTCATAATTAGAATCTAACACCATGTAATGCCAGCTTCAGCATACAATATTACACATGACCTTAGGCCATACAAAATTACCCTAACTAGATACCTATTCAAATTATTTCCTCATGATGGAGTGTAATTTCAGGTTTTGATAAACATTAATTAATTTCACATGCAAATATCCAGTGCTGGTTATGCAAAATATAACATGTCTAATACAGAAACATTTAAATATTTTCTGTGTTAAATTTGTGTTTGCAATAAATGTTGCAACTCAAGTCACATGTCTCGTCCTAATTCGATGTAACGAGGCGTTCTGGCAACTGTGCGTCACTCCTAAGTAGCTGAGATCATAATAGGATTATCCTTTCAATCCCTGGCACCAAGGCAATAGCCTGGCGTTGAGCTCCACCATTCTATACGCAAGACCTCGAAAAATTTGCGAAAAGTGAGGAACGGAGTGCTTTAACACTCTGCCTAACCAGTTATATACAGAATTCACCGTGAAACTGATTTTTTATGTTTTATATAAAAAAAATCTTATGTTAATAATATACCTTTATATACCTTTGCTGACTATATATAACTGAATAAATTACTTAAAAAAATTAAAGTAAAACAATACTGAATATGAGCTTAAATGAATGAATACGATACCAAGAGCTGCAACTCTAAAGATTTACTGAAATTTACAAAGAGAAGAAAAAAACAAAGACGAGGAAGCCAGACGAGGCGTTCCATCAAATCATCAAGTGCAATCGTACCGAGTCTGTGTTACCAAGAACAGCTACTGCATTTAAGGAGTCGAGGGAGATGTGACACAAAGGCCTAGAATCTGTGCGAATGGGAAGTACTAATCAAAGCGACGAGTCACTTGTTAACGCGTACATTATGTATACTTAACTTAGTCACCGCATGAAGAATTAGCTTCAAATATAAACATGAGGCCAGTGGTGGTGGATTCTCACCAAGTGTGACTAAATACGACAGGTTGTAGGTTCTATTCCCACTCGACTAAATTAAATATTTAATATGTTCATTTCGTCGCTTCGCCACTCACCACATAACCTCTCCAGAACTCAACCGAAAATGGAGAACGGAGTGTCTTAACATTATGTACCCTGCCCCACAATCCTGTTGTGCGATACGGCGTGAAGCTGATTTTCTTTATATAATATAGACACATTAAAATTAAATATACAAAAAAAACCAATTAAATTTAATTAATTAATTAAATAACACATTATATATTTAATTATGTTAAATTATTACCACAAACTCATAAATCACATTCTTTTAAGTCATTATCATTAATATACAATCTGTTCGCTACAACCATTATTGATTAAATAAATATATGTGAATAGCGAAGTAATAAAAAAACCGGTCTAGTCCAGCGGGCGCAGCCTCCACTCTCGTCTCACATTGTACTCTTATATGGGACGTAAAACTAAAAATAATATATTATAATTTTACACACCTTTAAAATTAGATGTTATTTAAATTGCCTAATATTTATTCATGACTAAGAGAATACTAACATAATATATTTTCTTAACATTTAATATGTTATCGAATATGTATAGGAATAACATATAATACTTATCTTCCATATCTGGTGTAAACGTTGTGCCATGGGGCACAAGTGTGTGACTGTAAGCGCGACGGGGTGTTGGGGTCCGATTACAGAAGGTTTTTATTGTTTTAATCTTTATAGGTCTATAATTGTATTAAAAATTGGAGAAATGTTTTTAAACAAAAAAGAAAACACTAAATACGATTTTTTTTTAATAAATTATAAAGAAAAAATACTGCAAAAAAATACTTACTTGTAAATACTTAAAGTTTCACGGAAAAAAAATATTACATTTATATTTATTCTATTATTGAGGAATTTCACTTTAATTGAACTGTCTCGACAAGTCAACTGTTAATTTGAAATCGAAGCGATTTTGAGTTATATAATTGCAATAACCGATATTATAGAAATTAATAATTAATAATTATTAATGATAATAATAATAATAATTATTATTTTATATGAACATGACATTGGAAAAGATATTAGATCTGCCTTGTCCCACCGTGCGGCGGCAGAGTATTTATTTTATTTTTTAAATGTATTTTTTTTATAATAATTTATATTTAAAAATGTAAAATTCTTTGATCATAAAAGTATAAATGAAGTTTTTATTTTACATTTGTCGGGTACATATGTAGAAAGAGTATTTTATATATTTTTTTATCTTAACTTACTTGCAAATATAAATATAACCTATTCAATAATAAAAAATATATAAATAAAGAAAATATTTACAAAATCACGCTGACACTTAAAGTTGTTCGCTTTATACCTTTTGTAAGATTGCCTTGGAAGTTGGAACGAAATGGAAGTTATAAATGAAACAATGCAAAAAATAATGTCTGCGTTTGCATCATCAGAAATAAGATTAAAACGAGCAAGCTTCCGCAGTCCCTATGTAACAATGAGAAGGGCGATTCAGATGCTGGTTAAGTCAGCTGGTCATCTTACTTGGAACTGACCTTCGCTACAAACGAGTCGTGTGCCACATCCTTGTTTATATTATAAAATCGAATCGAATCAACTGGTTCTACTATATGAGTGTCACTAGTAAACCTGAGGCTAATGAGATTTTAACTGTTTACGTAAATTTACAGTTGATTTATTTGTGGAGTTCATTGATAAAATATTCGTTAAAGTATCTATACCGTTAGTAAAGTATTTGGTATCGTTGTCCTACTGGCAAGAATAGCAATTTTTTTAAGATTCCCCCCCTCTAATTTATTGTATTAATTCGATTTCTTTGTCTTCTTCTTATTATAAAATAGATACTATAAGGATATTGCATTCCATAGATAGTTTCTTTATTATTTTTAATAAAGCAACAAAAAGTCACCTCCGAAATCTTGTTTAGATAGTTATACAAGGTCATAATAATATTATATAAGTATTATTTCTTATTTCTAAACATATTCGATAATATATTTAGAAATAAGAAATAATATTTGGAGAGTGCCTGGGACTTACGACCCAAGAGTACGTTTGGCCCCTTAAACCTAGAGAGGAGGGAGAGAGAGAGAGATTAAATATACTGTATCAAATGTGTAAACGAAATTAGTATCTGCATTCCGAAAAATACAAATACATTACGTCTTAAAAGTAAACTCATCAAGACTAAATGACAAATAATGACGTTTTTCTGATAATAATTATGTAACATTAAGTAAGTGGTTTATAGAAATTCTAAGAAATCGTACCAATCCATAATGGATACGAAGAAAATTAACAGAACTTTATAGAGTTTATCTCCATTTATATTAATATAACACGCAATAAAACTAAAAAAATAATAAAACATATTAATTTGTTATTTACGTTAAATTTAAATAAATAACTGACAATTATAATAACATAATCAAAAATAATTAGATGGATTGTGTAAAACATGGCGTCGAAGCAAAACAGGGACAAGGCAAAGAAACGCTTCACGTGACGCTTTAGTGCTTAGTGCTAGTTATTTTCCGAAGTAATATATATTTAAGACTAGTGACCAGCTCGGGGCTTCGCTCGAGGCTTGGCCTTTCCCATTATTTTCTTACTGATATACAATCTGAAGTTCCTTTAAATCTGGTTAGTCCTTTTTTGATATTAGCATGGAGAAACGTACAAACAGACACTATTAAAAAAATGTTTTTGGTTTTATTAACGATATTTACCCTCCCATAATAATAAATTTTCTCATATACCTTCCATGTACAGACAACTATCAGTTACCATTTTATTATATGTAAGTAGATATATTCTATGTAATTACATGCCTTTAAAACCCTAATTGAACTAAATACTATTCAAATTAATATGAGTTGTCACAGTAAATAAAAGTTTAATTAAATAAATATAGCTATAAAAACTCAAGTACGCAATAATTATTATAAAAACGTATCAAGTTTTATAAATTTTGCACAATAGATTTCCGCATACAATCAGAATTTCATTACAGATACTATAAACTAGAACTACAGATAATACTTGTAATAAATTCTTCGCAATGACTTGATACTCACTTAAAATATAGCTTCTGTTCGCTAATCATAATCATATGAACCTTTTGACGCCCACTGTTGAGCATAGGGCCTCCACGAAGGCCCCAACGGTCTCCCCACGCCGATCTATCTTAAGCTCCCTGTATCACGCTCAGTTTCGTCTGAATTATATGAATAATCGGTTGTTTATATACCTTAAGTTGACGTCTACACTAAAAAAAACTCCAAACAAAATACATATATTCTTTAATTGAGGCCAGTCCTGGCGCAGGAGTACAAGCGTGCGACTATAAACGTGATAGTTTGTGGGTTCGACTTCTACTCGAGGTTCTTGTAACAGCAGCAACAGGTGCCAAGCAATGAACAATGTCTCCAGAATTCCGCAAGAACGGAAGTATCTTTATAGCAACGGAGTACCTTAAAACTAGGTCCTCAGGTTCCCTCTGTCTACCCTTTTACGTGCGAGATACAACGTGAAACTAAAAAATATATATATTCTCTATAATATATATTTTATTGCAAAAAATATATTGAAATAAATGTTACTCATACTACAATGATATATTTATAATCAAATCAGTTTGATTAAATTTCCAATATCCCCAGCGCAATTGGGGTAAGTGAGGATAAACGGCCCGAATGCACCAGACATTTGTTTTACAAATATATTATAAAAGCAGTGATACAGCCTTAATTTAATTATAAAACGTGACATGGCAGAATGCTAATGGCGGCAAATATATACGAACAATTTTATTTTTTATTTTATTTTTTATTTTTAAGTTCTTTAATTTTTGCAATTTTTACATATTTTAAATAAAATTTTAGTACTATATATTTTTAGAAAACTGACTTTCTAAAATGTTTAAATTGTCTAACCCGCTACAATATACATAGATAAAAAAACAATTGAAAGGAATAACATAAGTCGGCTTAAACTCATTATCTTGCTCTTTCTGACCTTACTTAGGTGAATTCTATACAATATTTCCATTGAAATGTTATTGAATCACGCAAGTTGCACTGAAATAAGTGGGTTAAACTAGCAGTATTAATGTTAGCATAGTAAAAAAATATAAAAAATAAATTTTAAAAAATATAATAATACTATAATGAACGCTTAAATGCCATATGAGCATGGCCACACTGTTTGACGTTCAGGGGCTATTCGCTTAACAGACGTGATGCGTGACTCGTTCTATGATGAAATAAATATGTTTGTACAAGATCTTGCATACAAATTGAAATAATTAACTCCAGACATTGATAGTTTATGTTTTATATTTAAAAATTAAATTAAACCTGACGTTTATAAAATAACATAAAATAATCAAAGCTTATTAAGGAGATACTGACTGATACAATGGTCAAGTGTCCGACTCTTATTCCTTTCTTCTTATCTAGTTAATTAAAGGCAAAAATAACAGGCAAACTTAAATTCGTAAACTTGGTCGCCGCGTGTTAAAACCTATTGGATATTTCCCGTTGAAAAACAAATAATAAAATTTGGCAAAAAGAACTCATAGTACAAATAAAGGAAAAAATCCAATAAATAGAAATTTATATCTGTATTGCAGAAAAAAAATCATTGCAAACTTATATTTGTAGTTCATATCATACAAAATCCTTTGTCAACTTTTGTGAGTTGTACTTCTCGTTGACCTGACTTGTAATCCAGAAATTGATACGGAACTCTCGGTGGGCGAGATCGACTCGCACTTGATCGGTTTTTTAAGTGTTATTTCCCCACTTACGAAAGAAAAGTTTGTTTTCAGAAAACGTATAAAAATTGAAAGAAAAAGAAGCTAGTTTTGAACACCACTGGAAAAGTAAAGTGATATTAGCGTAATAAAAAAAATTGTCACTAAATAAATAGGTGCTCCTCGTGCTGCTTCTCCTTTTATATACAAAAACGTCGACAGCTCAGCAGTTATTAATTGCAACTTCTACGACTTATAAACATGTTGACTAAATAGCAGTACATATGTAGTAATCACGAA
Source organism: Heliconius nattereri (assembly GCA_013403645.1). NCBI lineage: Eukaryota > Metazoa > Arthropoda > Insecta > Lepidoptera > Nymphalidae > Heliconius > Heliconius nattereri. Next base: position 3,205,955 of record JAAIXI010000242.1, on the reverse strand, counting down.
ATCCATCCAGATAAGTCAAATTACCCAAAAAGTCTTAGAAATGTTTCTCACGACTTGCCCTAGTCCATTATTCACTTGCCTTCGTCTTATACATACATATCTAAGCTTATTATTATAACATATAAGCATTTTAATTTATTGATTATTTTAATATGCGTGTCGTATTTAATTAGCTGTAATAAAATATATATTCAAAGCGATAAAAGCAACAAATTGTTATGCTAAAAAGATAAGAATCAAATAAATAAAAAGATGAGAACGTAAAATACAAATTTATTGAAATATATCCAATACTTAACCTTATTTTATACGAAAAGATATAGGTTGTACGAATACCTACTTCAGAAAATGAAATATTTCCATCTCTTCGCTCTGGTGTGACGGAAGGGAAAAATTATAAAACTTTTGGCAAACGCTCGTTGGACCGTCTGCCTGCTTCCACAGGATCCTTTCCTCTATGAATGAATTCAAATACTAATATAGATACTTATTTAAGCAATTGTCATGGTAACTGACCTTGCTTCATTGTTGATATTATTCACTCAGTATTGACAGGTCATACTCGTAGCAATCATATATTATTATGTACTGATTTATTGACAATACCGGACGCTACTCATCTGTGATATATCACTAAATCACTATAGGTTTTTTTATCAGCTTCACGCCGTAGGCAGAGGGAAACCTAGTGTTGAGACACTCCGTTCCCCACCTTCGAGTGGCAGAACTCCACACCTAGTATAGCTTTTGGTTTTGGGGCCGGTGCGAAGAAATAAAAATAATCATAAATAAAATTCATTCCCCTTGATTCAGAATGAAAGATTAAAGAAGGCACTTGCATGAAAAGATAATTTTTAAATAAAGCACAGAGTGAAAGCTCATCTGGTCAGTATGTGTATAAAAGTGGTAACCGGTATTGTGTACATTCTTATGGAGAACCGTGGCATACTAATGTCACTACAAATTTTGTTACCTGAAGATGACAAGAAGTAGAAAGTAAATAGGAGATGCGATTATTTAAAATTCATTAAATATAAAAAATACAATTATATACATTTAAATAAATATAATTATAATTCTTTGTTCATTCTAAATGATTTTTTTATATTTATTTAAAACTGAACAAACAGTTCTCTTGTGTGAAAGGTGTCCTAAAGTTAGTATATTTTTTTTATATTTTATTATATAAAAAATAAGATTAACATATACGAGATAGATAAGATTGTTAAGAAATTACTTTGTAATATAATAAGGTATTTTAAATATAGTTTAAAATAAAATTAAAATCACGCTTTGTACTTGACTATAATCGAAAGTCGGTAAAATCGGCCTAAGTATTTAGATATTTTGACAATAGTCCAAAATAGTCGTGGTACAGGGGCCCAAGCATGTGACTGTACATGCGACGTAACAAGGCAGAGCGCGGCGTTTAGTTCCGCCGCTCAGCACTATGCCTATGCCTCTAAATTTCAACAAAAATTCCATTTGCCTACACTGTGAAAAAAAAATCTTCATATGAAAGCAAACATAAACAACAAATTTTATTTCGCAATTTTAAATTTCATTTGTTCAAATAACAGTTACCTACTACAACAAAAGAAAATTATAAGCTAAGTATTATTTGTAGCACCGTAAACCTTGTATTTAATTGTGTCAATGAAATACTTTCCTTAATGTAGATAAGGAAATATTTATGAAGAATTTATGGGGGTTTTTTTAGAAAAGTAAAAATCTTTCAAACTATTTATAATAAAGAGGAAAATTCAAAAAAACCACCGACTTACAGCACTTATTAAGCGACTGTGCTTTATCAACAATTAAAATTATTTCATTTCAATACAATATTCAGTGAAACTAAATCTAACATTAAAATATTAATTATATGTAGAAGTCCTATTTAGTCTCAAATAAGCATATATTCTAATCATATTGACAATACATCGAGTATATCTAAGTAAAACCGTTAGCTATGCATGCGAGTGTCGCCTACGACTGGATCGCGGCTTCCATATACAATTAACATCTTCTTTGAAATCAACTCATTGCTTTTGTCGGATTGACTATAAATGACTTATTAAGAAAACGTACAAAATTTTAACGTAGCGGTCTTTTTACCCGCACCTCTTGGAAACCGTCCAAGCGCTCTGAGCACTGAGCCATACGTTCTCATCAAGGTACGAGTACGTCGAAATTCTTATACGCTTGTTATAATACGACGGTAACGTCGACAGTGACGCAATAGTCACGCTGATAATAATTACCAATGCGCGCCAGCTCTAATGCCAACGATTTGATGTGAATTGTCAACCTTAATAAATATTGCATGTATAAATTACATACATAAATAACTAATACAAAATAAGTTAAAAATGAGTAATTTGGGTCATAAATTTTTTAACGGTCAGGTTTTAGTTTTCAGTGTTATACGAAGAGTACAATGTTTATCAGAGATTAGGAAACACCTTAAAGGAGCTTCGTAATTTTCCAAATTGATCGTAACGTCGCTTGCAATACTACTTCTGAGTTCGATCCCCAAGGATTAAGGAAATGAAATATTTATTTAAATGTATATTTTCATTTCTTCGCTGTGGTGTCGAGGCAAAGCTCGGCGTTAAGTTCCGCCACTTTACACGCGACGTCTCTAGAATTCGTTATATAATACTCATTCGTCATATTATACATACAAGTAGAGGTAACATTATGAATAATTATAACATTTTAAATATCATTATGTAGAAGTGTTTTACTCCATATAAAACCAGTATTGTTATCGTGAATTGAACGTGTACCTTAGAAATCGATTTGGCTAAAGCCAATTGTAAGAGTTTTTATTTTTCGTTTACAATTAAAAATACTTTTTATAGGACAGGTCTTAATTCAATTTCTCTTCTATTCTGTATCCTGCAAATAGGATGGGTAGTGTCAATGTTCTCCGCTCCCCAATTTCCGCCCAGTTTTTGAAACATAACGTGGTTAACGCAGCGTTTTGTCTTGTTATTGGAGCGAGGTATTCACAAATTCCCCTAAGTTGGAATTTAACCCCGAACTTATTTATAGCTAGACGTTGCGCAGCCGCGCCACAAATCCACGATAGCCTCTAGGTTTTCCTTATTATCTGTCGATTTGGTTTTTATTTTTAGTTGAAAACCAAAAAGTCACAATGAATTATTTATTGTGGTATCGTATAACCTTAATAAAAAAAATATCCTTACATTATTTACACTTGCGTTATTTATGACTTAACATTTGATATTTTTCGATATACTAATGTTATTATGGCCAGTTGAACAAGTTTATTGGGTTTTTATTAAGATTTTTTTATTGTATACTTCAATATTTAAAGACATAAATTATAATAAGCACCTCTTTAAACAATATCTAAACTATAATTTGTCACACTTATGTTTGAATAAGCAAATTTCAAATTATATATTTTACAATATCAAAAATATATTTAAATTATTATAGCAAATGTATTAGGGTCTGACTACACCCAAGTAAAAAAATTACTTGCGAGTTATTTTATGTTTCCTCTTTTGTTGGTGTGTTTTTCTTAAATAAATTATTTGTTTGTATAAAGAATAATCACTCTCAGTAAATTGACTTTATATAGCTTACGCTCATATAGGGCATAGGCTATGAATGTCCTTGTCAATGTAGCACAGATATTACAGCTAAAGGATTAGAAAGAAGAACTCTTCCAAAGATCATTTCCTGTGTTTACTGTTCTCCTCCATATCAATGATGGAAATGGCCGATAGTGGCAGTCGATCACGTTGATTATGGCGCAGTTACATTTGGTAGTTATGGTGTCAATTTAGGTTTTTTTCAGTTAAAATATTCCATAATACGATACACTTATAGGTTATAAAATGACAAGCTATAAAATTGATTATTCATTTACAGGAAATGGTTAGAAGAAATAGCTTTAGCAAACAAGCAGGGCCGAAAGCCGTCGCTTCTCCGCGCCATGACCAAGGCTTTCTGGTTAAGTTATGCGCCTTCCGGCATTATGTTTCTCATTCAAGCACTCATCCTTAAGTAAGTACTAAATATATATCCTGTTTTAATTATTACTCTCTAAGTTAATACCATTATATTTCTATATTGAATTGGAATAAAAACTTTCATTGACATTTGTACTTTATGTACGTACCGTAAATTTTCTTTTAATTATTTACACGAAACTAAAACACAAACAAATAAATACTTTTAAATTTTTGTTTGTTAACGTTGACTTCCAGTAGAAGCTTTTTGAACAACATATAGGGCACCTTTTATGCCAGTATCCCTGCGGGATCGGGATTCAAGTGGCAACGGAAACCGCGTTGACCGCGTGCGATGTACCCATCCAGATAAATATTAAACTAACGGCGCTTGCGCGGCCTCGCCCGCGCCTTTTTTTATGTAATTGAAATGTATTAATGGAAATTTGGTTAGTTGTTTTAGTATATTAATCTACACTATTATAATAAACTTAATAAATATAGTTTTAGCTGGTCTGGAAATTAGCCCGAACAAACAGAAATACAGACAAACAAAAAATATAAAATTGTTCGTTCGTTTCAATATCGTGTAAATAGATTCACAAATAGACACTTTAATTTTATTTATATAATTGTATAGATTAACATTTTTTTATTAAATCTGACAATTTCGAGCAAAATCAAGAAAATTCCAAAAGATTTAAATTACAATTTTTTTATTGTGTAAATTATTTATTATTATTTAAATAACCAACCAGTTTTCCTTCAATCCACATAAATAATATCTATTAATTGAAATTTAATAATTTAATTATTAAATAATTGTATAGTCCAGCGAGCAAAACCGCGGACGGGCCGCTAGTTATAAATGATTATTCTACCATATAAATATCTATATATAACTAGCGGATATACTTTTGCAGATAAATAAGTAATAAAAAAAGCAAAAATTTGTAAAACTAATATAACTAATAACTGAACCCATAAAAGGCTTTATACTGAAGTAGGTACATATTAAATTTTTATTTGTTTTAATTTTAATAAAAATATTACTTTCAAAATCAGTACTAGTCAGTAAATAGTTCATTTTTCCATATGTGTGATACTGCTACTGTTGAACTTCTTACTAAAATTTTAATGCATGAAACTTTCCTGAAAATTGTACATATAAGTAAAATAATGAGGTACAAGGGTGTGACTGTAAACGCGACAGTTGTGGGTTCAATTCCCATTAGGGGCATATTTTCATTTCTTCCCTCTGGTACCAAAGCAAAGCGCAGCGCTGTGTTACAAAGTGGGGAACAGAGTGTCTTATCACTAGGTTCACTCGGCCCACTCTGCTATAAATGCGGGATACAGCGTGAAGCTATAAATATAAATAAACTTTAATCACATTTAAGTATTCTATATTAATTTCAGACCATTCCAGCCAGTAGCACTAAGCATGTTGCTGTCGTACTGGGAACCCGGCTCCAACATGAGCTACGAACAAGCCGTGTACTGTGCATCTGCAGTTATCCTTATGTCACTTCTGATAGCTTTCCTCAATCATCACGGCACATATTCCACTCAACAGTTTGGCATGAAAGTCCGCATTGCTGCCTGTTCTCTTATCTATAGAAAGGTAAAATTATTTTTTACTATATAAAATTATGTTTAACATAATATTAGCTTCACACTGTATCCCGCACACAGCAGGGTAGGCAGAGGGAACCTAGTGTTACGACACTCCGTTCCCCACTTTCTGTCAAATTCTGGAGGCATCGCGTGTTGAGTGGCAGAACTCAACGCATAACATAACACATTTGGTATGTACATATATTTGACTTTATTATTTATATATTATACTAGTGGGCACGCGCAGCTTCGCCTGCTTATTGGATTTAATTATAATAAATCACGAATCACATGTTTAATGATATGTTGTTTGAGTCTCAATTTCAAATTTTATTAAAATCGGTGTCGATTTAAAGATTTTTCCATACAAACTTCCAATCCCTTATTTGGACTAGGGGGAGAATTCTAGAAAACCATGAAACATATGTTCAATTAAATACTTTTAAGAGTCTAAGTTTCAAATTTTATAAAAATCGGTACCGATTTAATTTTTTTTCGATACAAACTTTCAACTATGTCACCCCTTTAGGGTTAAAGTTTTTTAAAATCCCCTCGTAATGGATGTCCAGATTACGAAAGTAAACATCTGCCCCAATTTCACGTCTCTACGCACAGCGGTTACGGCTGTGCGTGCGTCTTACCTCAGTCAGTGAGGATAAGATCTTTTATATATATCATCATCATCATCATCATCATCATCAGCCTGTCCTCGTCCACTGCTGGACATAGGCCTCTCCAATGGCACGCCACTGAGCTCGATCTTCAGCTCTTCGCATCCAGCCGCTGCCCGCTACTTTGCGAATATCGTCACCCCATCTAGCTGGAGGACGTCCTGCATTACGCTTGCCGATTATATATATAGAAGATAAGATATAGAAGGTTTTATTGGCATCAACAATATCTATTTTTTATTTTATTATACTCCATTTTGCATTGATATTGACTATTGATTTTCTTACTACCGTATGGCTTGGCCAAGAATATTACTATGTTTTCGAATGCTATAGCAGTACATTATTTTCAATGCATAAACATGATGTCCTCATAATAAAGGATAAGATAACGAGAAAATAATTTAAAATTTGTTTTTCCAATAGTAGGAAATATATATATATATAGTTCAAAATTTTACACACAAATATTATAAAAAGCATACAGCACGCAAACGCAAACGCGACAGCTTATGGCTTAGATTCCCACTCCAGGAAATTAAATATTTAATATTATCAATTCCTCGTTCTACTAACGAAGCAAAGCGCAGCGTTAAGTTTCGACACTACGGAAAGTAGGGAACGGAGTGTCTTAACGCTAGGTTCCTTCCGCTTACCCTGATATGGGCGAAATATAGCGAACAGAAACACAAACTAAAAGAAAATGCTGTTAAATAATATGAATACTAATATAATTGTGTTCCCATAGGTCATGAGAATGAGCTCGGGGGCACTGGCGCAGACCACAGCAGGCCAAGTGGTTAATCTGTTGTCTAACGACGTTAATAGATTCGATTATGCCTTCATCTATACACATTTTATATGGCTACTGCCGCTGCAAGTCCTCGTTGTCTGCTACCTCATTTATATTAAAATCGGTTACGCAGCCATTGTTGGAGTCATCGGTATCGTTTTGCAGACTATTCCAGTGCAATGTAAGTATATTTTAAAAAAATAATTAAAAAACTTGATTTAAAATTAAATATGTTTTATTTCTAGTTTTTTTTTTATTTTTGCTAATTAGTTTGGTCTAGTTTAGAAATAAAAAGATTTCTAATATACCACTAATTCTGCGACGCCAGTCGTACCTCACGGTTAATATGACAGTAATCACGACAGGTAGCGAATACAATCTCCACTTGAGGAAATAAGATATTCAATATTTTTTTTCCTCACTCTTATAATAAGGCAGAGTTAAGTTCCGCCAATCAACAAAAACTCCACGGAAAATTGGAAAAGGAGCGTCTTAACACCTAACACTAGGCTCCCTCTCCCTACCCTGTTATATGCGGGATAAAAATTTTTTTTATCCATACATGATTCTAAAGGTAAATTGGTAATTTGTTTCACAGCCTACATGAGCAAACTTGCAGCAAGACTGCGTATGAAAACTGCTGGTAAAACCGACGAACGTGTTAGGATAATGGATGAAATTATAAGTGGAATGCAGGTAATAAACCTCCTAAAAAATCAAATAGAATTGAAATGGGCACAATTATGACTGGAAAATATATATATTTTACAATTTACCTGAAAACATGATACTCGTAAATGTTATATCAGAAATAAATTCTCAAAACAAGTCTGGCAGCTATTTAATATGTATTGAGTTTTAAATCTGCACATTAGTTTTATCATTTTCTGTAAATTAAAAATATATATATATATATATATATATTTTAGGTTATCAAAATGTATGCGTGGGAGAAGCCATTCGAACAGGTCGTGGCACTGGCTCGTAAAAATGAAATCAACTGTATCACATCTGCTTCATATCTTCGCGGAGTGTACCTGAGCTTCATGGTCTTCACGGAGAGGCTTTCACTCTACATCACACTTCTATCTTATTCTTTGTTTGGGTATCAAGTAACTGCTGATATTGTAAGTATAAAATTAGTCATGTAAATTACCTTCTTTGAACGTACAGATTGAATTGATATAATTATAAATGTGTACATACTTTTGCGTGTTTCGCCTATACTATTTAGAAGCGAATATTGAAAGGCGGAACCCAACCACGCTCTACTATATTTCCATATATTTTTAAAATCGATACAAGCAATTACATATACCTAATAGCAATTTATTGGTGTTATATTATATTTATTATTCTATATAGTAATATCTCATATTTTACATATGGAATGGAATTACGGCGATTTCAATATTATATTTCTTATATTTAAACACACATACATACACACAAAATAAAGACAAAAAAAAGTATTATTTACTGTCTTCAATTGGCTTTAATAATATATGGTAGTAATCGTTGATCTATTGAGGATAAATATCGGTATAAAGATCTGAAATGAAATATTAACTGCAACACGTGCTCCGATCATGTCGATTATATTTACCGCATACCTATATATATATAAATATACAAGTATTTCTCACACGTAGGATACACCATACAAGTCTAATTACAGGTATTTCCTTTGGCGCAATTCTTCAACACACTACAAGGCACCCTTTCGATAATTATGTCAAACGCTGTATCGTTCTTGGCGGAGGCACTGATATCTGTTCAACGCCTCGAAGCGTTCATGCTACTGGGTATGTGATACCCTGAGGTCCCTAAGGTCTCTGTGCATGCCTAGCCTTTGTCGCCCAATACGCAAGCGGCATGGTTGCCTCGATATAAGAGTTCTTATTATAACGAACTCTGTGTATTATTAAGTTTTAGTAGAAAATGATTAATGTAGCCTAGTGTAAATATATGTAATGTAATATAATGACTAACGCACCGCACAAGGAACGATAAATTCACCAACAGCAAAAGGAAAACACCATGTATAATATGAAAGTTTGCATTTGATTGAAGTAATAATTTTCACAGGCTTTCCCGTTGGCTCAAATGTTCAATATACTTCAGGCTTCGGTAGCCATATTATTACCAATGTCACTTTCAATGATGTTGGAATCCTTTGCCTCTGTGCTCCGCATACAACATTTTTTACTTTTGGGTACGATTTTAAATATTATAGTGTGAGTGGCTCTTGTGAATCGTTTAAACTTTAAAACATCTTTTAAAATATACATGATTATATATATAATATGTTTTATATGTATATACAACATGTATGTAACGTAAGTTTTCCCCTAACATATCCGTTCTTTGTTATTTTTGCTTTAAAACTTAACCATTTTTCATGTTTTTATTGTATGTTAATTGTTATTTAACAGCATGAACTAATCCAGCTTGTCTAACATCTATATATAACTAATAATACATATCATAAGGGACACCGGCTTCCTGGTACAATATTAACAATAACAATTATTAAAAAAAATAATGTTAAAAAAATAATTTATTTTGTTAACAAAACAAATAAAATATTTTTAAATATAACAATTAACAGTTTTATATTGACGAAATAGATGAAAGAGAAGATCTTCGTAGTGTAGCTGATGTTGATATCGCTAAATTGGTTCTGGACGTAAAGAATAAAAAAATGAAGAATCTTAGTGAAGTTGATTTGTGCTCAAACAAATTTAAAAAGATCGATGAAGAAGGTATTTACAATCCCGGTGAGAATAAATATCTTAATATAAATTATAATTTAACGAATACGTAATAAATAAAGAAAATTAAAATATATCTATTATTTTTAAGGTTTTAATTGCACTGAAAAGGGGCTAGTAGTTTCTACAATAAATGGTGGTTCCGTCAACTCGGATGTAGGTATTCTTATACAGGATGTTAGTGCCAATTGGATCGAAGATGGACCTGTCACGTTGCGTAATATCAATTTGTCAATCCCTAAAGGCAAACTTTGCGCTATTATTGGTTCCGTTGGCTCCGGAAAGGTATCCGTAACTCATTTATCAAAATTGAATTATTTATATTGAATTGTCTTATATAGTAGTGTTAAATTTCCAGAGCTCAGTTTTACAACTTCTATTAAATGAACTACGTGCAACTAGTGGCAAAATTTACCTTTCTGGACCTCTATCTTACGCTTGCCAAGAACCATGGCTCTTTGTTTCGACAGTGAGGCAAAATATATTATTCGGTCTTCCATATAATGCAAAGAAATATAAAGAGGTAAACTTTTTACATATACCTACCTATTACAATACTTATTAAATTTTGAATAATTTATCGTTTTGTCGTTTGTAATGAAAATAATTTAAAATCAAATACATTAATTATAAATTGTTTATGTTTATAGGTGGTGAGAGTATGCGCTCTACAAAAGGACTTTCAACAATTTCCCCACGGTGACCAAACGCTCGTCGGTGAAAGAGGAGCATCATTATCTGGAGGGCAAAGGGCTCGTATTAACCTTGCTAGAGCTGTATACCGACAAGTAAGTCACAAACCCAAATCGAATATAAATACTTAACTAGGGCTTCTAGTCTCCAAATACTGAAATCTTTTCATTGTGGGATCATGCATGCATGCTATAATACCCTCTGCTACGAGATAACGGGAGCGTGAAATACGTCAATATACGTAAAGAAGTTTCGCCACCTGGTTTCCATCGTATTTGCAACAAGAACTCCGGTTTCAACTATATCATTAGCATATAATTATTATGCTCGTCCCTACCTTTATAGAATATACTTGAATCCGTCATGGAGAAAGAAATCACTCTATGGATTAGGTAATAAAAATATATCTGTTAATATTGGGACGTGAATGTCCAAATTTTGAATACTTCTTCTTCTTTCAGGCGGATATATATCTTCTAGATGATCCATTATCAGCAGTAGATGCTCACGTCGGTCGGCAACTATTTGATGAATGTATCACTGGATATCTGCGGCACACCACCCGCATCCTAGTCACTCATCAACTTCACTATCTTAAAGCCGCTGATTACATTGCTATTATGAACAACGTAAGTGTATAGAATATTTAAAAAAAAACACACTCACACAATTAGTAACATAAATACTGAAAAAAAGTTTTGTAATATTATTTTACCTTTTTTGTTTCATTACGGATATAACAGGAAAAGAAGAGGATACTTACAAATGGGGAAACATTCTCCACATTCCGCTCGTATTGAGACATTGTATGTTGTCATCAGGGTCAAACTCAAGACCTCTTTTGGTCTACTACATCCAAGAAACAAAATTTAAAATAATATGGTTTCTTTTTTTGAAATTTCAGGGTGTAATTGAAGCTAAAGGAACATACGAAGAGTTGTTATTGTCTGGCAAGGACTTTGCAAAGTTGCTCTGCTCAGTTCAAGAAGATAAAGAGACTAATCCTGAAGCCGAGAAGCCTTCACCGATGTCTCGTCGAACATCGGCTAGGGTATATTGATTTATAGTAATGATGGATATAAAAAAAATATTTTAGCTTGTATCTTGCATATGGCAGAGAGTACCTAGTGTTAAGATACTCCGTTCCTCATTTCCTGTCAAATTTTCGAGGCGTTGCGTGTTGTGTCGCGGAATTCAACGCAGCGCTTTCCCTTATCGTGGAAAGTGGAAATCGAATCAACAATCGTCGCGTTTACAGTCGCACACTTTTGTCGCTATGTTAATTAAATTATTATTTATGTACTTATATATCTATTTTTATGTGAATTACTTTTATTTGCTACACCAAAATGTTGTTCGTCACCAGTTGTCAACCACGAGACGACCATCTCTGGCAGAATCAACTACGGGATGTGAAGGTCCTGCACAAGAAATGGAAGAAGAGGAAAGGGAATCAGGTTCTATGGGTTGGCATGTATATGGAGCTTACTTGCGAGCTGGTGGTCGAACGGCTAGAATAATCTTTATGATTCTTCTCCTCGTAGTTGGACAACTTTCAGCAACTCTTTGCGACTACTGGGTTACGCTCTGGTACGATTAACACATATAACACATGCCTATATCACATATTCAGATTTTTATTGTATTCAACATAATAAATATTATATTTTTAATAGGACAAATGAAGTAACTAGACTCAAAGAACAAGAAGCAAATACCACAGTGAAAGAATACGAAAGAGTTACGCCTCCAGATAATACCACATTCACATTCACATCATATTTTTCTGGAATAGATTTAGAACCAAGTAAGACTAAAAAATATACCTATTGCATTCTCTTACCAATTTTACTAAAAATATATATTAATTGTAAAATTTTCTAATAAACATAAGTAATTTTCTTAACTCCCTTTCAGATCTTGACATTCATGCGTATATTGGACCCTTGGATACAGCTCAATATCTTTATGTATATACAGCCCTTATTATATGCTGTGTCTTCTTCATAACAGCTCGTGCATTTATGTTCTTCAAAGTGTGCATGACAGCCTCAAGGAATCTTCATAATGATATGTTCCACTCCATGTTACGAGGAGTTATGCGTTTCTTTGACAGCAACTCATCAGGTAAGGCTCATTTTGTATATATTTATATAGTTTGAAATAATGTAAATTTTACATTTTCTTTGAAATAATGCTAAATTACTCATATATATTTATATAGGTAAATATATGAAAATAAAAAAATATTATCGTTTTTAATTTCAGGCCGTATTTTGAACCGTTTCTCTAAGGATATTGGTGCTCTAGATGAGTTGTTACCACGTTTTCTGTTGGAAAGTATCCAAATTTATCTTGTAATGTTCAGTATACTCACATTGAATGCAGCTGCTTTAGTTTGGACCCTGCTACCCACCACTATTATACTGCTCTTATTCTACGTTATACTTCAAATTTATTTGAAATCTGCGCAATCCATCAAGCGTTTAGAAGGCACTAGTACGTAAAACTATAAATATTTTTTGTATATAATTAATTTTTCATATTTTGTTTATATAACATCACGTGTTTTACAGCCAGGAGCCCCGTTTTCTCTCATATGTCCGCAACATTGAATGGTATTAGCACTATTCGATCAGCCGGAGCTCAAAAACGACTTATTCAAGAATTTGATGGATACCAGGTACCTATTATTTTTTTTTATTTTAAGCTACATTATATATATTATTTTGTTTTTAATAGTTACGTATAACTTTATGAATTAAAAAATGTAAATAAATTGATATGACTAAAACTTTTACGTTATTACATTAAATATAAAAGAACAAAAGGATTTGAAAACTACCACAGTGTTATTTCATTATAAAATTCTAGGACATTCATACGTCTACTTGGAGCAGTTACCTCGCCAGCGGCGTGACGCTTGGTTTTTGGCTCGACTTCATATGCGTGCTCTATTTGGCAATTGTTATAGTAGCCTTCCTCGTTATTGATAGCAGTAAGTTATATACTTTAAGTAAAATATTCTTATTTACTTAAACTTAACATATCGCGATTATTATGGCCTATATTCTTATTAACGTCATCAACATATTATTATTATTAGAGCTCAAAATGTGCCTGTGAACGCGAATAGTCCTAGGTTCGATCCCCACTCGAGGAAATGACATATTTATTCAAATTTATATTTCCATTACTTCGCCCTGGGTATCGAGGCTAAACGCGGCGTTGAGTCCCGCCACTCAACACGCAATGCCAGAATCGGTGAAAAGTGGGTAACGCAATATCTTAACACTAGGTTCCTTTTGCCTACCCTGCTATGAGCGGGATACAGCGTGAAGCTGATTTAATTTTTTTAATTTTTTTTAAACATTTTGCTATGACATAATTTATTTCATATATATTTTACAATAACACTTATAAACTTTCTTAGAAACAATATTCTCTGGCAACGTGGGGTTAGCGATATCGCAGACTCTCATCTTAACGGGCATGCTGCAGTTCGGGGTGCGCCAAACAGCTGAAGTCATCTCACAAATGACTAGCGTTGAACGAATCCTGCAATACACTCATATTGAACGGGAATCCAAATGGGATAAAGGCGGTAAGCTATTACGTAATATATTTTTACATTTTTAAAGTGTTGTTTCACACTTAGGAAAGCGAAATAAGTTTTTAGAAAACGAATCCGCTTCCAAGCGCTCTGACCACTAAGTCATACGGGCTTATCAAGCTACGTCGACGTTCTTACACGCTTGTTATAAGTTACTTACCTATATTGTTAACATCTCTGTAGGAAGAATTTCATAATTAAAATGAAGTTTCGTTCTAAAACAGTGTTTCTATTCATACCTATCTATGTGCATGTATTACATTATGACTATAATAAGATGTGGTGGTAACATAGAAGCCTTTTTATATACTTATAGCCTTATAACGTTATTGTTGCAGCCAAAGAAACCCCTAAAGGCTGGCCGTGGTGTGGGCGAATCGAGTTTCGTAATTGTTATATGAAATACACGCCGGAAGACTTACCTGTACTGAAGAATCTAAACTTAGTCATTGAAAGTGGCTGGAAGGTAAATTGAAGTTGCAAAACAAACTTTCATAGCGCAGTGGCGCAAGTGTGTGACTGAAAACTTGACAGTTATGGGTTCGATTCACAAAAGGGAGAATCAATAATTATTTATTAATATTTTAATTATTTTATGCAGGTGGGCATAGTCGGTAGAACCGGTGCTGGAAAATCATCACTCATTTCTTCTTTATTCCGCCTCGCAATCGTTGAAGGTGAAGTCCTTATCGATGAAGTTGATACTGATCTACTTGCACTTCAGGTAAATATATAGAACAAATCCAAAAAAAGAGTAATAAAAGATAAATACTAGAAAACAAAACGCAGTAGGTAGAGTGCAATTTGTAAACAATTAACCTACCTTTTAATTAATTAGAAATTCATGTAATTTCTACAATGTGCAGACTGCGGAGAATTTAAAGGCGGATATGAATTCATATTTTCTGCATTACTTACGTCAATAATGACTCACGTGATTAATGCTTTTATATAAACTTAATACAAAAGGTGTCATAAGTTATATTCTAATAATATTTTTAATATTGTTTATTGTTCAATATACTATAATTTATAATTGTTAATTATTTTACACTTACACAGGATCTGCGATCTAAAATATCAATCATCCCCCAAGAACCAGTTTTGTTTTCTGCCACCATTCGTTACAATTTAGATCCATTCAATTGTTACGATGATGAAAAATTGTGGAAAGCTCTAGAAGCTGTAAGTAAATACGTGTAATTTTAACTTCTCTTTTAATTTAACCACTTTTGTCGACTTCAAAACTTGAAATTACTTTTAACTTTACAAATCGTTTAATTTAAGGTTGACTTGAAAGCTGCAATACCGGCATTAGACTTCAAAGTATCTGAAGGAGGCTCGAACTTTTCACTTGGACAAAGACAGCTTGTTTGTTTAGCGCGCGCAATTCTTCGTGGCAACCGTATTCTAGTGCTTGATGAAGCAACCGCCAACGTGGATCCTAAGTAATTATTATACTATAGAAAACTCTATATGTATGCAAATGTTTATTATTTAATTCGGTTACTTAATATTTTCATTTAATATTTCAGGACAGATGAATTTATCCAAAGAACAATAAGAAAACGCTTCTCCGACTGTACTGTTTTAACTGTAGCTCATCGACTGAACACAATTATGGATTCCGACAAAGTGATGGTAATGGATTCAGGACGCCTCGTTGAATTTGACCACCCATATAACTTATTAAACAATCCTGAAGGTCACTTCACAAAAATGGTTAATGAAACAAGCGAGAAAATGGCATCGCAACTCTATCAAATCGCAAAGAAAACTTTTCTCGACAGTGGCGGAGTTATAGAGTAAAAAAATAGCTAATAAGTTTAATATAATTAGAATTGTAAGTGGAATGATGCAGTTAGGTACTTAGAGTTATTATTGTTTTAACGCCAAGGGTGGAAAATGACTCAGGGCAAATATTACATAAGATATAATTGTTGCCATAATTTAAATTGATTATTATAAATCTTAATTTGCTATGTAAGTCTTTATTTTCATGTCTATTTTGGTAATATATGTATTTTATTAATTATAAAAATAGGTTAAAACATTCCAAATATAAATATTTTGTACATAACAGCATGTTATTCCAATACAGACTGATTGATGAATGAGAATGAATGTAATGCTAGAATTAAGTATCTTTATCTTATATTATATTAATCCAACACACAATGAAACTATAATTTATTTTAATATATCATCAAATATTTATATTGAGACATTTCAAGTTGTGATTGCCATAGAGGTTATCCTCAAACTATTAAAAAATTAAGCTTTAACTAGTGTTTTATTTTTTCATAAAACATCTATTAATACAAGCATTCATTTATTGTTGTACGTAAATTTAATTAACTGGAAATAAATAAAACTATGATATCTTTGATAGCAATTTTGTTTGCACACACATCTTATCTATTAACTTAATTCTAATAAAACACACAGACTGACCAAACAGTCAATGATAAGCAGAATAACAATATAAAATTGTTTTAAAATTTCATGCCAGAACCATTTAATATAAATTATATTCAGCACCTAAACATGAAACATTTGTTACATAATGTAAACCATAACAGAAAAAATTCAATAAAAAATATAGAAAAATTGACAAGTAAATATGTGTTGACAAACTTAGACTTAAACAATTTTTAACATGTTAACTGAACTAAATGCATCAATTGCATGTTTACCCATTATATTTAATTCTTAACATATTTACTATTAACCATAAATTCAGATCTTGCTGATGTTAATCTAATCTAAATGCCTAGCTAAAGCAAGCTACTTAATTCCTTGTAAAAAAGCACATGATTAATAATGAGTACTAGTTTACCCCAGCTTGGTATTTGGTTATTGACTAATTGTTAAAAAATCTTATTTAATATCAGGCAAACTATTATATTTTCTCATCAATATCAGACAATTCATCTTCATCATTACAGCTTGAGTCATCGTTTTCATAATCATCTCCAAAATCACCAATCTTGTCAGAGAACATATCATTCATGTTATCACCTTCATCGCCACTTTCATCTTCATCTTGCCATCTATTAAAGTCCACTCTGAGCCAATGATGTTTCTTCTTGTCACTGGTTAAAGTAGGCCAGAAGGCTTCATCTTGTTTTTCTTTCGCTAATACAACCTCAATCAATCGACCTTTATTCACATAACTACTATTCTCTGGGTCTATTTCACCATATAATGGTATGTCAATCTCATATAATTTTTGCTCGGGTGTACAAACTCCTTTAAATAAAATAACTTTTTTTTCTATTTTAATTTCCGGCTTAACGCATTCCACATTAAATGTTAAAAACACACGAGTACTCCTCTGTGCCCACGAGACTGACGGTGGCGTCGAAACTTCCTCAGAATTCATTTTATAAAATTAAATTAGTGTCCTTCTAAATTCTTGTTTGTTTCTAGGCACTATCTAATTATACTATTATAATCGAATTAACAATTCTTAAGTACTAATACTAATTAAATAGAATACATTCTCGAAGCACCTCTTGAGTTTTGTAGTTGTAGATATATGTCAAACGTCAAATGTATTCTTTGTCAGTATTGTCAAATGTCAAAGTAGAATATACAAAACAGAACAGAACCGATATCTACATAACTTAAATGTCCTAATATAATATTTAAATATATTAGAAATAAACATTCTATATAATATATGACTATAATATCCATTATTACTTATCAAAAGTAATAATATTCATATAGAACAAAACTGAAATAGACTTGCGCGAGTCCAAACTGCTTTTATATTTAAATAATAAAATATATTGTGCTCTTAAACATACAAGTAATAATATATATAAGTAGTAAATAGTAATAATTATAGAGAAAATATTGATTTGCTGCTATAATTTATAGATCATAGAGGCCAGATAAAAATTAACCCAGGCGTGGCGTGCGCGTCACAAGCGTGACACTGTTGACGTGACAAGTTGTGGGTTCGAGTCCCACTCGAGATGAAAAATTTACGCTCTGGTAACAAGCGAAGATGAAAAAATCGGTATTGACTTCTGTCACTCAATAATCATGCGCAAAGCCCTTGTAATTTACTAGTTTTAGCATTGTCAGGGGGTTAAAACCATGCTAAGGGTCTAGCACTGGATAAAGTCATTTCTGATATTATTTCCAAAAAACTATAAAAAAAATGATATTCATAATTTAACGAAAGTTATCTACTACTTTTGCACTTTGTTTACCTAATAATAGCCAAAGTAATCACCACCTAAACTCCATATTCCTTAATAGCTTTCAGAGTTTATACGGTAACGAAAGCCTGGCTACTTTCGGCTCCCCCTCAACTCGTTAACCCTCAAACTGCAGCCTTTGTAACAACTAGACAAGGAAAGCTGAATGTAGGCCCAGCCCTGATATATTAAAATTTTATTTTTAAGACATGATCGACCTTAAACTAATTTGTTGACGTAATATTAAAAAACATAATATTATCTTGACATTTACTTTGACAAAACATTACTTGATATTTAAAGTTGAAATTGAAATTATTTAAATTTAATGTATTCTCATTTCTTCCATAATGACTGTTTATAAATAAAATATTTCCAGATAACATAAACATGAAAATACTTAGAATAGTCAGTTGATATTACTTTATATAATTGAAAAAAAATGGGGCAAATTGAAGAAAAATCATCACCTATGAAAATGGCGAAAAGTTCTTCTGCTGGCAAGAAAGGCAAATCTAGTGGAAAAACAAGTCTTATAGCAATAAATTTTAGAGATCCAAAAATTCAAGGAGTTTTGCTTATGGGCCTGTTGGCTGTCTTAGCACTAGCAGTTTGGTTTGGCTTCACTCGGGGCTGCTTGGGAAGGCGCCGACGAAGAAGACGGTCGTGTAGCTGGTACGATTGTCACTTTTACTATTTTTTTAACTCCAGACATTAATAACTTTAATACATTTTTCATATAATATTTTCAGCCTTTACAACTAAATATTTGATGTCAAATGCATTGATCAACTAGTGATATAACTTTACATTTTTATATTTTGAAACCCGAAAATTTTGTTACATATAAATTATAATGTCATAATAAAAAAAAAGAGTTTTTTTTTTAATCATATATTTGTATAGTAAACTAAAATAATTGCAATTGCATATTTGTATTTAAAGATGGAAAACCTGACACCAGTTTATTGGACGTCCACTATATTGTGGTGACTTTTCAACTGGACTACCTGAAAATTACGATAAAATCTATTTATGTAATTTATATGAAATATAATGTATTTGTACAGAAAATAGTAATAACATTAAAAATAGCTTAAAATTGTCTACTATTTCTGTCTATTTACTTTGTGTAAATCAAATAAAAGATTATATTTTTCCAACACATATGTGCCATACTGTTTATTCATCTTTAGGTGCTTCTTCCCATTTTTCACCACCATTTTCCCAGTCATAGTTGTCCTCCACATTTTCTTCTGCTTTGTTTTCATTTTCTGCTAAAATAATAATAATATTGATCATTATACTTATAAAGTAGCAAATATTTTCAAACAATAATTTTAGCCATCAACTTAGTAATGGTTGCAGACAAAACAAAATTAATAATATTTAATGTTATTTATAAAAATACAGATTATTGTACCTTCCATGGAATCTTGAACCTCTTGTTCCTCATTATCATCATCATCTCCATCATCCTCATCTGCAATTTTTTAAATAAAAAATTGTAAATATGTGTAAAATAAATTGCATTAAATTATATTAATGTTTATTTATAAATTTATACCATAACTTATATAATTAAACAAAATCATTATTTGTTGTTATAGTACTTATTTGTATAATATATTGACAAGCCTCTTTTATTCATTTTATATACATTTCACAATTGTTTTTTACCTATAGGTAAAAAAAAATGACCCAACATCCTACGATTTTGTAAGGTGGATTGCTATACCATACCTTTTCCAATCAAAAATAAGCGAATATTTACAACAAGATAGTTAAAACATTATTTACAAGGCTCAGCGGTTTCGGTAGCAGCCGAGTTTTCATCGCCACCGCCTTTCATCATCTTCAGAATATGTTGCTTCTCCTTAGCGAGATGCCTCTTGCCATTTAAGTGCATTGTCATTTGGTCAGTGCACGTCACTGATGTCTAAACATATGAAAAATAACGAATATATTTATTTATTACTAAAATACAATTATCAGTAGGACCAAAGATCTTTTTATGGAGTGGCAAATAATACTGTAAATACTACCATCCAATGCAATGATTTAGGCCGTCGTCGCAACGTCTCGGCATCCGAATGTGAACGCAACGGTTGTGGGTTCAAATCTCATTTCGGATAAGAAATTATTATCATTTCAAATGCGACGTTGAGTTCCGCCCCTCAAAATTGTACAAGATATGTTTTCGTTTGTTTCACGTGTTCTAGAGAACGAAATCTGAGAGAAAATGTCACAAGTTTTTAAAAACAAAAAACTAAGAATGATTATGAGAATACAACAAAAATTAAATGTATGTAATATGTATGTACCTTGCATATATCGCAAAATAGTTCAGATTGAACCGATTTCATGTCTTTAGGATATTCATTGACAACTTCTTCCGAAGACTTCAAATGTTTCTTCTCACGTCGGATCAATTGGTCACTGGAAAAATGAGAAATAACAAAATATTGGGGCCAAAGCACGCTCTGGGGCCATCCGCATATTACGTACACGATATCATGATTAATCTCCACTAGCGTGACGTCATATACTTTAAGATTTTATACCTTATTAGACTTTGATTTTATTAAATTAGCAGTAGTTCCGAAATTGTGTGTTATTTATAAGTTTATAAAAATATATCAAATAAAGCGGGGATCGAACGCACAGCCGTCGCGTTACAGTCACGTCCTTGTGCCACTGCGCCACGACGGCCTATCCCTATAGCCCTATAAGTTTATCAATACACATAATTTCGGAATATACTGATATTTTGACTTATATTAATAGCTACAGGTGAGCTAACCAAAATCTATATTTTTTTTAGATTTTAAGTGTACTGTCCGATATAGACTTAATTTTTTATATACAAAACACTTTTTCATTTATGTTTATTTGTAGTATTACTTACACTCGCTCTTGCATCCCAGTTTGAAGCAAAAATGGGTTCTTTGGCTTCTTTCTTCCGTCAACAATCCTATGTAAATAAAATAAATGTGTTGTTATTTTCTGTTCTATATAGTAACTTTCAAATAAGGAACATGGAATATGTTCTAAACGAGTGTAATAAATCTGATCACAGGTACCTACAGTAGGCTATGTATAAACGGTTAAAGTGGTATTATACAAAAATATTTTTTCTGTTCGAAACAGTGATTCCTGACATTGGAGTTTGTTTGCCAGAAAGAATTTGTTTACCTAGACAATACAAGTGGAAGAGGCAGCGCTCCTTTTACTGAAACTTCATATAGGGTAAAATATTTCAAACCCAAAACTAAAGAAATTAATCAAGGTACTTCAACAGTTTGGACGTAAGATTCTTTTTTATTTCACGATTTTTATCCATAGCTATATTTCGTAGGGATGCGCCGAACATTCGTTTGGTATTCGGTATTCGATGTATTCGGCATCTTTTTCAATATTCGTATTCGGCCGAATTATTCGGTTATGGCGCCGAATATATTCGGTTCGAGTATTTTTATTTACTTGGCTGCACGACACAGTAGAAATTAAATATAAAACATCTTTTAAACCACAAATCAACATATGTATTTTTTAAAATGTAGTCAATATTTATTTTGAGCCTTAAATTAACATTTTAAATTTATAATGATATTTATGACATACTTAAGTCGCAGATTGACAATAATAGACACTATAACATACATATACAGAGATAGAGGAACAATGAAGAAATTTAATGTACGAGAAGAATTTGACGTTTTTTCAGTATAGATATGATTTACTAAGTACTTTCGTAATTAGGCTAATTATTTAGTTTATAACACTATATGAGGGTTATAAATAGTATACACATTTCTTATCATTACTTTGCTTGTTATCCTTTGTTAACTACAAGTGAAATGACTGACGTAACAATTTTGAAGAAAACGGTGCGTTGCTTCTCTTTGACAACGCTTCACATGACGCGTGTTTCCAAGGCTACTGTTTGCGGTTTTGGCTTTGAAAATATCAACCACCCATCCTATAGTCCAGTGTTGGCACCTAGGGATAAGTATTTGTTACGAAATTTGAAAATGATGTCCGTGGAAAACGATTTGTAGATGATGAAGAGCTGAAGGCAATAATAAGTGTGCATTCAGGCTTTTTTTTTGCAGGGAATTGACAAGTTAATATCACGAGGTAACAAATGTATTGAGGTTTTGGGGGACTATCCCCACCTATATAAANCAATAATAAGTGTGCATTCAGGCTTTTTTTTGCAGGGAATTGACAAGTTAATATCACGAGGTAACAAATGTATTGAGGTTTTGGGGGACTATCCCCACCTAAATAAAGAAAATGAGTTAATTTGTTTTTTCAGTGCTGATACCAAGAATATATTGAACGCCCCTCGTAGATCAGAAATAAAATAAAACTTAAGTGGAAAGAAACGTACATATTTTAATATTTATAATCAATTAATGGTAAATTATGGTGCATTTCATATCATATAAGTTTTAGAAAATAATCGTTCGTTATATACACTATTACCAGGAGTACTTTTTTATGTTAAAAGACACAGAAACAAGTGTATGGGTCACCTGAGCGTAAGTGACCACCGCCATCCACGACCTCGTCCGGACTCATGACACAAAAGGAGCTACAGGCTACAGGTCAAATAGTTCTCCAAAAAATCCCCATGATAAATGCGGTTAAGAACGCACAGCGAGTCACTGTGCAAAGCTAAAGTGTCAAGTCCTACGCAGATTATTGGGTCCCCATCGATTTGAACGGCTCTGTGTTGTATGCGATCAAATGGGTCGAGCTGATGGAGTGCACCAGCCCAGAGATGAGAATATGGAGTATATTTAAAAAAAAAAACAATAGCGAAATTAGATTTATGTTTTGCCCACCAATCAAAAGGGCTCTGGGTTCTAGGTAGAAGACCTTCACCTACGTAACTATCTAATTCCACAGCGATTGGGCTTTTAGGATCTTCTGCTATGACAGGATTCATAGAAGCAAGTTCTTCATAGTAGTACTTAAACGCCACATGAGATTCCTCTAAAAGAAATGTAATATTTTGAAGAGATTCTTCCCTGTTTGTCATTGTTGGACCCTCTGGTCCAACAATGTTGATATGCAATTAGACACATACATTTGGACAATTCTTGAAATTTCGTGCTTTAGGGTGGCGGTGAGGTACGGCCCGCTCGTTATTTAGCTAGCGACGACAGGTAGCCTACATGTTAAAACCTGTTTACGTGGCAAAATAACGAGGAAATCAAAAAGTGTGTGCGTGTTTATGTTATACTTTACAAATGCCGTTTTATTTTAACACGATATTTTTATTATTTATTTTGTTTGAAAAAGTAACTTTTTCATTTTTGGGAATGAATTTTTTTCTGAATTATATTAGGCTTTTACAGAGTACAGTAAATTACGCGAAAGAGTGTGTATAAATATAATGTAGTCATCAACTTCTCTATTGTCGCGGGATCCCGCATCGCGGGATACAGAGGATCCCGTCGCGGGATCCTCTGTATATTCTCCTTGAAGAATCAGGAATTCAGTCCTTCGACTTTATTCTACGGGGATTTCCTCGTTCGTTTCGTTTGTTGATTTGTTCCGTGATGTTAGTTCGGTCGGCTGGCAGTTGTATTTTAAAATTTTGATTTTAAAACACAACTGCCATTTTTTTTTTGGAAAAATAAACAATTTATGTTAAAAATTAGACTATTATATTCACAAAGAATTAGGTTAAGACACGAATGCCAAATTTCAGGAAGATATCACAATATTTGGGTGGTTAGGTTAGGTTAGGTTTTATATGAAAATTATTCTAAGTTTAATTCACAATTATTCGCGCTAAAATAGCACGAAACTTAGACTGATCTTAAAACAGACGCAAAGCCAACTCGACCCTACGAAATAAATTTAAAATAAACTAAAAAAAAAAAATTTAGCTTAGGATTTAGATTTTTGTGTGAATTGAAGATACAAAAATAATTAACCCTACGTTAAAAATGCCGCCTGTAAAGAAAAAAGAACGTAAAAGCATCACTTTGGAATTGAAGATGAAAGTGTTAAGAAGAATGGAAAATGGAGGCAAAGCAACAACTGTTGGGAGAGATTTTGGACTCTCGGAATCGACTGTGAGAACGATTTATAATAATCGGGAAAAAATTAAAATCACCTGCAAAAGTTCAACATCTATAAGTGCAACAAAACTTTCTCGTTCAAGATCATCTATCTTAGAAAGAATGGAGAAATTACTGTCAGTCTGGATAGAAGATTTGAATAAGAAGAACACACCACTAAGTCAAGATCTGATATGCACAAAAGCAAAATCTTTGTATAAGATGCTGAAAACAAAATAAGGAAAAGCGACTGCCACTCCGACTTTTGCTGCCAGCAGAGGCTGGTTCTATCGGTTCAAGCAGCGTTCTAATCTTCACAATATCCACATAACAGGCGAGGCGGCCAGCGCTGACATTCAAGCTGCAGCTGAGTTTTCAGACAAGTTTCAAGAGTTCATTAGACGAGAGAAAAATCCTGCTTGTCTCATCTTCAATGTTGATGAGACCGGACTTTACTGGAAAAAAATGCCATCTCGATCATTCATTTCCAAGGAAGAACGTCAAGCCAGTGGTTTCAAAGCTGCGAAAATCGACTAACACTTCTGCTTGGTGGTAATGCCACTAGTGATTTCAAACTGAAACCTTTACTAGTGTACCATTCAGGAACACCCCGTGCAATGCGAGGTACAGACAAGACAAGCCTACCAGTTGTGTGGCGATCAAACAGAAAGGCGTGGGTTACACGGGAAATTTTTCAAGAATGGTATTTTAATACTTTTTGCCCATCAGTCAAATCATACTGTGACAGAAATGGGCTTAACCTAAAGTTATATTACTCTTAGACAATGCTCCAGGACATCCAATCTCCCTTGATACGCCCAGAGACTTAAAAGTGTACGTGAAGTTCCTTCCACCAAACACTACGTCAATATTACAGCCTATGGACCAGGGAGCAATAGCAAACTTCAAAGCTACCATCGCCCCACTTTTAGCCAACTAATTCATGAAACTGACGGGGAAGGAAGATAGTCTATCCGAGAGTGGTGGAAGTCATACAACGTTATGAAGTCTATTCACAACATACAAGAGGCTTGGAAGGAAGTTAGAATGAGTTGTATGAATGGGGTGTGGCGTAATCTCTGGCCAGATGTAGTGGAAACACCTAGAAGAATTGTCCAGAGCATTTGTCTCTGCAACAAGTGCTTGATGACATTGCTGCAATGATTGAGGGGTCTGAATTTGAAGATGTCGCAGTAGAAGATCTCGTAGAACTTGTAGTAACGCACGACGATCCTCTCAGCAATGAAGATCTGATCGAGTTACAGAATAATCCTATCTACGATGAGGAAGAAAAATTAGAGGAGAAAGTTTTATCAGTATACAAAATGCACTTTCAAAAAATTATTCAGCTTTGGACATATTGCAGAGTATAGACAATAATGATGACCGTGTCTTGACCATCTGTCAAACAATTAAAAACATTGTTGGGTGTTATGAACGAATTTTACAAGAACGTAAACAAAATGTTACTCAAAAGACAATAGATGTATTTTTCCGTAAAAAATAAGAGTATGTATTGCATAAAGTGTTCCTAGAATTAAAGTTATTGATTAAAATGATTTGTATTTTATTGTAATAATTTTTGACTATGTTTAATCATAAAGCTCATTATACGCGAGTTCAGTTAACGCAATTTTTTCTGGAACGTATCCCTCGCGTAAAGCGAGGTGTTACTGTAGTTAAAACTGTAGTTTAATTTAAAGTGGTGCTGACAATTCCACCTGTATAATTATAATTAACATTAGTAATATACATTATCAAAATAACAATAATAAAATATTTGAAACTTCATGCTTGTGCATGCTTCACGCTGTATCTTGCATATAGCAGGGTAGGCATAGGGAACCTAGTATTAAGATTTCCGTTCCGCACTTTTCTGCCGAATTTTTTTAAGCATTGCATGTTGAGCGGCGAAACTCAACGCCAGACTTTTTGTCTTCTACAATAATATTAATAAATAATAATTCAAAGACGAAAGAGGTACGAACCCCTTACCACCATTTTACAGTTACACCCTTCTGTCCTTGCGCCATACTATAAAAAAAAATAGCAATCATCAAAAAAACTTACGCTCTATGGGCTTTTCCCAAGTAGTGAGAGTCGGAATGCACTTTAGATGTGATGTGTACATCACACAACTCGCAGTACAGTTCACGGGCTTTAAATGGTATCTGAAAATAAAATTATTTATAATTTTTCTTCAATTACAAAACATAACACTTTGACTAAAAAGAAATATAGTGTCGGCTTAACAGTGCAAATGTTGCTAAATTAGTTTTTTGTCATTACATACTCATACACATTACATTATTAGTACATTTTTAATCATTCACAAGTGTAAAAGAAATACAAAATCGATATTTATATTATATAGTATAGAATACAAATCAATTTTCGAAATTGTAAATATCTGCTGATAGTATATGTCTGTATTGAGAATTTGCAAAATAGGTTTTTAGTAGGTTTAAATTCTAAGCTGACGATAATTGAAGCACGAACACTATTTATAATTTCGAGACGAGAATTGATTTAGTATAAAAATAAATAATACTATAGAATGATAAATCAAGAAACTATAAATCAAAAAATACTATGGGGTAAAAACGAGTGTCTGTTTTCTTTAACTTTTGTGCAAATTTTAATTTTATCAATGACGGCAAAAATATTATAAGAATTATATAATACATTTTTATAAACACTTCACGTCAATAACAACGTGAAGATTGACAATTTGATTCAATGTAACTTTCTATTTTGACGACAGCGTTCACATAAGCTCCACTTGAACCAATCTCTTAGCAATAACCAAAAGTTATTTACCAATAGCTTGTCAAGTGAAAGTTACAATATTCGTATATCTTTATTATTTTTTTATTTTATTTTATTATCATTATGTGAATCGAAACGTCGTCAAAATGGCTACGGAAACGTTACTTGTACAAATTGTCTAGTTACCTCTTTGGCGCGGCGGAACCCAAACTCTGATTGTTGGGCCAACCATTTTTTCTGATTCTTCAGATGATTTTTGGAAATATAATGAATGCGAGCTGTAAACAAATTAAAAGAGAACTGGGATAGTTGTTAAATAACATTAAATAAACATTATCTGCATTAATTGTATTAATTCATTAACTAAGAAAACTTAACTATTGAATTTATTTTCGTTTAACAAGTAAGATATAAACTATTTACAATTTAAATAAACACAAAAAAGTTAAGAAAAGTACATAAAAATAAATTCTGTATAGATGGGTATCTAAACAAAAGATCTAAAGATTTTTTTTAAAATTATCAATGAAATGTGTACTACATTTCAAGCTATTCTTTTTTAAGAGCTGCTATTCTACAATAATTTATATTCCTTTTCAAAGCATCCATATGCTTTTATTTTGCTAATATAGTTAGAATATCTCAAATTTATGATCAACAACTATACTAGTACAAGTTGAATTATAAAATATTTTAAATAGATTGTAACTATGACAATTCATTCAAAAATATATATGAATATATAAATATATATGAATTCTTTATAAAGATATATACTTACACATAGCAAAAGAATCCAAGCTCTGAGCACAGATCCCGCAGTACTCAGGTTCGATCAATGATATCAAATCACGGGGCAAGTTCTTGACATTGTCTTTCCCAACACCACATCCTAAAAAACAATATATTAATTGTGAGTTTTATACATAGTCTAATTATAATTTATTATTTTTGTACACTATTCATCCTCTTAGATTTGTCAGGTTCATGCTGTATCCAGCACACAGCAGGGTAGGCAGTGGAGACCTTCTATTAAGACACCCCAATCCACACTTTCCGCCGTACTCAAGGGGCATTGCATATTGAGTGGCCTCAGTGGGACTCAACTGCATTTTGGACACCAGAGCTCTTCTTGAACCCACAACCATTCGATTTTACAGTCACACTTTGTGCCTCTGTGCCACAACTGGCCCCATATTTATAAATATTGATGTGTAATATTAAATATGCATTAGTAAATACTTAAAACACTACACTTACGTAGCAAATATCTAACAGTTTTGTCCTCCTTAGAATTTTTTCTTCGGGGTCCACCAGGCCCAAAGCCCTGTCCCCACGAGTAATTACCAGGGGGTATGAACATAGGTGGAGGTCCATAATTCATTGGTGGGTAGAAGTTACCTCTGCCTCCAAAATTGCGGTTATTATATCCACCTGGTGGGCCGTAGCCTCCACTATAATTTCCATAAGCATTGTTGTAGCGATCATTCCTGTAATTTATTTCAATAATGATATATATCTTGAGGACAGTCAAGGAACTTAAGTACACATATAAATATAAACATGATTTGTTGAGGATACAATGCACACTGGATGAAATGAAATATTTATTCATTAAAATTAA
Organism: Heliconius nattereri; assembly: GCA_013403645.1. Taxonomy (NCBI): domain Eukaryota; kingdom Metazoa; phylum Arthropoda; class Insecta; order Lepidoptera; family Nymphalidae; genus Heliconius; species Heliconius nattereri. The sequence continues at coordinate 3,177,121 of JAAIXI010000242.1, read as the reverse complement.
TATTTCTATTATCTTTACTCTAGTGTCAAGGCAAACTGTGAATTGAATTCCAAGCAATGCTTCCAGAAATCTGCAAAAAATGGGAAATGGAGTGTCTTAACACTAGGTCCCCTCTGCCTACTGATGCTGATTTAGTACACTATAATTATAAGAAAAAAAAATTAAATCAGCTTTATGTGACATCCAGTATGATATCATCCATCCCCTTCAGTTCTATACCCACTTTCCGAATTATTATACTGATATAATATAATAGCTATTGTGGTGCTTGTAGACAAAGTATGGCATAAAAGTGCCTCCATTAGAATGTTGAATATCAAACAGAAAACAGAGAGCCAAGTGTTTTAACACTATATTTTTTCTGTCTGTGCAACTATAATCAGGATAAAGTGTGAAACTAACACTTAGTACATTAAATTAAAATTATACATAAAAAATATTTGTTTTAAAATATAAAGAATATTTAGACAACACTAACCTAAAGTTATTCCGAGATTTATTTGCTGGGACAAAATATCCATCATATCCATCATAATTAAGTTGGTCGTTATTTTGGTCCTGATAATTTTCATCTTGGTTATTTTCATCTAGATTATCATAATCTTGATTATCTTGCTCATTATAATCTTCTCCACCCTGATCATAGTTGAAATCACCATCAGTGTTATTAAATTGCTGATCAGTATTATTGAATTGCTGATCAGTATCATCAAATTGCTGATCAGCATTATTAAACTGTTGATCAATTCCAATTTCTGCAAAAAAAACCATATTAGTGTTTCTAGACATATACATACAAAGTGTTACTAAATCCATATGTATAAAAAATGTATAGCAAAGAATAAAATATATAATAAACAGAAAGAAACTATTGTTTGAGGTTTAAAGAAACTTTATTATCGAAAAGACACAATGTCACTTATGCAATAACACAATTTAACTTAATATCTATTTTAATCTAAATCATGCATTGTCATTGTTTAACATAATATAAGTGAGTATAATACCTTCATAAAATAACTTTGGATTTAGCATCAAAACGATTTAAGACAATAGTGAAGGTAAAAGTAATTATTTACATTAGTAGGTATCATTTAATAAACTGTGAGTAGTTATTATAGTTTTGCCATTATTTGTTTGGTGTTTGGGNTAGCAAAGAATAAAATATATAATAAACAGAAAGAAACTATTGTTTGAGATTTAAAGAAACTTTATTATCGAAAAGACACAATGTCACTTATGCAATAACACAATTTAACTTAATATCTATTTTAATCTATATCATGCATAGTCATTGTTTAACATAATATAAGTGAGTATAATACCTTCATAAAATAACTTTGGATTTAGCATCAAAACGATTTAAGACAATAGTGAAGGTAAAAGTAATTATTTACATTAGCAGGTATCACTTAATAAACTGTGAGTAGTTATTATAGTTTTGCCATAATTTGTTTGGTGTTTGGGTATAAAGAGGTAGCCAGCACGCCGGCTACTGCTATACAGCTACTGATATTGTTTATACTTTAAAACATTCGAATACATAGGCCATTTTGATTATTCGTAATAAGATAAAAAACAGGTCATACCATTATTGACGTTGTCATCCATATTTAGGAAACTCAGTCAATTTCACTAGTACAATAAATATGTATTAGTAGAAGGCGCTACTTTTTGTTTTAACAATTAAAATGACCAAGAAACTAACAATCGAAAGTCGATACCAAATGACAATGAGAAATAGCGATTATTTTGTCAAAATGACATAGCCAACGCGTCTCAAAATACAGATATCGAAAACACCATAAATACACTTGCAAATTAAAAGGGGTAAATAGAAAAGTATATAGGTTATATGCTGGATTTTTTAAAGATTCCGTCTTTATATTTTAAAAAAATATACAAAAGTATGAGTTAACACAAAAAAATATTTTGAATATGCTGTAAAAAATACTTCATACTGATAAAATATGACAGCCCCCAAATAATGATAAAAACATAGTTTTCTCTGTGAGTTCTGTCATCTGTGACATGTGTACAATGTCAATGCAATGCATGAAAAGTTCGTGATCCATGTTGGCCGTGTTTAAATTTTAATTCCTACGTTCTAACCTAATTTAACTATTATCGTACAACCACTACTATTATTAAGGTACACAAACAAATGATGAGCTGTTCAAAGGGAAGCAATAATAGGACAAGACCACAAAAACATCAGAATAGAACTACATTTAAAAACAATCTTCATGATACTAGCAAAAAGACAAAACTATTAAATAATTTGGAGATCAAGGGAGTTTGTGAACGTTGTAAAGAAATAATAGAGTGGAAAATTAAATATAAAAAATATAAAACTCTAACAGCCCCAAAAAAATGTGTCAATTGTAATGAAAAAAACATAAAACATGCATATCATGTATTGTGTATTAATTGCGCTAATGAGAAAAATGTTTGTACCAAGTGCTGTAAACCAGTAGAGGTAAGAAATAAGTAACTCAACATAATTAATCAATATTTACTATTTTTCTCATATAAATCAATCTCATAATTATTTTAAAATTAATACATAATATAATTACAAAATGTTTCAGGTTACTGAGAAAAATGAATGTCTTAGTAGCGCAAACAATGAAAATAATTTCCAAGTAATATTAAAAGGTCTTCCAGAAAGAAAGAAACGCACAATATTAAGGTAAATGAAATATTTCTAAATAACATATGATTATAATATTTAACATTTCATATGTTTTGTGCACATTATGTAATATTTTTGTTATATAAAAATATTATTTCAGGCAAATAAAGAAACAACAAGATGAAGGCCATACAGTTACTAATGCTACTGTTGAAAAGTTAATATCCGATATGTGTGATATAGACTTAGATAATGATGATGATATTGAAAGTGATGATTTAAGTGAAGATATTGAAAATACTGATTCTGATGTATAAAAATAAGAAGAAATTTCTCTTTCATTCACACTTTCTTTTTGTTGTTATTAAAAAAAATGACTAAATAACTCACACATGCATCATACATGCATATCATATGCATCATACATGCATATCATCATACATGCACATGTGTTTTCTAGAATATGCATTGGAAAAAAAAAATGTTTAAATTGCTACATTTAGTTTTCTCTTATTCTTATTTAGCTGTTTTGAACTAAGTTCTAAATGATAGAATATTAGACTGAATAGTTCATTAAAGACTGTTATCAAGATTATTTGGAAAATAATTTTGTTCTTTTTTTTCAAGTTTGAAAGTTAATTATTTAAATATTACTTGAAAGTATAATATTATTTTGTTACACAACATAATAATCTAAAAAAATATTTAATTAGCATATTTTTTTTGAATAAAAACTTGGTTTATAATTATATTTTTTTATTAACAAGTCAATGCAAATTTTAAATAAAATTAGACATTATTAGTAAATTATAACTTATTAAATAATTAAAATTACATTCTTCACATTTAAAACAAACAATCAAATATAACCATTTTTCTCTACATTCTTGTGTAATAAAAAAACTATAATTAGTATGTAACAAAATTAATTAAATTATACATTTCTTATATAGACAGAACACTCCATGACTACAAATGACCTAAAATAATTAAGCTAAATTATTTTTAGACAATTCCTTAATAACTAATACCAAAATAACTCTGGAGTCTATTTTGGACACTTTGATAATGCCAACATGTCCGACTGTAAATGCAACAGTTGTGGATTTAATTACCACTCAGAGAAATAAATTAGTTTCATTTCTTTGCTCTGCTCTGGTGTTAACTTCCTCCACATATGCAATCTCGAGAATTTAAACAGAAAGTGAGAAGCAGTGTATTTTAACATTGAGTACCCTCTAAAAACACTTTGATGTTTACAGCAGTACGGATAAAACAGAAACCTTGTCCCATTATCACAATATCTGCAAAAACATAATTTACAATTATTGGTGTTTTTTTATTCATTACAAAAGTAGTGGAATGGATTTTTAGCTTAATATAACATCTGAGGTAACTAGAACAAATTGTACAGAATAGATTTATATTTTACAAACACCATCACTTAATTAAATATAACATTGGTGATATATCTGCTATATAATTTATAAAAGTGTGTCAAATCTAAAAAAATGTACCAATATATTTTCCTTATTATGTAGCTATCAAATAAGTCCAAGTTGCCGCAACTGCAAAAAAAAAAATTATTAGTAGCAATTAAGATAAGTGTTTTTCCTTCACCCTGTCTCGTGAATATAGAAGGGTAAGTTGAAAGGGCAGTGTTCAGACTCAATGAGTTTATGTTTTAATTATATGTCTATATAAATCAATCATAATTGTCTATATAAATCAAAACTATGAAATAATTTTGATTTATATAGACAATGCTGAGTGCTGTCTGTCCCTTTTGTTGAATAATATTGTGAAGAAAAATAATTTAAAAATAAAGAATTTAAAAATGTATACTTACAAGACCTTGTCTTTCTTTTTCTTTTTGTAGCACTGTTTCTGTTTGTCTATCATCAAACTTTACTACAGCTGCCAAAACTTTAGCTAAAGTAACAGAATGTGTACCGGAGCCTGTGAGATACTCATATAAAATGTTTTTCAAATATTCCAATTCAGTATTCTCTTGAAGGGAATGTAAATGCCTCAAGCTAACAAGAGCTTCATCTAGTCTCCTTTCTAATTTCTCATTTGAAAGCCTTAATTTTTCATTATTTGATGTTACTTGTTGCATGTTTAAATTTACAGTTTCATTTGTTTGTAATAAATCATTTAACTTCTTTTCTAAATTGCTCTTAATATCCATCAAGTTGTTATATTTTTCTAACACATTTTCAGCATTGACATTGTTGCTATTATTTGTATCATGTTTTTTAGAATAATTTTGTGACATAATTTGATCTTTTAATTCCAAATTTTCTTCAGCAAGCAATGAGTTTTCCCTAATTAAATCTTCCATTTTGTCTTTTCCAAGTTGAATTTCACTTTTAAGATTATCCATATCATGTATTATTTCACTTTTGTCTGAAAAATTTTCATTTGAAGCAATCATTTCTCTTAATTTATCATTTAAATGGCTATTTTCTTTTGACACTTTCGTCATATAAGATTGGAGACCTTCAATTTCAGACTGTAAGCTTTTTTTCTCTTCATTAAGCAACAAATATTTATCATTAAGTTCTTGATGTTCAATTGAAAGTGTTTTAGTTATATCAATATCTGTCTTATTTTGTTGATTTTCCTCAGTGAGTTTCTTATTCAATTCAGCTAATAATATTATCTTCTCATTTAATTTTCTGGTTTCGTTGCTTTCCAATTCCGCAAAATCAGTCTGGCTTAATTTAGTATCTAATAATGTTGGAACATTATTTTCTAATTCATTGATGACAGAACTCAAATGTTCTTTCTCAAGCTCGATTTGTGAGTGGGACTCACGAACTTCCTTCAATTCTAATTCTATATCTCTGACACTTTTCGAAATTGTATCAGAAATCGCTTTTAGTGACGCATTTTCCTCATTGAGCTCATCAATACGTTTCTCTAAATCTAATATGAGGTTTGTTTTTATTTGGTAGTTTTCTTTTAATTTTGCTAATTCTTCGAGCTTTCCAGTTAAAATATTTATTTCTTTAAGTAACTCGTTACTTTTTTCAGCTACTTTGTCTAATTCGTTATTTAATGATTCCTTTTCTAAGTCAGCATTTTTAAGCGTTAGGAGTAATTCATCATTTTCACACTTTAAAACGCCCATGTCTTGAGCATGTTTAAGTTTTTCCACTTCACACTCCTGTAGTTTTTTACTTAATTCATCTGCACTTTGTTTTAAAATATCTAATTCTGCTGTCGTAGCTTTGTGCTCATCGTTCAGTTTATTTATTTGTTGCACTCGTATTATAGTTTCAGAATTATTTTTATTCGATTCTGCCTTTAGGTTATCTATTTCTTGATGTGCTTCTTGCATACCGGTTTGCAACAATTTATTTTCATTTATTAATTTTTCGACTTCGTCTTGTAAAGAGGTATTGGTGACACGCAAATCTTCTGATATCTTTTTATTAAGAGCATGTTCTTTATTAGTTGTCATATTTACTAAAATAATTTTTTCATTCAAAGTATTCAATGTAGTAGCAATTAAATGTTTAAACGATTTTGATTCTTCTAAAGTCACATTTAAAACTTTTCTCAACAGAGAAATTTTTCGTCTCAGGTCCACGCAAGTTTTTTTTATATGGTCTGTCTGAATTAATTTGTTCCTTAATACATTATTTTCTGATTTTAAATCTTCAACGGTTAAGCTAAGTTGTTCGCTTCGTTTTTGAACTAATTCGTAATTTTCAAGTAATTTTTCAATTTCAGATTGTAACTTTACTAGCTCTACCCTTTCTTCCTGTATTTCAGATTCTAAACTATGACATTTTGATTTCCAAGTTGTAATTTCTTCTATGTTCTTTTTATCATTTTCTGATTCTCCAATTCTATCTAGCCTTAAATCACTCATTTCATTTTTTATCATCTGAAGCTCATTTTCTAAGCTGCTTATTTGTAGGCTCTTTTTTGAATTCTCTTCAAGAATTTGAGAATTTCGATTTTCTAAATAAACGTTTCTATCAATCATAGCTAATTTTTCTGCTGTTTCTTGTTTCAATTGTAAGTTTAAGCAGTTATATTCTTCATCTGCTTTATTTTTTGTTTGTTCAAGTAAGTGACATTTTTGGACTTGCGAGGCAATCTCTGCTCTTAATTCATCTATTTTACTTATTTCGATGTTAGTATTATCTAAGTCACGTTTTACTTTAGAATTTTCGTCTTGTAATTGACTGATATCGTTTTTATAATCATTTAATATTATATTAAGAGACTGAACCTCATTTCGACTGGACTCTAAACTGTCTTTCAAAGATTTAATTTCAGTTTCTTTGCTTTCTAATTCTTTATGAATACTTAATTTATTTTCCGCTAACGAAATAGCATACTCTTCTTCTCTTTTGCTAAGTACTTCTATTTTTTCACGTAATTCCTTAATATTGTCTTGAGCAGTTTTTAAATTTAATTCAAGAATCGACTTCTCTTTATTTTTCATAAATTCGTTAGAATTATTTTTATTTTGTAGCTCTTCAATTGTCTCATTTAGGTTCTGAATTTTTTGTCGAGCATCAGTTAATGAATCTGTTACGGACTTAAGTTGATCGTTTTCCTTTACCTTCGCGTCAAGTTCAGATGTAATCATTTGTAATTCTGTAGTTAATTGTGCATTTTTTTCTTTAGTTGTTTTTAAAGAATCTTTGTACTTGTTTAATAGTTGCTCCATTTTTTCTATTTTGTTATTTAACAATGCAATCTCTGATATAGCAGCTTCGTCACTAGATTTTTTCTCATTACTAATATCGTCAGAGGCTAGATTAATTAAAGGAGTATCATTATCATTATTATCATTTGACATCTTTATATTATCTACTGAATCAGTTCCCATATCATTTTGTAGCAAACTTAGTTTTGTGTTAAGCGTATGTATTTTCATATTTTTCTCTTCAATATCTAACCGAAGAGCCTTCTCGAGGTGGGCCTAAGAACATAAAAGTTAATATATTTTAAATAATTTCTTTGTACGTTATTTAATAATAGGATACACACATTTTTTTTGTTTGTTTGTATATGCATGTCCTCAGAACTACTGGACAGATTTGAAAGAAACTTTTTTGATGTAAAGCTTTTAAGCTTGGGCGGGACATAAGCTATATTAGAGTTTTACGATTGTTGAGTGGAACCCTAATATTTCCAATGCAAATGATAAACATTGAAATGCCTATTAAGAAAAGTTGTCCATTATAGTGTAGTTTTAAATGACAAATATAAATTATTGATACGTAACACAATATTTAAGGCACAGTGAGGCATCGTTTAACTGTCATGATTAAAAATTTTGCTTTCACCATATAAATTATTTCCATTTCTCTACTCCAAAAAATAAAGAAAATCTGTGTGGAAAACCGAGAAACTTAGTGAGAGTAGGGAGTATTGATTAGTATCAAGACTCCCTACTCTCACTACTAGATACTAGTGTATCTTGTTGCTTATCTGCCCCAAGTTTCAATGACATCCGGTGGTAAAAGCTAGTATCATAGCAAGGATAATAAAATCCACGCAAATAAATTTGCGGACTGCAAGTAGTAGTTAATAGACCTGAACTTACTTTAGCACTTTGCTCCAGTGAACACTGCTCTCTCAATTCGGATATTCGTCTTAAGGCTTTGTCTTGTGTTTCCACTAAAACGTTCTACAAAAATAAACATGAATAATATTTAAAATTTTAAAATGTATTCCAAAGTTTCTTAACAAGTTCAACATGTGTAATGAATAAAAGTCAAAATACGTACCTACTCGTAAGTAATTTACGTTTTAAAAAGTTCTTGATGGAAATGATACACACACACCCAAAATATATATATATATGTTTATAAAAAAGGATCTTATCTAAAATGTTTTTGTGGAATTCAATAAAGTTTTTATTATTAGGAATTTAAAATTATATTTACCTTAGCTTTCGAATTTTCTCTTTCCAATAATTTATAATGTCTTGCAAGATCTGCATATTGAGTTTTATACTTAATACAACGGTCTTGTGTGCGACGGTAGGCTGCATACAATTGATCTTTGGTAACTCTGTCCAGATTAACAGTAGACCCAGAAAAGCCTTTTTCCTCAGCTTCACTTGCTGATACTTCCATATCAGACTGCAATCATAATTACAAGATAATCTAGTTTAAATTTACTTCTAACTTACGTTTACGTTTGACGTATCACAATGAATTTCTAGAATATACATTTCCGCACGATAAAGCCGCGGAATGCTAAGTAATAATATTTAATTGCAAATATATTTTCCTCCTGGCATTAATTCCGGCTTTCGCCAGGGCTGCTTTCCTGCTCAACCTACTCCTATTTAACGACCTATTTAATAACCTCAGTGGTTAGACTATTCTCTGTCCAGAATCACTACATCCAGCACGCTCCAGCATCAGTCGGTTCTCGTCAATGTCCATCAAAGGTCTGAGGGAAAAAATTGCGTCCATAATGCCCTATCTTGGCTGAAATCCATATTGAGTCTTAGAGAACTATCTCTATTAGTGTACTAACACTCTTGGCGAAGCCTGAGGTCAATAATGCACTCGTACATATTCATGTATGACTCATAAGTTTAATGCCCCTAGGCCTATCTCAACACTGCACCATTCCCTTGCATATAGGGGTAATATACAGGGGAACATATTTCCAGTGTTCAAAATATGGTTTAAAAAGCAAAGTAGCATGAGCAGACAAAGAAAGCCCAAGGATTTCCACACTTTTTCAAATACGGCTTTGCTTGCTTAAACTTATTGTTAGCGTTTGTATTATTCTAATGTATGAGCTATAGTAGTTCAATATTTCATCTACGTCCAATCTGTAGTTTTTGTGGGAAAGTGGAACAAGCTTTTAAATTTTAAATAGTATTATATTTTATATTACTAGGATTTACTCTTCAAACATGTAAGTTGTATGATAAAATAGAGCATTCTTTTAAAGTGAGGAACAGAGTGTTTTAGCATTAGGTTCCCTCTGCCAATCGTTCTATATGTGGAATACAGCATGTCATTGTATCACATTACTCTAATTAAAAGTTTTTATTTAACTTGCAATGTATGTATGTGGGTTCGGGTGAAATCTTTGAGCTCAATTTTGAAGTAGATATCGTCAACCGATTGAGCTGAAATTTTGTATACACATTTACTTTGGATGACACTGAACGATAAAATATGTAACGTCATTCTAAATCTAATATGGCAGACCATGCAAGATGGCAGAATAGTTATTTCTAATGTACTTCTACAACATGGGTATCAAATGAAAGGGCTCGTTGACAGCAACTCGAAAAATAATTTGATGTCATTCTGTATCCCATAAGAAGGATATCGAAGACAGCCGAGTATCTATTTGGTCTACTTCTACAATATAGATATTAAATGAAATGGGTCATTGACCGTAACTCTAAAAATAATATGACGTAATACTAAGTCCAATATGGCGGAACATCTAAGATGGCGGAATAGTTATTATTTATGCACTTCTGCAATATGGGTATCAAATGAAAGATCTTGCCGAGAACAATTAGAAAAACAATGTGACATCACTTGAAATCCAATAGAATTGACACTATTCAAGTTTTTTGTGCTTTCATTTTTTTATTCACGTTTGGTTTGGATGACAATGCACGATAAGGTTTGTGATTTCATTCTAAATACAATATGGCGGACCATCCAAGATGGCGGAATAGTTATATTTAATGCACTTCTATAATATGGGTAGCAAATGAAAGGGCTTCTTGAGAGCAACTTGGAAAATAATGTGACGTCATTCTAAATCCAATATGGGGGACCATCCAAGATGTACGAATAGTTATTATTTTTGCAATTCTGCAATATGGATATCAAATGAGAAGACTCATTGAGAGCAACTCGAAAAATCATCTAACGTCATTCTAAACCCAATATGGCGGACCATCCAAGCTAGCCGAATAGTTAATTTTAGTCTACTTCTACAGTATTGATATATATTGAAACGGCTCGTAGAGAGTAACTCGAAAAATGTGACGATTTTCTAAATCCAATATGGCGGAACATCTAAGATGGCGGAATAGTTATTATTTATGCACATCTGCAATACGGGTATCAAATGAAAGGGCTTGCCGAGAATAATTAGAAAAATAATATGACATCTAGTGTGAGAAACCTTCTTCCTCCTGGCATTAATCCCGGCTATTGCCAGGGTCTGCCTTCCTACTCAACCTACTCCACTTTGCGTGGTCTTTTGCGTCCTCGGTGGTTAGACCATTGGCTCTCATATCCTGCATCATGACATCCAACCAGCGCTTCCTTGGGCGTCCAGGAGGTCTCACTCCAGGAACTGATATAGCAAGGCACTTGCATCTGACATAGTTCTTAGGCCGGCGCGTAACGTGGCCAAACTATCTCAGGCGGCGCTCTTGGAGCTTATCCGCTACGTCACGGAGCCCAAGACTACCTCGAATGAATGTGTTGCGTATGCGGACAGACCGCGTTACGCAGCACATCTACCTCAGCATATTCATTTCCGTGACGTGAAGGTCCTGAGTGAGCCGAGATAGTGCTGGCCAACATTCGCTGCCGTATAAAAGAACCGGTCGGACGATGCTCTTGTATATCAGCCCCTTGAGCTTGGGCGGTATTCTGCGGTCGCAGACCACACCAGTGACCTCCCGCCATTTGGCCCAGGCAGCGCTTATCCGGCCATGGACATCGTGGTCGATGCCTCCAGACTCGTGCATAACGGATCCAAGGTACCTGAACTTCTCCGACTTAACGGCTGGTTCAGGACCTATAAGGATGGTGCTCGAGTCCCGGCTCCCGCAGGCCATGTACTCTGTCTTCGACACATTTAGTTTAAGGCCGCCGTTCTCAAGCGTACCCTTCCAGAGGTTCACTTTACGCTCCAGCGTCAGTCGGTTCTCGGCAATGAGTGCTATGTCGTCGGCATACATCATCAGCCATGGAGGCTGCACTACATTGAATAAGAACGGGCTAAGAGTCGAGCTCTGGTGAACCCCCACTGTAATCGGGAAGGATTTAGTGTCGCCAACAGCATTCCTAACCATGGAAGCGGAATCGTGGTACATGTCTCTAGTGTGAGAAACCTAGCCAGTGGTAACTAAAAAGTAAAAAAAAAATTAAAAGCAAAAAATCATTTTTAGAAAGAAAGATTCTGCTCTAAAAAGAAGAAAATAAAATTTGTCTTTTAAATTTTAACTATCAACTCATAACCTCATTGTACACAATTTATATGATCATAAAAGCTTATCGCGTTAATCAATATTTAATTAAATTGAAACTTAGCAGATTTTACATAATTAAATTAGCACTAGTTTAGTTACACAAGTAAATCGCGCGACAAGCTTTTATGATCATCAAAATAATATCATGCATCAGCATGATATCAAAATAAGAATGCAGAAAAATATACCTGTAAATGATACATTGATGGACTCTCGTAACTTGGCAATCGAAAGGATATATCACTAGCAAATGAGCTGTTTGACAATCTTCTTTGCCTCTGATTTTCTTGATTCATCTATAAGTATATCAAGATTGTTATTACATGTGAATAAGTATTAAAAAATTTTGCTTATAATACATACAAACAAACACTGTATTTAGAATCATAGATTGTACTTAGTGTAGAATAACACTGTTAAAATGTTACAATTACCTCTTGATATGTTTGAAATTCTTTTTCCATATTCATAGATACATTTTCCTGTTGTGGTAGAATAGATACTTCTTGAAATGAATTTTGCTGATTGGATGGTGGGCTTCTACTTTTACTTGAGGTATCTGGAAAAATGTGATTATGCTTATGCGAACATAAATTTAATTTAAAATTGTTAATATAATGTATTATTAATGTAAAGTACCATTATCACCGATGGAAAATAGGTCATTGTTTGTGATGTCGGATATACTGCTAGATGCAGATGTGACAGCTGCCTGTAAAATATTTTTACATGATAGCTAAATTATAACAGTTTACATACAATAAATTCAATTTAATATACATATATTTTAAATGAACTAGTTCTATTGAATAACTAAAAATTTATTCTGGAAATATGCTACAGTATTTTGTTTACCTGAGCAGCTTGTGCGATTTGCTGTATTCTTTGAGGGGATGACTTCACTTCCTCAGCTAATTTATCTTTAAATTTTTTAAACATTATTTTTGTTGTTTTCCGTAAATTCCCATAAGATTAGAATATAACACAAAAATTAATTTAATCACATACACTTATAAGACCAACAAAAACACAATTTATATTTTACATCAATTGAAGTTACTACAATTTACAAGAATTATCAATATAGAAATTAAAACGTCACAGTTATCGAAAGACATTGACAATTGACATTTGTCAGTTACGTAACTCGTACAGAGTTACCACTTAACAACGAAAACAATTTAAATCTTCATGGTTTTTTTTTGGAATAAAGCAGTATTAATAAAAGGAAAATATTATGCTTCTATCCAACCGGCACTTCCAACCTTTCCGCTGTTCTTTCGCTATAGGCGCGCCAATAGATCTGTAACATAGCGTGCACCACCGTAGATCGCATCAACGCTCACCAGACTTGATGCGGTCAAACGCAAGCCTATTCCATATAAAAAAAATGTCCTGTTGTTTGCGTTTGCAGGTATGACCAACATCTTTTACCGTTAAAATCTACCACCCTGCACGTGCCCCCTGGGTGGTGCCAAAAGAACAACAACGCCGAGTCACCAGCGGCGGTGAAATAACCTGTTCATAGGCTATCACGAGCCTGGAGGAAAGTGTGAATGCTGTACCTTTGGAAAGTACTTCAATGAAATTCCAAACCCCCTTTTATTGCGATTATGTATGCGATCCGGCTAACCCCCGGCGCTCTCATGTACCCGGGCCTGCGGGTGTGAAGTTTACTACCGAAGACTACACAGGAGTGGGCGACCAGGCCCCTGTGTTAGTGAATAATTCTGGCAGCGGCAACAAAAAACTACAACAATCCTTTCACCGTAGCATGTTTCTACCAAGACACAGATCTGCATCTTTGGGAAGTGCTGTAGAGGTTAGTGAATCTCAATCACAAGAAACCAATGACCCCCAGCCAAGCACAAGACCAAGCAAAGCCAACCCTCCATCTCGGCAGAGAATACCAAATAACCGGAATCCCAAGAGAAAGAAATTGTCACAATCACCATCTCCAGACCATATCCAAACATCGAACCAGTATACTGGACTAGCTTTTGATCTTGATGAGGAGAATACTGATACAAAGGTAAGAAAGCCAAACAAACCTCCTCCAATAGTGCTCTATGGTGTTGAGGATGTTAATAAACTGACCGAACTTCTAGAAACAGTGGCAGGAAAAAATCAGTACTACAGAATAGTTAATAGGAACCAACTCAGAATCAGTAGTGTAGAAATTGAGGTTTACAAAAAACAGATTATGATTGTTAGAGAAAATGGTCTTATAGGCCATACATTTAATGGAAAAGATACAAGAAATTTTAGAATAGTGATCAGAAATCTGCACCCATCTACTCCACTCAATATAATCAAGGAAGAAATAGAAGCCACTGGTAATATAATAATAATAATACTCTTTTTTGTAGACCCATAAGGAAAATAACAATAAAATAGACAACAAAAAAGAAAAAAAAAAACAAAAATGTACAAAAGGCGACCTTATCGCTAAAACAGCGATCTCTTCCAGGCAACCTTAAGGCATAGGATAAAAAAGGGAGGAAAAGGGTTGAGGTGTAAACAATAATTATAATAAATGTATAAAGCAAACAGCATACATATATTAAATATATACAAATATAAATACCTAATTAAACGTACACATTACACATATATAAATACATCATACATACATACATACCTACATACATTTTCATATTTTATAAGTATAGGTGGCAATACAAGAAGGCAGTTTAGAGGGCATGGTAGTATAGTTTTAGGAGTCGCTTAAATGTTTTTAAAGATTTTGCCCGTCTGATATTAGAGATAAGGCATTCCAAAGTCGGATGTGACAGTAAAAGAAATGCTGAGGAAGGAAGAGGAGTGTGAAGGAATTTTTTGTATTAAATTTTGTTCAGAGCGAAGATGTCGGGAATGAAAGTGCCCCAAAAACTCAAAACGCTCTTTAAGATATGGTGGTGCTAGTGGATCAAATAGTAAAGAAGACGGAGAATATGAGTATTCCTGTGAAGACGGATTGGCAGCCACTTGAGCTTTTGACATGGCCGTACTTTGAGCTTTGAGACATGGTCGTACTTTTTTAATCCAAAAATAAACCGAATAGCAAGATTTTGTAATCGCTCAAGTTTGTTTAACTGCTCCTCTTTTAAGTCAAGATAACAAGAGTCAACATAATCTAGAATTGGTAAAAGTAGAGACTGTGCTAACACAATTTTTGTTGGAATAGGAAGGAAATTACGATATATTACTTAGTTACTGGAGAAATTATCAATGCTAAGTATGGATCTGTAAAGAAGGCATCTTCAAAATTTTTTGTGAACATGGCACCAGGGCCTAACAACAAAGCAGTTAAACTTCTCAAGTACATATGATCACCATCAAGCGGTAGTGATAGAGGATCCCAGAAAAAGAACATCAATTGTTCAATGTCACAGATGTATCAGTGTCAGTATGGCCATTCCAAGAACTATTGTATGAGGCCATACCACTGCGTTAAATGTGGAGAATCCCATAGAAAATCTGAATGCAAAAAGCGCGATCGCAACTCTCCTGCTCTGTGTGCATTGTGCAAAGGACCCCATCCAGCCAACTATAAAGAATGCGAGGCTTACAAAGAAATACTGGTTCGTAAAACTAAAAGAAATGTACACATAAATAGAAGAGATCAAACTATTGAACAACCCCAAACAACAAATAACTATGCACAAATGGGTAAAGCTGAGAATCACGTAAGAAAAATGAAAACCACACACCAGAAAGGAACCTATGCCGAAACTTTAAGTCAGACTTCACACAAAAGTACAAGTCATGGTGTAAAACAGGATATAAACCACTGCTGATACAACTGCAACAAACATATCTCTAGAGTATGTACTCCTAAAACAAAATGAAAAGTTTGATCTCATCATTCAACTAATGGGCACTCTTATGAGTCTCATAGTTAAACTAGTCGACCAGCTGACAAAATGATTTCTTAATATAAATGGTCTAACACCTAAGAAACATGAAGTGGAATTATTAATGACGGCACATAACTTAGATATATTCCTTATCTCGGAAGCCCATTGTACCACTAACACATACCTAAGCTTCAAAGACTACAAATCGCTATATCGCAGGTGGAGACTGGAATTCGAAGAACATGTATTGGTGATCTAGAGTGACGACTACCAGGGGTAGACAATTGAAATCTACGATGGATAAACATCATGGCTTTGCCATAACAACTGCAGAACCAACATATTGGCCAAGCCATTCCGACAGACTTCCGGACCTACTGGACTTCTTTGTCGCTAGGGGACTCACTAAGGAGTATCTTAAGGCCGAATCTTGCTATGACAGTCCCTCAGACCATACACCAGTTCTACTCACGGTAAGCTCAGGTATCACCAACTCGACAAACAAACTACTCGTTGTGGAAGTTTACTAAAAAATACGACAGGCCGCAACCGACAATTCCCCCACTGCGGTATAATCATGGTTGGGCAAGGACCCCTCAAGAAAAAGTAGATCTCTTCGCTGTTCATCTATCGAAAGTCTTTAGCCCTAATTCTAACAATGACAGTGGAATTGAACAGATTTCGGACTCAGTTCTGCGTCAGGATTATCAGATGTAAAAGCCCCCTGTGACAGTTCATGAGACTTGGCGAACGATCAGAAGCCTAAAAGATAAAAAGGCACCCGGCTTTGACCTCGTTTCTAAGGAGGTATTAAGGCAGCTAGCAAGAATAGCAGTGGTATTTCTAACTACACTGTTAAATCGCATTTTGATAGTTCAGCATTTTCCACAGCTGTGGAAAATATCGCAGATTCTCGCGATACATAGAGCGGGAAAACCGCTTCATGAAGTCGCCTCGTATCGACCCATAAGTCTGCTTCCAGTATTGTCAAAGGTCTTTGAAAAACTGCTTCTCCACAGAATTAGATCATAGTACTAGATGACGATAACATCTTACCGGCACATCAGTTTGGGTTCAGGTCTGGGCACACTACCATATAACAGGTTCACAGAGTGTGCGACAGGATAAGACAAAGCTTAGAAGAAATCATCATCTGGCTTTTAATAGAGTGTGGCACAGAGGCCTACTCTATAAAATAAAAACCTACCTTCCTGTCGGCTACAGATAAATATAAGGGGAGGCTGGAAGCCCACCCCAATGAACTTGCTGCAAAGCTAATAACGCCTTCTTATCAAAAACGACTTAAAAGGAAAGACATCTTAAGTTGCTAAGGAAAGAGGAGATGTCCTCACTGGAGGACACACTCCAAAAGCGATTAAAAACACCCTCATCACATCTGCTAAAAGTACTGAACGTAACTGATTGCAGATAAAACTGAAAGAAAAAAAAATGTACATTACTAATAGTGTTTGTTTGTTTCAGTGTTTGAACCAGTACATCCACTACCATATATGTATATATCAGTTCATAATTTCTCTCAAAATTTACTGCTTCATATCATTCGTATTTTTCGCTTCTACTATACGTGACACAGGCAGATTATTTTGCGCCTGTCATCGCAAAACCAGGCCATACCACTGTGCCTAGTAAATGTACGGTACGGTATATATTGGGTAGGTAGTTTCGAGCATGCTAAGGGTAGGTAGTTTAGTCATTGTACATTCAAAACGATGAAATCCGTAAACGAACGCCGGTTACCGACATAACTCTTAAAATCTGCAAGCTAAACTGGCAATGGGCAGGCCATATTGTCAGGATGGACAATAAAGGTCCTCGAATGGCGACCACGTCTTGACAAAAGGAGTATAGGCCGCCCTCCAACCAGGTGGACCGACGATCTCAAGAAGATAGATCAAAGGGATGGCTGGATTCAAAGGGTTCAGGACCGGACGGAGTGGCGAGCATTAGGGAAGGCCTATGTCCAACACTGGACCTGAAAAGGCTGATGGATGGGGATGGATGGATGGAAATAATTGTCAAGCTAATGCTACAACAACCTTACTACAGTATCACTTCACTAAGCCTGTTTGTTTTACTTGGCACCGACTTCAAAGTTATATAATCTTTGTATAATTATTTTTAAATTTTTTAGTTCGTTGTTTGAAGTCAGTTTTTCTTTTAGTTAAAAATTTATATTACGATTTTAAGTAATGAGTAGATCTAAAAAGGTTGCTTCTTTTTATTTTATTTTGGTTAAAAATAACAATTTTTGTAGAACTGCATAGAGTACATTAAATTTGTCGAAATGACAGCTGTCACGCCAATGCAAATTCTACAATTGTCACCTTTATTTGACAAATTCTTTGATTATAATTTATGTTATAGAATAGGTTAAGCAAGAAACATATACTAGTGTACTGTAAAAGAATAAAATTTTACTTAGCAAAGTGCCTATAGAAATGTTAGCTAGGCCATCCATCAAAAATTCTTCAAATCCTCAATAGTAACTAACTCAATACAAAAAGTAAGTTATTCTGTCATGTATATTACTACAGGCAGATTAGTCCAAATTGCCGGATGGGGTGGAATTATAGTAGCTACAACTGGTATTTACTTGAAAGGTAAACTGGTTGACAGGGTCAGAAACTTTGATTATTATAAGGATGCATTAAAAATCCTCCGAAAGCATCCTGGAGCAGTGCATTTCCTTGGTGAACCAATAAAAGATAAGAAATTTAAAATAAGCGACAGTGAACAAAACAGCTGGAATAGTGAAAACGCTATTTTTAGCATTCCTGTAGCTGGACCCAAAGATAAAGGAAGCTACTATTTTTCTGCAGAAAAGAAAGATGATAAATGGTGCATTGTTAAGGCCGAATTGGAATTAAAATCAAGACCAAATGAACGATTAGTGCTAGTCAAACAAAATTAGTTACTTCATATACCATTGTTTTATTATTTTAGTAAATGTAACTACATATAACTTATTCTGTTTATTTATTTCTATACTATACAATATACTAAAATTATATAATAGTATACTATGAGAACATTATATTTATACAATTGATTTATGACTGATGATCATTTATATTTTATACTTTACTTTTCAGTAACATATAATTTCAGTTTAAAATACCAATCCTACAAAATGACATTTGAAGGTACATCAAGGGAAAAGTTTTTTTACCATAACACATTATTATGCTTAGTGAAATCCTTACAGAATAAAAATATAACAGTAGATCTTAGAAATGACTCGTATGTATGTGGGGAACTTGCAATAGCGGATGGGTAAGTTATTTAAAACTTTGACAAAATTAAATTGATTCACCAATATAAAAATATTATCTATATAGTAACATTATTTAACTAACAAAGTTAAATATAAAATCTAATTACATTAAAAAATGTTTATGTAAATATTTATCTATGCAAATTATTTACAATAATAACCTTACCCCTTTTAACACTTGTAGTGATATTTCTCATAAAGGATAAAAAAATATTTTAGAAAATATATAAAAAATTAAATGTAGTATACAATTTGAACCCGCATCTCTTGTATGCTTTCCAAGGGACAGATCGACATTATGTTCAATTTTTTTTCGAAAATATAGTTTAATAACTATATAATGTAAATTGTGGTTTCAGCTATATGAATTTATCATTTGTTAAAGCTGTGTATTGTGACTCACAGGGAAATGAATACTATTTCGATAACTTGTTTGTACAGGCTCGTAACATTAGATATGTACATGTACCAGAGACTGTAAGTACAAATACAATTTTAAGTCAAATCTTAGAATATTCTTATTGTAACATTTCATATTTCTTCTTTAGATATCAATCTTAGGAAGTATTAAAAATGAGTTAAATAAGCTAATTCATAAAGATGTAAAGAAAGATGTGATGGCTATAAAAAAATCTAGAAAAGCAACTAAGGCATTACAGCAGCACATGAAAACAGTGGCACAATTAGAACTCAACAAGTAGAATAATTAAAAAGTGGAGTAAAAAAGAACAACTGAAATAAATTTAAGAACAAAAATCACTTATATTTTATTACATAACCAATTTATTTTTTATCATCAGATGTGTGTTTATTATCTGTTTGGGATTTATTTGTATTATAAACTTCAGTGGCGTCATTTTTTAACTGTCTTTCTTTGTGATAGTCACTAGCATAATTTTGATCACTATTGTGTGGAATTACTCCATTGTCATTGAAATAAAACTTGGGTTTACTAGTGCTATATTCATCGATTTTAACTTCTGCATTAAAATCATCATTTTTATTACTTTCCTGGTTCAAAAATTTTACATGATCATTAGAAAATTTCTGTATGCAATTGTTTATGGCTAAGTTTTTAAAATCATAATTGTCGGCTTTGACTTGATTGCTATCAATTTTGTATGGTGAATTTGTATCACCATTGATAATATAATTACTTTGAGTAGGAGATCGTCGTGATTCTTGTTGTATAATGACAATTTGTTTAAAAGTTGTAGTTTTATTAGAATCAATATTAGATCTAATATTATTTATGGTGGGCCTTAGGAATATATCATCTTCTTTAAACTGAGGGTTTGGAGTTGATGGTGTTGAGGGATCTGGTGTCTGACTGCACAAATAGTTTGATTGATTGATATTTGCAATTATTGATGTAGGACTTGGTGATGACTGCATTACATTGGGCCTTTGCACTAATTGGGGTATCAATGCACCTGTAGAACAAAACACTTTAATGTGTATTTTTAAGTTTTCACGTTAATGAATAGATGGAAACAAAATGGATGAAGAATTCAACCCCTCACTTAGTCTTACCAAATGAAAATAATTCTTTCCTTCATAAATAAATAAATTTTGATTATATAATAATTTTTTGACTGTTGCGTGGCAGCAGCACAGCTTGTGACTGTAAACACGAGGGTTGTGGGTTTCATTCCTACCTGGGAGAATGAACTATTTTCATTTCCTCACTCTGGTAAAAACATAAAGCATGTTGTAAAGTTCCGCTATTCAACAAATAATAATTTTAGATTGGATGGAGAGTGACTAACAGAGTGTCTTAATTCTGATAAACCCACTACACACAGAGTACAGCAAGAAGCATAAAATAATATTTAAAAAAAAAATTCTAACCCTGAGGTTTGTACTTGGCGAGTTGGGCGTAAACTTGTTTGATCCTTTCAATGTTGATCTGTGAGGCTTTGATGTGGTCAACCATTGGCATAGGGTAGTCTCGCCCTATAATGCAACGCGCTGCTTGCTGCACTGCGTCGGGGGCCACCCATGGTTCGTGGATGTACCGAGTCGGCATGTTCTTTAACGCCGGAATGTATTTCCTAAAAAGAAGAAAACGTTTTTTAAGGATTTTACATTTTTATCGTGTTTTATTATGGCTTGTTTTATTATCCAAATTGTATATTATATATATTTTACATAAGCTATTATAGTACATGTCAATGTAATCGTTATTAAGGGGTACATGGCTATATTTTTGTAGAGGATGTAGAAGTATATAATACATACATACTACCAAATTTTGGAAGTTATAAGATGACATAATATATTTTCTGAAATTTGAAAATAATTACTTTAAATTAGAACATTGATATCTATGAATTTCGTTTATCATCATTGAGTTTTGTGGTAATGGAATTTGCTTTCAAAGAGTAAATCTATTTTTTTTTTATGATTACTCAAATAATAATTCAATAAACATACATTATTAAAAATAACTTACAATATATCATATTTCTTCAGAAAATAAAGAAATAAATCATTTTAAAAATATTTTTTAATTTTAAGTTGTGACATCAAGTCTGAGTAATCTGGTGTTTCTTTACCAGGAGCGTGACGTAATTGCTATGATTGGCGTTCAACATAATTATCAAGCCGCTTGCCGTGTATTGCAGTTTATTTTTTCTAAATATATATAAACGTATTCTAGTGACTCAATCCTTCTTGGCTAGATGTCAAAATTAATATAGCTGAAGCCGTAATTATTCCAAATTACTAAATAATATATTTCCCTATTTTTAATACCTAATGAAGTCTCCATTGGGGTCAGTTTTGCGTCCAAATCGTACAGGGCAGTAGCAGTGGAAAAATTGCTGGAAGAAGGACGAACATGATAACCACATCCACATGCCTGCATTCACTGACCAATCAGCATCCAACAGGAGTTCATCAAACACCTGTCAGAAATAACATTCTATAATTTGAATATACATTACTAACTTTTTTATATAGAGAAATCTATATTATTACTGTTAAATATAATATATTATTACATATAATCATATTTAGTTATAAGCATATAAATATATCCATATATCACACACATCAATATACATAAATAATAACTCAAAAAAATGATGAAAATGTTATTTGTTGGTCATATAAAACTGATTCATGACTAGATATCCTCTCAAGTATTAATTTATAAAATAAACTTATATATTTAAATATAAAAGTTTACCTTTTAATTTTCCAACACAACATCCACAGCATGTACAAAATTAATGAACATGGGATCCATACTACTGATAACAAATGAAATTCCTTAAAGATAGAATTGAAAAAAACAACCATAAATACATATAATAAACATCCAGTATTGCACTAGTTGGTCCCAAGGCCTGCAGAGTAATTTACAATATTTCATTAAAGTAAATTATCTGAAATGTGGAATGGAAATGTCTTAACACTAGGTTAACAGGTTGCTACTGCCTATCTGTCTTGTGCAGGATAC
The DNA here is from genome assembly GCA_013403645.1 of Heliconius nattereri. Classification (NCBI taxonomy): domain Eukaryota; kingdom Metazoa; phylum Arthropoda; class Insecta; order Lepidoptera; family Nymphalidae; genus Heliconius; species Heliconius nattereri. Next base: position 3,154,639 of record JAAIXI010000242.1, on the reverse strand, counting down.
AGGTCTGAAGAGGTTGTAAAGGTACATGGGCAGCGTTTTACTGTAAACGCGACGGTTGTGGGTTCCAATTCCTCACAGTGGAATAAATCATTTTCCTTTTACCCACTTTAATAATGAAACAAAGAGAGGCATTGAGTTCACTCAATGCAAAATATCTCGAATAATTTGCCAAAAATTGTGAATGGCACTCCATTTCCCCATCCAATCCATTTCATTTTTAACACTAGGTTCCCTCTGTCTAGAATAGGCTATATGCGAGATACAGTGTGATGTAAAATTTATAAACTTGTATTGCTAACTCAACCATACACAAATAATTTGTTAGTTTCGAACTTATCAAAATAACTGTTCTATTATAACAATACATAAACCTAAAGAAAAAAGTGTGGCATTGGTTTTTGTAGATCTACACAAAATGTTTCAAAAATTGGGCGGTGCATACCAAATAAGTATTTCAACATTAGGTGCCTTCTACCTGCGGGTAGGTGCTATACGCAAAACAAAAAAATATGAAGCTTAAACAATAGTAACTGAGTGAAATGTCACCTTCATGCCTTCTTCCCATGAGATCCAAAGGTCTCCTCTAGTGAGGAAGCAAGCGACAGCATGTCGCGCCAAGTGGTGGATCCACCCTTCGTCTCGTAACTGTAACATTATTGCATCTATCCACGGATAACCTGTTTGACCCTGAAACATTTAAACTAGGTTTTTTTAGGTTAACACTGGCAAGATCGACTCGCGCCAACTCAAGTTATAGTGTCATTTGTCTTATCGCCACGCTTTTTCTAATGATCAGAGCCTGGAAATGAAATTAATTCATTCTCCCAAGTGGGAGAACAAGTTTCTGTAATATACATGTACACTTTATAATTTTTGTTGTTTAGCATTAAACTATAATTTTCATATTTTTCTGTTATAAACAAGTGTACAAAACTCAAGAAAATAAATAAAATGCTATTACATTTGCCCATTTGGCGAGTGCATCCTGATTTTTTTCCCACGGAATTTGTACACATATTGGATTCCCTTCCATTCTATCAAAATTAGGGTTCCTTGTTGCTGCACAATAAAAAAACTCCCTCCAGAGTATTTGACCATGCAGAGATAGTGGTGGTCTAACATTTTTCACTCTTTTATAAAGCTCGGTTAGTTGATAGTAAAACAGCCTTGTAGATAAGCAACCAAACCTGTAATTTAAAATAATGTTATAACTTTTGTAAGTAACTAAATAATAGTTTAATATATGTGATGAAAAATATATGTCTAAATAACCATACAAAGTAAGTACATGTGTACATATGTTTAAGCTTTTAGTCGTATTGCAAGCTCTCACTTTTTGCCCAATTTTATAAGTAAGTACCCTGTTAATTTTATAAGTAGCTTGAGGCCAGGCTCAGAGGCTATGACTGTAACGCGACGATTGTGGGTTCGATCTCAACTTGAGGGAATGAGTTATTGATTATTAATATTTTCATTTCTTCTCTCACACAACACCTCGAAAAATTCAGCGGATGTAGTGTAGTAGAGACGTAGTGTCTTAACCCTGGGTTCCCTCTTCCTACCGTGCTACATGCGGGATACAGCGTTAAATTGATTGATATTTTTAAGTGCCCTATAGGTTTTGATTATGTAGCAAGTTTCATGAAAAGTCTTAGTACCTATTACATTCACTTATATGTCTTCGTCAATAAATATATATTTATTATAAAGATTTCAACATAACATAAACTGTTACAAACCTCAAATAAGGTGATAAGCCAGTCTGACTCGCCAGGAGCGACTGCGGCGTCATTTTAGGCCGACCGAAAGATGCCACCCAGGCTTTTCTCTCCAAATGGCGTTCAAGTCGCAATAAGGCTTCATTCTCGCCTCCTATCCACATTGGTGGTTTGAGACCTTCAGTTTCGAAGCCTGTAATTGGTTTTCAATTTTACTTTATAAATTTATATACAGCATTTTAAAAACAACATAAATCGTTCGTTTCGTTAATCTGTTTTATAAAAAGAATAAGCATTAACGTATTACAAATAATTTGCTAACTTCTTAAACTTAAATCGGAATTTTCTTTGAGAATAGATGGTTTTTTAAATTAGAAACAGCAAATTATATCAAATTGCTTTATTTAACAAACTTAAATATTATTTTTCTCCTAATACAATTCATTATTAATTTTTTTTTTAAATTTCGAAATGTCTTAAGTATTTTCGTCTCAACAGAATTCAGTTGTTGTAGATGTATTTCTCAAGAGAAATTATACCTATAGCCGCAAATAAGTACCCCGTTAAAAACCACGCGGAGGAAAACGTGAACGTAAGTTTCGTCAAAGTGAAGGAAACTTTTCATATCGCTAAGCAATCTAATACAAAACTTATTGCGCAAAAAAATTATAAATTTCAATTTATAGGTACGTAATTATCCTGAAATTAATTATAAAAAGTAGCAGATAGAGAGAGAAGTGAGAAAATAGATTGAGACGAAAGAGTATATGTCTTCAGTCACATTTTTTTAGTTTCACGCTGTTTCCCGCACGTATCAGGGTAGGCAGAGGGAACCTAAGTAACTAGTCTAAAAAGGCACTCCGTTTCTATTAAGATATTTACGTTCCCCACTTTTCGGCCAATTCTTGAGTCGAACCCACAACGTGCCGCGTTTATAGTCGCACACTTCTGCTTCTACGCCACGGCTGGCTTTAATATTTATTTATTATTTAATTTTATTTAGAAGTATTTTTTTGTTTACATCAAGATGCAACATATTATGTCAAAGTCATTTATAATAAAAAAGGAGCCTTTTAATTTTGGTTCACACTATACAATACAAATTTCAATGTGACCTTGGAAACCCTAGCAGGTATCCACAGGCAATATATAATACAAACCTAATTCCTCAAGGGTTGGAACACCAAATCGGTCATCGTGGTCTTCTGTAAGGGGTGTAACAGCACCATTCAAGTTCTGCGTAGAGATGGCAACCTCAGCAGGCGGAGGCGGAGGCATGCTCGCTATCAACGCTTGAAACTGGTGGTACGTGAGTGGCGCTTTGCCTCCATTACGTTCAATGATACTAAAATAAGCATAAATACTGAAGCATAGCATAACCATAAATAAGATTGAAATTAATATATAGAAATAAATATTATGTACCTACCTATCTAATTTGTACAATGTATGGGAAACTCGCGATGTCACCGTGATGCCAACTTCTCGGCATTTTGTCATAATATTATGATCCCTTACACGACCATACGGCTCGGGATCTTCCTCAAAGGTAAGGGCGGTAGTTCCCCATTCTCGGAATAGTTTAGGCAAAGCATCTGCCGGTTGACCTCGAACCACAAACAATCTTGAGTTCAGTTTCCTCAAACTGCCGTCTAAGTCTTCTAGGCATTGTAGAAGAAATCTGTAACAATAACATTGAATACGTGTTATTTTATTAGTCTCAATATCTTGCAAATGAAGAAATGTTGTATGATTACTGATTAATACCTCCATTTGTTTATTCCAACATTAGATGAACTTGCAAACCAAGGGTCAATTATAAATACACATCGAAAAGTTTTTGCATCAGTTAAGCTTTCTCGCAGAGCAGGATTATCATGAAGTCGAAGGCCTTTCCTGAACCAGTGCACAGTGTGTTTCCCTGATGACTGGCGACCTGGCGGGATGGACGCTGGTATCGAGGCAGGAGTCCGCGTGCTTGACGCAGGTAGCGTCTCAGCGGCAGCTGACATTACTATATCTAAGTGACCCACATCACTACCTAAAATATTTTATACACATAAACTATATATGAAGGATGGTATTTCTTATTTATAATATAAAAAAATAGTGTGTCTATACAAATGATTAAATTATTAAAAAGTATTTATTTTATAATACTTAGTACCCACATAAATAATACAATACGATACATAGCACATACATCAATTTTTCTTATTTAACCCTCGCATCGTCGCGTGGGTTCTTTTAAAGCCCAGGTTTTAGAAGATCGCGAAATATGTTTACAGATACCGTACCCTAGGTAGCCTCCCAAAAAGGATTAGCCTACACGCTCGCGCCATCCAATCTCAGAATGCGCGCGTGCACTCTGTGATACAGATATGTTTCTCCGCAAGGCCCTAAAGACCCACACGCAACGATTGGCGTTTGATTCAACGATTCAACTTTGTTGTAGTGTTTATATTAGGTTTATTATAGTTTTTTTATTGTTTTACAATATTCATCGTGGAAGTGAAAGGAAAGATAGACAAACCCAACTAAGATGGTTTGAAGAAGATACGGAGATAATTGGTGGTGTGAAGAGGATAACGAAGAAAATTTTGATTATCCAGATAAACTGAGTGAATATGACACGGAGTCTGAACGAGCTCATCAGTGACGTCAAGTTTTGCCCGAGTTTATCACCGTTAGCCACTGCAACTTCTATTTACTTTCTTCGACGTTGGAACACCAATTGCTCATACAATACTAGATTCCATGAACTCAGCTAAATGATTGGCAGTACAACAGACAACAGTTTTTGAAGAGGTTCGCATTTGAACTCTGTCAGCCTTTGGAGTGTTGGCAAGAAACGCGATCACAAGCAACTGTGACGACGTTACATCGTGATGTGAAGAGATGCATACGACGATTTATACCTCTTTAAGACATGCCCACTGATCTCAGTTGGCACCTATGACAAAGCGTTCGATTCACTGCCCAAGATGTATAGATAACAAATTCAAGTCCATTAGCAGTAGTTCATGTTTGTGTGTTGATTATATTTGATTCCTATCTTCAATTCGTTGATAATTACTTATATAAAAAGAAGTTCTTTATTTTTTGGTTAAAATATAACATGTCTGAGTCAGAATATAAGAAAAAAATGTTATGCCTATTGCTTTTGGCTAAAGTAAACTTTTATTTAAATGTAATCCTATCCAAATGATATACGTTAAAAAAGATGTGAAATATTTAATTTAGTAATCAAATGATTTCTTTTTCTTTTTGGGATCTGAAAAGCTCCATACGACTATTCAAATGATAATAAAAGCCCAACTGGCAGAGGGTTAAAAAAATATAAAATACATTTGCCACATACTGAAGTAACAAAATAAAGAATATTTTTAAATATACTTTCTAGAAAATGTTACAAATATGATTAGGCAATAACAAGACTAGTTAATTCGTAACACAATGTAAAACATACACACGTGTTGTAATATTAAAAAAATACTTATATTAATATTAATTAAAATAATATTTAATATATAAAAATACATGCTTGTATCTATATATGGTTAAAATAATTAATATGACAAACGTTTTTAACAATGGGATCCAAGGCAACGAAAACAATGATCTATAATTTTTGATGTTTAAATTAATTATATATTTTATTAGTGTTACAAACAACGATTAATATTTAGTGCATATTCCATAAGTAACTAATATCATTTAGACTCACCTTGCAATTAGTTCCGCAAGACCACTTAAAACAAGGTCTTTAGGGAAAAATATCAAGAAGAACTATTCTCAAGCACAAGCATAATTTTGAAATTAAACTGTTTACAATATACACTAAAAATAACAATAGTGTAATGATTATAGTATCACAACAATCGTAACACAATTTTTAGTACATATATATGGAAAATGAATAACACCAGAATACGCCTTATTATAAATTTTGAACTGAACTGAACATACACAAAATATTTTTATAATACAATTATTGAAATTGATTTTTCTAGAACTTATGTAAATTAAAACTACGTCAATAAAATAAACAGAGAACAGCCAAACTCAAGCGTGGCATACAGATTACAGATAGATTGTCAGAATAAGAAATCATCCACGCCGCTTGCAACGTGACCAATATACACAAATATAAATAGAATACGTAATACCTATACATATAACTATATATAATGTACAGCAAAAAGTACGCCGTAAAAATTATTAAAACAGAAAATTCTTGAGAAAACTGACAGCACTTTGTATATATATATATAATCTGTAAGAACAGTATTGCCAGTTGAAACTAGCTATTGAACATCTAAAGTGGTACGGTACAATAATCTTTTATTGTGTTATATTGTACGATACCGTGTTTATTTTTATGTTCATTATGTTAATTGGTCTATGTGTGATCTTAGGAAAGGAGACCTTCTTCTGCAACATAAAAGACGACTGATGGACATGTGCGTCCTCCCAGTGCTGAAAGCTCAGCAGCAACAGCTCCCAGTGCTGAAAATCATTAAGCGGTTCACAAAATAGACATACATAATATGTACTTGATTAGTTTCAACTGTATAATCCTAGTAATTTAGGAATAAATGGCTTTGGCTATGAAATACGGTCCCATAAATTCCTGGACAAGTAGACAGGCAGTTATGATGATCTGAAGGGGTTTTGTTTTTTGCTATTTTGCCATGGAACCTTACTATATACACATTCTACTAAAATGTCATCAAATTCACAATTTGCTAAGATTAACGAAATGTTTTGTAATTTGTTATTTATTATTAGATAGGGAATAATTGCAGCATCAGTCTCCTCGTTAAAATAATATAAAACATATTCTTTTTAAATTATAGGCATATGAAAAAATTATAGCTCCTTTTGAAATATAAATTAAAGTACTTATATTTTACAAACTTTTTCTCCACAATTGTAAATAATACTATTGTGCTATCTGTGGGCAAGCGGGCAACATTTTATTTTGTCATTGCTTGTCAGTTCTTTCTAAAGTTTCCCTCATTGAAAATGTACGTAAATATTAAGCCTTAATTTTAATCGAAAGTTATCATAGCTTATGTTATAATATTTTGTTAATATTATTTTAAATTCATATTATTACATTCTTAGTTTTGGGATAATGATATTATTTTATATAAATATCCTTATTTATTTAAAAATATTTCCAGTGAGGGTTAAGACGTGACAATGGGTCGTGTAATTCGGGCTCAACGTAAAGGTGCCGGTTCGGTTTTCGTATCACATACAAAGAAGAGGAAAGGAGCACCAAAACTTCGTTCTTTAGATTATGCTGAACGTCATGGATACATCAAAGGCGTTGTTAAGGTTAGATGAATTTTATATTACAATTACAGAAATGACTACATCTGACCATATGACCAATGCTTATCTTAAATTTGTCCCTAGGATATCATTCACGACCCTGGTCGTGGAGCTCCTCTAGCTGTGGTCCATTTCCGTGACCCATACAAGTTCAAAACACGCAAGGAGCTCTTTATTGCACCTGAGGGTCTCTACACAGGGCAGTTTGTATATTGTGGAAAAAAAGCTACCCTAGAAGTTGGTATGTTTATAACAGCTTTCTATCTTTTCAGTTCTATTTTAATTTAAAGTTTGTTGTATTATATTTTCTTTTTGTCTTATTTTCATAATTATAGTATATGAACTTACAATATTATTTGTTTTATATTTTTTTAATAGGAAATGTAATGCCAGTGGGTGCTATGCCTGAGGGTACAATTGTATGTAACCTAGAAGAAAAGATGGGTGACCGGGGTCGGCTGGCTCGTGCCTCTGGTAACTTTGCTACTGTCATTGGCCACAACCCTGATGCTAAACGTACAAGAGTAAAGCTTCCCTCTGGAGCTAAAAAAGTGTTGCCTTCCAGTAATAGAGGAATGGTTGGTAAGTAATATTTTCTTAAGTGGATTTTGTAATCTACCAAATTTTGTAAAAATGTAGATTAATCCAACTAAATAATTGAAAAATGATTTGTAATTGTATTGAGTGGAATATTATTTGCAATTGTAATCTATTCTAACTTTCTATAATTTTTTAAACTTATGTTCATGATGACCTTAACTTTACCTACTCTGAATGTGCTATGATTACACAGAGGCTCTTTCTGATGATTATGATAATATTGTTTTTTTATTTTTTTTATATAATACCAAGTATTTAAAGAACAACATTTTTAGGTATTGTTGCTGGTGGTGGACGTATTGACAAACCCATCCTTAAGGCTGGTCGTGCGTACCACAAATACAAGGTGAAGCGTAACTGCTGGCCATATGTGCGTGGTGTGTCCATGAACCCTGTAGAGCATCCTCACGGTGGTGGTAACCATCAACACATTGGTAAGTTGTTATTTTTATTTTATTAATATTATAAATGTATAGCATTTTTCTTATTATTGTGAAGAAATATAGCTAATACCACTGATGTTATTTTATATATATTATACTTATATTATTAATAATGAATTCAGGTAAGGCTTCAACTGTCAAGAGAGGAACATCAGCTGGTCGCAAGGTTGGTCTTATTGCTGCCCGCAGAACTGGAAGAATCCGTGGTGGCAAGACTGAGACTAAGAAGGAGACGTAAACATACTTTCAAACAAATAAAAATAATTAAAATCATACATGTTTTTTATTTATAGCTTTGTTTTACACTTTTAATTGCACTTAAACATACTTTACTTAGCTTAAATGTCAATCATACATTTATTTATTATTTGGCGCAGAGACAGGCTTTAAAACTGACTGGTGGGTTTGATACATGATGAACTGGTTGGTACAGTTAAGTTATGTTTAGACAGAGGATCCTCCTATCCACCTACTAACTATCTAAAAAACACAAACACCACACGCTCACGTATCCTATCCTATATTTTATAAAACGAAAGTCTCTTTTCGTGTCTGTCTGTTGTTTCTAACTCTTCTTCAAAACCACCCAACGGATCTTGATGCGGTTTTCACCATTAGGTCGAGTATTTTTCAAGGAAGGTTTATATATAATTTATTATTTGTACATTCTTATGTAAGTTAACATAAATAAGATAAATGTGTATAAAGTCCTGCCCGTTGAGACACTTTCGCGCATGCGCTACTTTAATGGTAAGTACATGAAAAAATGTACTGGAGTATTGTTCCTCTTAATGAGATCTACAAAAAAGTCAGCGACAGCATATTCGTATCTTTTAAGAATAACTTGTAGTGATCATTTTTCTGTCTAAAAATAATAATTTCAATAATTTTTTTATTGTGAGGGATATTTTTCCATAATGGTATTAATCCTTATCCTTTAAAATACTTTATTAATTTTCTACGTTAAACGAAGATAAAATTAGCTTTTTACACTATTTCGAAATTGCGAATAGTTTTAGAGAAAAACGCATTTAATTGTTGACACATC